>JAWWEU010000068.1:1819336-1876174 GCA_035583155.1 Acropternis orthonyx
TCCCCCCCCCCCCCCCCCCGGCATTTTTAGGGGGAAAAATTGGGATTTTCGCATAGGAAAAAACTCTCATGCCTCCGGTGGGCTTTGGCATCATTGGAGTGAGCCACTCCAGATGGGAGATGGCAGTGAAGCCTGGCTGTGGGATGTTGGTGGAGGGGCTGACTTCACATTCCCAGTATGATTTGGGGCATTAAAACAAACCACTGGGTCTTACCATGGTTTTACTGGGTTTTTTTTTGGCTCGAGGGGGGGGCATTTTGACTGGAAAACACGGATCTTTCTTATCACGTAGTTCAGGTTTTTCCAAGCGCAGGTGACATCTGCTGGGTTCTCATGTCTGTATTTGTACCACTTCATAGAAATATTCCACATCCGCTTTTAATCCCAGTTTTCCTGGAATGAAGAACTTTGCTCCTGCCCAAGCTTTTCTGGGCAAAAGTTTTTCATGTAGGGTTTTTTTTTTTTCAATCCAAAGGGAAAGTTTGGGATGAGTCTCCTCTCCATCCCTCTCTGGCAGATGAGGAATGGGATATTTGTACACTGGACTTTTGTCCCAGAGGAAGCAAAAATCCTGAAATAATTAAATTTCTACTGGAATGAAGTGGGGCTGGGTAGAAGAATTGGATGGGAGATACTGAAAAGAGGGATTGGGAATCCCTGGGCAGTGTCCCAAATCAGCATCCACACCTTGCTGTGGATGCTCATGTGTTAGAGGTTTAGGTGGAGTTTTCCCTGCTGTGTCGTGGGAGAACTGTTTTCTTTTCTTCAACAGAAAATAAAAAGAAAAAAAAATTTAAAAAACAAAAGAAGAAAGAAAAAAGGTAATGAAAAAAATGGGAGAAAAAGAAGAAAACAGAAGTGAAAAGAAAAAAAAAATCAGTAAACAAAGAAAAATTGAGAAAAAGAGAAAAGTAAATGCAAAGAAAAGGAAAAATGGGGAGGAAAAGAAAAAGAAAAATTGGTTAAAAGGAAGGAAGATAAAGGAATATCGGAGTAGAGAAAAAATGGATTAAAAAGAAAAGGGAAAATGGAAAAAATAAAAAAAGAAAAAGGAAAATTGGTAAAAGAGAAAAGGAAATACACAGAAAAGGGAAAATGGAGGGAAAAAAGGAAAAGAAAAAGGAAAATTAGTTAAAAAGAAAAAAGATGATAAAGGAAAATAAGAATAAAGAAAAACAGATTAAAAAGGGACTATGGGGAAAAAAGGAAAAATTAAAAAGAAAAGGAAAATTGCTAAAAGAAAATCAAACTGGATAAAGAAAAAATAGAAAATTATTAGAAAAAAAGAAAATTGGCAAAAAACCCCCTAAAATAAAAAAGTAAAATTGAAAAAAATAATTTTAAAAAGACGATAAAAAGTGGATGCCCCCCAGTTTCGGGCAGAGCCCCAGAAAGATGTTTTCCAGTGGCATTGCCCCTTCTAGTGCCGTGGGGGTCAGCCCTCCTTCCTGCCGCCCGCCACGTTCCCAGGCACTGGAAAGATCCTCTTGCTCTCTCCACTTGGCTCCCGCAATCCTCCTGCCCCCGGGGTGGGGTAGAGCGCGCTGCTCCGTGTCTGACAGACGGCCCGGGAGCCACCCCACGATCGGGCAACCCCCCTCGCTGGTCCGTGATTCTATTAGAGTTCCAGAGCTGGGATTAAGTGGACATGATTTCTTCCCATGGCCCATTAATTTTGGTTTATTGCTGGCCTGATGGCCATTACCCTTTTTTTTTCCCCGCCAGCTCCTTCCCCCATTAGGTGTGTACAATTAGCACGATGCGAGCCGCTAGCACGGTGCGGGGGCTGCAATGGGGTCTCGGGATGCTCTGATGCCAGCAAGGCGTCCCACGAGCTGCCCGGTGCCCCCGCAAGGATGCGCATCACGTGCTCCTCGTAGGATTTTGGGGTGCAAAGCCATCCCTTTTGGTGAGGGAAGGATGCAGCTGCATCCTGCCTGGCACTGTGCTTGCCCAGGGAATGTTCCGGAGTGAGGTAGGAGCAATGTCACCTCCGTTGCATCTTTTTGTATCACCCGCTGCTCGTGACCCAGAGCGCAGAGGTGCCATGGAGTACCCAAACCAGCCAAGACCTCTTCAGGGAAGGACTTCAACAGAGCATCCAAACTGGCAGAGATCATGGGGTGGCACCCAAATTAGCGAAGACCCTTACAGGGCATCCTAACTAGCAAAGATGCTTGCAGGGCACCCAAAATACGGACCCCAACAGGGTACACAAATCAGCAAAACTCATTGCAAGGCCCCTTAATTAGCAAAGATCCTCGTGTGATACCTGCATTGGACAGATCATGGGACAGAACCAGAATTAGTGAAGATGCTCTCAGGGTGTGCTGACCAGGCAAGGTCCTTACAAGGCACCCAAATTAATGACCTGAACGGGGCACCCAAATTGGCAAAGCCCCTTGCAGAGCCCCCTATTTAGCAAAGACCCTGATGTGTCACCCAGCTTAGCCACGACCCTGGTGTGGCATCTCACTTGGCAAAGACCATGGAGTGGGACTCAAACTACTGAAGATGCTTGTAGCGCACCCAAATCTAATGCCTGAGCAGGGCACCTTGCGGAGCACCATAATTAGCAAAGACCCTGGCATCGCACCCTCATTACGAAGGCTGTGGGTTGATACCCAGATCATCAAAGATGCTCACAGGGCAGCCAGATTAAAGACTCCAGCTGGGCACTAATTACCAAAGTCACTTGTAGGGCACCCAAGGCAGCCAAGGTCCTAATGGAGCACCCTAATTAGCAGAGGTGCTCACAGGGCACCTGAATTAAAGCCCCCAGCAGGGCACCTACGTCAGCCAAGGTCCGTGCAGGACACCTGAATTCCAGATCCCAGCAGCTGCATTCTCACTTTTAGCATGAAAATCCCCCAAAAGGCATCCAAAAGGCTCTTCTCCACAAACGCCGAACTTCCTGCGCTGTGGAGCTGGTCGCTCCCGTCTCATCCGAAAATGGATTTTGGCACGTCTGATGCCCAGGGTCCATAATCCCCGTCCATGCTTGCTGCCTGTCAATGGTTTTCATTAAAAACAGCTTTTCAATAAAGTCCAACTTTCCAGTGAAACCAGGTCTCAAATAAAACCACATTTTTCAATGGTTTTTTTGTGTCACAGTAGTGGGACCTGGTGAGCATCATTAAAGGCTAAACCCCTTTTGCCTGAAAAAAATTAAAGTGGGCTTTGCTCAAAACTCTTCACCAATATGGGGCAGAAATAGGACAACAGTGAGCTGAGTTCAAGAGGTGGAAAAAATTGATGGATAGGGCAAAAAATTTCAATTAGTTGTATTAATTCAGCCACTGAGTTACTTCTAAGTTAAGGGCAGTGGAAATAACATTATGTTATGCATATATATATATATAGGAGAATACAAAATGTGTAATACTGGGGAATATATTGAGAATATAAAATATTGGGGACTATTATGTGTATTGAAGAATATTAGATAATATTCCCCATGTATATTGGGGAATAGAATATTTTATACATATGTATGTTTATAGATACGGAATATTGGGGAATATAGTGGAACAATATAGTTGGGAATGTAATATATTGGGGAATATATATATATATATATATATTGGGCTCTGCTGGTGTGTATTTAATTGGGATTTCTTAATTACCTGTTGCTCTGTTTAACATCAGGTGGGGCATTCCTTCAATACCCATTGTCACCCTGCTCCATTGTCTCACTCCTCCTGGGGTAGGTTTTGATGAGCTCATCTTCACCCTGCATCTTAAAACCTTCCAAGTTTCCCAGCTTTTTCAGATGGGGGTGGCAATATTGTGTCTTTCCTCCAGGCTTCACTTGGCCAAATGGCCACAGAACTGATGAGGGTGGGAAGCATCGTTTTAGGGATGCTCAAACTTGGAGGATGCTGCTGAGGGGAGGTCCCCAGCGGAGGTGAAGTCCCTGGGAATTCCTCTTGAACAGGAGATACATAAATATAATTATAATTGTAAAAGCCATGAGGGTTCACTGAGTACTGATTTTATGAGGTTTTTGCTATTTCCTCCCCAGTTTTTAAGGCATCCTGGAACACTTCCTGGCAATGGGAAGACTTCCCTTGCCCTTAATTGACGGGTTTTTATAGGTAGCTTTATGATATCCTACTAGAGCCAAAGGTTAAAAGAACCGGGGGTTCCCCCCTTCTCTGGCTGGTTATCACCTCCAGGGTTCAGTCCCGGCATATTCTGAAATACAGCTGCTCGTGCTCCGGCAGTTTTAGCTTTCCCTGTAGTGCTGTGCCGCCTAAACGCACGCTGTTAGCGTTACGACACGCGGAGGCCCTGGTGCTCCCAGGCGTCACTCGGGAGGAGTGTGAGCACACCTGCAGCCTTGGGGCAAAAAAAGCCTCCTGTAAGAGGTAGAAATAACAACGAAGTATCTTAAAATAAAAAAAAAAATTGCATTTGCATCACTTAGTGCTCAGTGGTGGGATGTGGGCACATCATCATGGGGGTACCAATCTGACCCCCCGAATTTTAGGGGTTGCTGTGCCTGCACCCCCAAAATATGGGGCTTTCCCCCATTTTCTGGGGTGATGAAACAAAAAACTAATTGCAATTTGCCTGATGCAACCAAGGTGTGCTGATGAGATTCTCACGGGCTTTTCAGTGCGCGCGGGGTGGGGAGGTACGTGTTTGTCTTACCATTAGCCCCCTCCAGCCGAACTGCCTGTTGGAGCACTGCTCTCAATTAATGGCTCTGGTTAATCACCCCCCCCTGTCCAGAGCAGGATTGTCTTACGGATAATTTCGTTTGCCTAACGAGATTTTCACTAATTAAATCTCCTTTCGGTTGGTGCCATTCTCCCTGCTGGATAAGGGGAAATGTTTGTGAAGCCAGTGCCGCTCCTGGCTAAATAAACCTTTCCACTTGGCTACCGAAAAATTCCCACTGGGAATGCAAGATGCAAACACTGCTTTGGCAAATTAATTAATTCTTGCAACCCTGAAAGAGGTTTTTCATCCCCCAAAAATATAGGGGAGTTGCTCCCTACACCCCCTTTTGTGACCATGTATCGGGATACTCACGCATCAAAAAAATAGTTGGATTTCTGGTGCAAAGTACCAAGTTCAGGAGGGTTTTGGCTTATCTGGGGTTGGTTGGTGGGGAAAAATCAGAGTGGGGTTTCAAGGCTGTAAAATAGGCCTTAAGTCATCATCAGGGTCTCGGGGTGTTGTATCAAAAGGCAGATTTATTGAAGAATAAATTGGATTTTCGTCAAAGAGCCACAGTGCAAAATCCTGCAAAATCAGGAAATTCAAGAAAATGAAATCAGGTAATTCAGGAAATTAATGAAATTCAGGAAATTCAGAAAGGAAGTTCTTGCAAATTCTGGAAAATCCCGTTCACTTCCAAGTTGCACATCTCTATAGCGCAGTGTCAGTTTTTCTCCTAAAAATTCCTATTTCTGCCAGCCTCCATGGGAATCTCTGAGCAAATTCATTTTGGACTAAATAGAGTACAATGGAATAGGATAGATCCTTGTAAATTACATATTCCCAGATACTTCAAATGTTCTTATTTCACAGTAAGTGTTGCTTGAGGCTGGAATGGAGATCTGTTCCATCTCATTATTATTCCAGATTTCTGTCCAATGAGAAATGATTCCTCAGGTGCTGGGGTTTTTTTTTTACATCTTTTTGGGTGTCTTTAGGAGCTGAACTGTAGGTTGGGACTTAAAATATTTTATATAAAATTATATAAATTTTATAGGAAATAGGGGCTGAAACATGGGGCTTGCATAAAACACATATCACACATGTATTTATGTAATTATATAATATGATGTGGCATATAATATCTGTAATAGATGGTGTAATATATAATATATGATGATACAGACTGTAATAGGTGATGTAAAATATATAATACAGCTATAGGATATATAATAGATGTGATGATAGGTGGTGGTAATAAATAATAGATAGTAGATAATATAGCTCTTTTGTATATAATAGAGTACATACTACAGGATAAGCTATATTGTCTTTGTGTATTTATTATATGTGATAAAAATATAGATAGTGTATGATTATATAGTATGTATATATGTATATAAAAATAAACTTCTATATTTATAATATATATAGCATATAGTTAAAACATGCAATATAGGTAATATATATAATACAGATATGGAGTTTTATATATGTAGCATTTATAATTTTATATTTAAATATATTATTAAGTGAATTTTCCCAATTCCAGCAAATCTCATGGGATCTTGAGTGGGAGGGAGGGACATGCTCCTGGCTCCCGTGCATGCTTCCTCGCACGGCTCCGGCTCCTGGGCACGCTCCCCGTGTGCCTCTTGTAAGCTCCTGGGCACATTTCTTGGCATGCTTCCTGCACTCCCCCTGCACCCTTCCGTGCACGCTTCAAGGTCCGTTCAGCTTTCCGTGTATGTTCCCCTGCATTCTCCTTTCACACCTTGCACACTTCCTTCCACGTTTCAGGCTCCGGCCCGTCCTGCCGCGCTCGCCCGTGTTCACTCCCTGCACACCGCCTTGCACGCTCCGAGTTCTGTTCATCCTCCCCCATGGATGACCCCCCTGCTCTCCCCCCTGCGCCCCTCAGGGTCCCGCTCACCCTCCCGTGCGCTCTCCCTGCTCGCTTCCTGCACACCTTCCTTTCACAGCTCAAGCTCCTCTTCGTTCTCCCGTGGGTGCTCCCCCTGCGTGCTCCCAGCACCCTTCCTTGCACACGGCAAGCTCCTGTTCATCCTCCCGTGCACGCTTCCATGTTCCTTCCCTGCACCCCCCCCATACACTCCCCTGCGCGCTTCCAGCTCCTGTTCCTCCTCCCCTGCGCTCTCCCTGCGCTCTCCCTGCGCTCTCCCTGCCCGCTCCCTGCGTGCTCCCCTTTCGTGCGTCCTTGTGCACTTCCAGCTTCAGCCCATCCTCCCGTGCACTGTTCGTGCTCGCTCCCCGCGCACCCCTTTGCACACTTCCTCTCACACCCCATCTCCCACTCATCCTGCCGCACACAATCCCACGCGGGCTCCCACCACTCTCCACAACTGCCTCCCTCTTCCCTCCTCCACCTGCAGTGATCTAAAATGCTCCAAAATAGCCCGGTTTTCCAGAGCTTTGCCCAACGTCTTCCCATCAGGACTCAGCCCGCTGGTACCCTGTGCAGCATCCCGCCTTGGGGATGGAGGCATTTCGGAGCTCCTCAGTATTTGTTCATGTGGCTTTGCAGGACGTTGACTAAGATAAAATAATATTTTATGCTACTCAACAATATAGAATGTATTTTAAATAATTTATTATTTTTAGTATTATTTAATAACGCATTATTGTGGCGTGAGCGTCACCTGTGGCTTATGGAAGGCACTGAGGCTAGAAAAGTTGCAGGGAGAATTGTAATAATCCCTTTGGGAGCAAAATAATTGGTGACTGAGGAGAAATATGGAAAAGTAAAATAAAATAAATTAACAAAAAACCTACGTATTAACAAAACATTAACTCCCAACATGAGCTGACTTCCATGGGAGCTGGGAGGGGGGGATGCGCCACTAAAAAATTGCACTAGAAGGAAAAGAAAAGAAAATAAAAATGTTTTATCTCCGCCCTCATTCTGTGATAATGATCTTAACGGAGTTGGGAACTGGCAAGGAAAAAAACGTGCATGGTTTTTAAATGAAAGTTGCCTCTGCTTCAGAGGGCTGGGGCAGAGATTTGGGGTATTTTCTGTCTTATGGGTATTTTGTTATTTATTTGGGAGGATTTTATTAGGTTTTGGGGTATTTTTATTACTGGGAGGGTGGGTATTTTTTTATTTTGGGAGCATTCCTGTCAGGGCTTGGGATGCTCCCAGCGTTGTTGGCTCCAGCAGGATTGCAGAGACCCCAAGTAGGAAAGAAATTATAAAGAGAAATAGAATTCCTTTGGCGGTGTTGTACCTGTATTTGGAAAAATACTTGCTGTGATGGGACAGGGATTTAATCCAACCCTTTGGAACCCTCCCATCAGCTGCCAGAGATGGATTTTGGGACTAATATTGCATGTCCAGAGAATGGGAGCAGAGAGGGAAGATGCTGAGGGAGCTTTTCGCGTGCAACCCCTACTTTACGCCTTTTTTTCAGGTGCGAACACCTGTTTGAAAGCCCGGTTTGGCTATAAACCCCAGTTTAAACTGGGTTTTGCTGCAAAGCTGCCTGTTTGGGGGGCTTTTTCGCTGCAAACACCCATTTAAAGGATGTTTTATGGTGCAAAACCTGTTTGAAGGACTTTTTTTGTCACAAACCCCCTCTTTTAAGGGCTTTTCTTTTTGCTGCAAACCTGTTCTTGAGTGGCATTTTTTGGGGTGCAAACCCCTGCACTAAGGCACTGTCTGAAGGTCTTTTTTTTCTGCAAAGCTCTGTTTTAAGGTTGATTTTTTTTTCTCCTGAAAACCCCTGTTAAAAGCATGTTTTTAGGTGCATGCCCCTGTCTTAAGGGCTTTTTTTGGGTACAGAGACCTGTTTGAAGGACTTTTTGACTGCAAACCCTTGCTTGAATAGCTTTTTTCGGGTGCAAATTTAAGGGACTTTTGTTTTTTGCTGCAAGCTGTTTTGGAGAAGCTGCTAAAGCAACGTTGAAGTGGAATGAGGATGGGGACAGAGCATGGATGTTTGTGTTGGAGACAGGGCTTGTTTAGGGGGAAACCCCAGGATTTTAGGAGCAAGGACGGAACCCACCAGCAGCTGCTTGTGTTGCATTTTGAATGTGATTTAACCCTTTTTCCTAAGGAAAATACCCTCCAAATCCCCATCTGTAAGGCTTTATATTCCTAAGGATGATGTAAATAGTACGGGTTTTGCAAAAATGGTTGTGTTTTCCGTGTAGGAGAAACCCCTCTGATGCAGAGAAATTCCTGTTACCTGATGATGCTCCTCAGTGCCATCCTGTGAGCAAAACCATCTCACTTTTAAGCTTTTTTTGGCTTTAATTCCAGCCTGGACCAGGTGATGGAGGAGCACCACAGCCATCCCTGTGCACAACATCTCCCATTCCAACCATGTTTTGCTCCTGGTGGCTGCATACAGGTGGGAAAAGTGTTTTTCCTGCTGGTTTTTGGGTAAAAAATGAACTTTTCTCCACTTTTCCCCCCTCTCGTCTGTGCTGAGCGCTTGCCACCCTGCTGTCTGTTTTTCCTCACTGAGGTTCAGTTCTAATTATGTTGATTTTCTCCAGCCCACCCCCCTCCTGGCAAGCTTATTAGGGGGAATATTTTTATTTATTATCATTTCGCCCAACTCCCGCCAGCATTTCCAATTACTCTCGCCGCTTCCTTGTAATTGTCTTTCCGTAATGGCTGCGAAACAATTGCGCTAAATGAGGTGGCTCCGGCAAGATGAGGGTTTCACTTCATTAAAGGCTAATGGATTCCCAGCTCCAGCTCTGTGGGCAAAAAAAAAGGGGAGAAAAAAAGAGATTTAAACAACTTCTTTTATCTTACTGGGATAACTTGCCCCAGTGCGATGGGGTTTGAGCGGGGTTTTGGGCTTGGGTGTGTGTTCATGGCCCCTGTGTTTGCAGCATTGCTGAGGTGTGAGTTTTCCTCAAAATATTTTGGGGGCTTTGGAGATCTTTAAAAAGAATTTTATCTGAATTGCTTCCACCTCGTTTTTACTGTGTCTATGCTGATATACTGTATTTATTGCCATAAATATACATTTATGTATTATAGAAATTATACATAGCAATATAACATTTATATATAATATATGAGTGAATAGAATACATGTGTATTTACAAATAATTAAATACATAATTCTATATTATAGAAATAGGTAATCTACTGGTTGATATATTGTATTCACATTGATATATTGATATGCGGATTATAGAATATATTATATTGATATATATTGATCTGTTGATTACAGAATATCTATTAGATTGATATATTTGATATCTAGTGATATATTGCTATGTATTATGTAGTATAGGTTATTTATAAGACCATTAATCATATTGCTATGTTTATGTAGCTCTATATCTCTCTATCTGTGCCATCTCTGTATTGCTATAAATACCCATTTGTGCTCCCAGAATTTGGTCCCACAGGCAGAGGTAGAGGACAAGCTTTTGGGGATTTTGGTGGAATTTTGAAATCTTGCTGAGTAGTAGATTTCCTCCTCAAGCAGCTATTATTTCAGTGTTATTTTTATTTGGGAAAATCTTTTAAGTTTGAAATTTCTCCCATTTCCCCCATCCTTCCACTGCCTTTTTCCTTCCTTTGCTGGGTGTGGAAGTGCTCCAGGTGCTGAGATGGAGCTGGGTTCCATCCTGGTACCATGTGGAGCTCAGGAAAGAAAATTCCCACAAGGACTTGTTTGTTTGTTGGTTTGTTTTTGTTTATGTGTGGCGGGGTTTTGTTTGTTTGTTTGGGGCTTTTTATTTTATTTTGAAAAGAAGAAAAAGCAAAATCAAACTCTTGGCCATGGTGAGATGGTAGGGGCTGAAGTACCCTGACACGGACATGGCGGTGGGGCTTCACAACAAAGGAAAAGTCACTTGGGAACTTAGGAAAAACCCTTAATAAAAGTGAAACTCCCAGTGAGGTGCAACACTCAGACCCAGATTCACCCTCACAATTAGCAGGTGCTTGGGTAGATGTTTAAAAGTGGGTAAAACTCAGGCTGGAATGGCCAGTTTGATTTCTTAAGCGTCATGCTGGGTACATCTCCTGAAAAAACTAATTTTGGCAACAAAGTGCACCCCAAAATGGATGGGAAAATATTTTAATCTAGGAATGCCAGTTATCTCCGTTGTGGTGAGGGGGAAAGCCAAAAATTGGAGAGAAGTTCTTTTTTTTTGAGAAAACTGTTGAAATTTGATAAATAGATGAAAAGCAGTAGCAGAAATAGTTAATACTTGTGGAAAGTGGGATATATATATTAGATATACAGGTCATAGTATCAATATTACGTTGTATTCATCCATTGGATCTTTATATTGGATGAATATATTGGATATTTTATATATATATATATATATACATATACATATACATATACACACACTGGATAAACATTGAATGTATTTGATTGTCTGCAGTATAAATATACAATGTACACAGTGAATGTATATGACGGTATATCCATCCATTTGATATATTATATGTATGCATTGGATATAATGTATCCATATGATAGAACCATATTAATGTATCAATATTATATAGCCACTGGAGATATACATTATAATATATCTGATGTATTAATCCAATATATACATATATTTCTTATATATATCCTCTTTCTCCTTTCCTCCCCCATATATATAGAATGGGCATATAAATGTTCTTTTAATATCAAATATATATATGACTTTGTCCACTTCATCCAATTATATCCATGAAATATATATATTAGATGATCCAATTATCGATATCTTGGATTTAATTGGATAATGTGGATATATATATCTCTAATGTATATATATCTAATAGATATCTCCAATATATGTATACTATTTGAATAGTCTGTCTATTGGATTCTTGGGTGGATGTGGTTGGATAATGTGGATGGAGACACACACACACACACACACACACACACACACACACACACATATATATATATATATGTATATAGTAATCCAGTTATCCATATATATATAGTAATCCAGTATCCAATTGTAGTTGAATAATGCAGATGAAAACATATTTATTTCATATACATACACAGTGGAAGGTGGCTGTGGCTGTTGGGGATCAGTGGCTGGATGGGAAGGGCAGCACAGGGGCTCCCCCCAGTCCCGCTGGCACCACGATGCTGCTCTTCGCAGATTCACCGTGCCAGAGAGCTCCGACTCTTCCGAGTGTTAAACCCCTGGAATATGGATTTACGCACCAAACCAGGCGAGCAAATCTTGTCATAGCTCAGGAAAATCCCTTTTTTTTAATTTAAAATGCCTCTGAACACCTCTTGGCCAAGCACCACATCCTTCACCAATCATCGCATCCCATGGTTTTGTTTAGCTCCGTCTTGCACACGTCCAGTGTCTCCTTCAAAAAGTGGCTGTGCCCGTTAAAAAAAAAAAAAAAAAAGGATGATAATAATTTTGGACATAGGAACAAGGGTTTCTCATTGTAAATATGTTTCTCTTTCTCCCTAAGAATGGAAATACTGACCCATACATCTTCCAGGATCCTTGAGAAACTCCCGCCATCCCACCCCTGAGCCATTCACCCTTATTCCCCCTACGAGATAAAAGGAGAGAAAATGCATTAAAAACCTGCAAAATTTATCTTTTTAAGAAACTGCCTGACGTCCAAGCCTTACCTTCCAGCACAGTGCATGAGGGGGGGATTTGTCCTTAAAAAATGACATTTTTAGATGCTTTTTGAAACTGTGTTAAGGTACCAACTGGCTTTGCAAAAGTGGGGTGATTCCTGATGGGGGGACCTTAGATTTGGTTTAACCAACTGGAGCTGCCATTGGAGGTTCAGAAAGCAGAAAGGCACCTACAACTGGCATGGCAAAACTGGGGGCAATGGCAGTGGTGGCAGCTTGCACCAGATGATGTTGAAACTGCATCTTTTAGCATCTCATCTGGGGCAAAATCCTGGATTTTTCACCAAAGCAGCCGCCAGCTGCTTCTGCAGAGCTCCATTAACCCAGTGCTGGATGCCACCAGGCCTCCATTTCAGTTCCTTGATGACTTTTGCTAATTTTCGCCCTGTCCTTTTGGGGCTCCTCGCCATGTGGCACCCGGCCAGGATGGATGCACGCCATTGCTTTCATCCTTATTTTTCAAGCATCCTCATCTTCATCATATTTAACATCTGAGCTTGGGGGTTGCATCCCTCCAAGCTTTCAGCCCTCCTTATTTGCAAGGATTTTAAGAACGTCCATATTTTTCCATGTGCTTTTCCTTCCCTGGGAATGCCAGCTTGATCATCAGAATAATTCAGGGTACTGTTTGGGATTATTTCAGCACAAAGCCCTGATGGTTCCAGGCTCCTGCAATCCAATGAGCTGAAATCCTTGATTATTACAGACGTGACCTTGCTGTGGTAAGCAGTCAGACGGCCAAGGATGTTCACTTCTCAAAAAAACCTAGGGCAGACTTGACACAGGGTCTCCTGATGAAGTCAACACTCCCCGACTTTAATTAGGTGCCCCTCATTAAGCACAGAGCTCATATAACTGTGGCCCAAACTTTCCCAGCACTGGACTGTGACATTATGGCACTTAAATGCACGGAAAAAAAGGCCAGAGTGGTTGCAGAGCATCACATCTCACCCTACCAGAGCCACATCCTTATTAAAGTAATTAGAAAACCGTTTTGCAATTAATATTTTTTTAGGATGCAGCACTGAATGGGGCTTTAGTGACACTCAGGGCTTAATTTATCTTCATTCCAGGGCAGAAAAGTATACTGTGGCTTCCTTGGCTTCAAAGCTCAGCAGAGAATGATTTGCTGTCCTGTTTGGAAACTGGGTGTAATTTGGGCAGGTGGCTGGGGAATGGGTTTTTCCTCCAGCTGTTGCATTGCTATTAGGTTTGCCGGAAAACCACCAGTTTTTGTAGCTTTCTCTGTCCTGGTGTTACTGCTGGGGCTTAAATCTAACTCAGGTGTGCTGAGACAGTGATGAAAAATCTTATGTTTCTAGGAAAAATCACCTTTTAGTAAAAAGTATAAAAGAGGAAAAAAAAAAATCAATGAATTGAATTTCAAAGCATGAGGATTGTAAATTTTGAGGTTGGGTAAATGGCTGGATTACTCTGCACTTTGGACAGCTGATTTACCAATGCAAACAGGTGTCAAAAAACCTCCAAGACCCAACCCCCCCCCCCAAATCCTGAGGTTTTCTGATGAGATCAGGAACTAAATACAGAGTTTTGGGAAGAATTTGGTTGATTTGGGGTTGCTGCAAGCCGTAGTTAAAAGCTGAATATCCCTTGTAAAGGAGCATCACCATCTAATAGCCAAACCCCAGGCTTGGTGCAGAAGCTATTAGCAGTGTGTTTTACAAGAAATATTTGACGGAAAGCATTTTTTGAGCGAAATATCACTGAATGTATGTGCTGAGTCTCTGTCATGAGTTAAATGGCAGCAGCAAGTGATTTTTGCAGAAAAAACACACCATGGTTAGGAATAGCCCATGGGCTTTTGGGGAATTGAACCGACTTCCAGGCATGCCTGTACCCTGCAGGCAGTGGGCTGCAGACAGCCCTAGCCTGCCCTTAGCTCTGGAGCCAGGAGTGGGATAGACCTTTTGGGATCCAAACTGTGCCACAAAATGTCTCTGTTTTTTCCAGCTTGTTCAGTCAGGTTAATAAAAAAACCTATCGCCACCTTGCTGGAGGGGCTTTGGAGCGGTGCAGAGTGTTGCTGGGCTGCTGGCAGCCTGGGAGACACCAAAATTAGCATTTTAAAAAGAGATGAATGAAAATGGAATGTGACTGAGCTTTGCTTTTAGCCTCTCTCTTTGCTTTTGTCCTGGCCTACATCTTCACTTTCCTCTGTTAGTGGCCTCAGGTCATTCCAAACCAGCATCCCTGGATTCATTCCAGCTGCCATCCCTGGTCTGGTCCCAACCAGGATCTTTGGTTTGATTTTAGCCATCATAGAATCCCGTAATAGTTTAGGTTGGAAGGGACCTTAAAGACCATCTCGTTCCAACTCCCTGCCATGGACAGGGGCACCTTCCACTAGACCAGGTTTCTCTAAGCCCAGAACACTTCCAGGGATGGGGCAGCCACAGCTTCTCTGGGCAACCTGTGCCAGGGCCTGCCCACCCTCACAGGGAAGAATTTCTCCCAAATATCCAATCCAACCCTGCCCTCTGACAGTGGCAAACTATTCCGCCTTGTCCTGTCTCTCACGTCCTTGTTCCAGGTCCTTCTCCAGCCCTCTTGGAGCCCCTTCAGGCACTGAAAGGGCTTTAAGATCTCCCCAGAGCCCTCAGCTCTCCCAGCCTGTCTCCATAGCAGAGCTGCTTTAGCCCTCAGAGCATCTCTGTGCTCTCCTCTGTACTTGATCCAGCAGCTCCATGTCCCTCCTGTGCTGGATCCCCGGAGCTGGAGGCAGTCCTGCAGGTGGGGTCTCCTCTGAGCAGAGCAGAGGGGAAGAATCCTGCTGCCCATGGTGTGGGATCAGCCCAGGACACACGGAGAGTTTCTGGGTGCCAGTGCACACAGCTGGAACATGTGCAGCCTCTCACCCACCTACAATCCAACATCCTTCTCCTCTGGTTATACTTTCCCTTTTCCATTCAGTGGGAACTTTGCTGGACTGCCACTTCTCAAATCTGATGGACAGTGGCTCAACCTCAGGACCAGCAAATGCATCTCATCAGGTTCCACGCACTTGTGCGCCTTCAGGTTCCTGGGATGTTCTTCACCCTGATCTTCTACAGCAGGTGGTTGGCATCCTTGCTTTGGCTCTTCTGAGCATCCTCAGTTTGTATGCAGTAGAAGTCTTAGTTTGATAAAAGCAGCATCCATATCATGATCCTAGTACCCTTGAGCTAATCCTATCTAGCATCCTTGATTTGGTCCTTTCCAGCATCCCTGGCTCGATCTTCACCATCCCCCCACTTCGATTTCAAACCTTGCTTTGCTCCCCATCAGTATCCTCAGTTTAAATTAACACAGTTTCCAGCTTATATATGCAAATATATAAATATATATGGGCAATTTTTGTGCTCATTCCCATTTTTTCTAGCAGTTTTTCATGGGAGTTCATCCTGGTGAGTGATAGGTGGCAGCTCCCCAGCTGGTCTTACTGCAGGGGGGGATGGTGGTCATGGGTGCGGTGAGACCTGACAAGGTCAAGGCAAGAGTTTGTTTTTCTTAAAAGTCAGAGATAAAAAATTACCAAAAAGTTGCATTGTGCCCAGGTGAATAAGAAATCAGGATGAGCATCCCCAACCCCACGCCAGTGCTGCCACACTTCAGCACTTGACTGAAAATTCAAGCAGAACTTTGCAAAAAGAATCTTTTTTTCTGGCTTTTTGGGGATGCTCTGGCTTCAACATGGGGATGTCGGTACATCTCCATTCCTGCATCCCTGGAAAGCTGTGCCAGCCAGTTACGTACTTGGGTCGTAAAGATAATTAAGTTGCATTTCTGCGTGTTGTTTACTGTTCCTCTGATCCAACGGTTCCCCCGAGACTTCAGCTCAGGGTTCGTTTTTGTTTTGCAAACCTCCTCCTGAGCGCGTCCTTCATTCTGCTTCAGAACAATTTTAATTTTACTATTATTAAACCATCCCAGACGTTGCCTTATGTGCCTCGGAGCTGAAATTCTTGAAGGGGGGGGGGGAAACGACTCACATCTGGGCTTGTTCTGCAGATGTTTGCTCTGCTCTAGAAAGGAACAGACATTAAAGCTCGATGTCAGACTGATTTTGCCCCAGGATGGGTTTGCAAGGGTCGGCATGGGATGGGAGTGGCTTTGGTACAAAGACGAATCCCAAAACTTGGTTCATCCTTTGCAGGAGGCAGATGTGAGATCTTGTCTTGGCTTTTTGGGAAATAAATTAAAAATTTTCATCCTGGAAAAAAAGTAAAAAAGAGAATGATAACTAATAAATAAAGAGATAAGTAAAATTAATAGGAAAGTTCTGCACTGCTCACCTGGTAAGCCAAAAACTGGAATTTTCGCACCACTCTGTGATCAAACCCTATTTTGCACTTTTTAAACTCTGATGTGGGAGCCCAGGATCACCCCAGGCACCTGGGAATGCCGCGTGGGGCCGAGAGCTTGGCGTGCAGGAAGGATGGATTTTGCCAGGAGGACTCCTGTGCCTGTGGCTGCAGGGGTGTGTTGACGTGGCCAGACTCATCTTCACACGTGCGTTTGCAGCGTTCCATGTGCGTTTGCACATGCCCCTGTCCATGTGTGTTAGCATTTGGCTGCGCCTGTTTGCACGGGCACGCGCATTTGCATGTTTACATTGTGCTCTGGCCTCTTTCAGTGGGGGTTTGTGTGTTTGCACATGGATGTGCCTGTTGCCACACAGGTGCATGTTTGCACATTGCACACATTTCCACTTTCTCCCCTGCATTAGCACTTTTGCATGCACATACGTATTGGCATATATGCAAACGCATACATAGCCACATAAGTGTGCATACCAAAATATATCCTTTCTTTGCCCAAGACCCAGCAAGGCAGGGCTGTGTGCTCTGAGCGGTCTGCGTGCGTGGCTCTGACCTCCACACACAGCTCTCCTGATTTACACCCCCTCAGTAACTTTGTTCCCATTATCTGTAACCCATAGACTCTGGGAAGTTTAATTTCTTCTCTCTAGTAATCACCATTAAATAGAAATTGTCTTTTTCTGTGTAAACACGTCATTAGTGAAGCTGCTTTCTGCAGGGTCCAGATTTCATTTTTATTAAAATGAAACATTTTTTCGGCTTCTCACTGTGTCCGGAGATGAAGAGGATAATTTTAACCCGTTGGGTTGGCCACAGATAATTGCGCCAGCATTTGATTGGGACGATTAGGGAAATATCCTTTTTTCATGCAGAATTTGCATTTTCCCCCCTTCCTTCTCTGGAGCAGAGAGCCCTTTCCTACCCTGCCAGTTTTAATGAGCATTATCAATCCTAACAAATAGCTTTTCATCTTCACTTTATTGACTTGTTTTTTTTAGCTAGGATGGGCTGCAAAACAGGTCCAGGTGAAAACTCAGGGTGGGGAAAGGCACCGAAGTTCAGCTCCTTTTTGGGAGGATGGTGCTCAGTAAGGGAAATCTCTGTGTTTTGTCACTGAAATGTTGCAGTGAGGTTTTTGGGGGAAAAAAACCCTGTGTTTTTGCCCGGGGTTGCAAAGAGCTGTCAACGTCTTCCCCTGCCTGTTGTGCAAGGGGCACACTCACCCTAAATCTGCTTTCTGCAGCACTTTTCCGGCGGTTCCGGTGAGCTTCCTCTGCCCCTTGGCAGGTACCACTGAGAAAAACCCTCTTCCCTACTAAATGCCCAAGAAAATACTGAAGCTCACATGTATATAAATCCATCTATATGATACTTCTCACATCACATATATAATGTAATGTATGCAAACAATAGACAATATATATTAGAATAACACATAATATATATTATTTCCATTAGATCATGTATATAACCATGTAAAGATATAATAGAAAATAAATAATTTTTTGTTCCAATATAATAAGTATCATATTAAATCAAATAAATGCGATTAATTTATAATACATTATTGGAATGATAACTAATACATATTATTCTAATATCTTATGTAACCTGTAATATACGTAACATATAACATCTAGAACATGCAATATTACAGAACACCTGTAACTTCTATAGGTGTTACATATAACGTGATACGTGATATAAGATATATAATGGCATTAGGTGATGGGGTGCCCTCTCCCCTGCCCCTCTGCCATAACCAGACCTCAAATTTCCAGCTGGATTACTAAAAAAAGACAAATTAATTCCAAATATACATATGTATCCCATATACAATTCACTCCCTTCGCCTTTGAGAACCAAACTTCCCCTTCCTGTGCTACCTGGAAAATTTTATTTTCAGAAGTTGGGAAGAAACTGATCCCTCCAAATCTACCTCTCAGCATCCCCCAAATGCAGATTTCCTGCCGGGATGGGGGTCCAGCCTTTCCCTTGTCCCTCACTTGCAGCTGATTTCCCTTATTTATTTAAAATCCCAGCTCGGAGGAGCGTGGCCAGAGCCGGCCGTGCCGTTCCAGTGCTGTTTGCTCAAGCCCACTGGGGGCCAGCGAGGAATTGTGGGGCGGGAAAGCTGCTCTGTGAGGCTGATTCCACCCTCTTTTTCCCAAACTGCTCCCGCGAGCTTGCTCTTTTTTTTTTTTTTTTTAATGCTTTTCCTGATTTCCCTGGCTTTTTTTGCTTGGCTTTCCCTCCCATTTTCTTGCTTTTCTTTTGCTTTTTCATGCATTTTTGCTTCTTTTCTGTGGAGGCATGTGAGCAGCCAGGCCTCCTCCCGGCTAGGAATTTGAGGTGAAAAATGTCTTTTTTGGGCCCACAAGGCTTGTTTTTTCCCCCAGTTTGTGGGGGTTTGGGGGATATTGCTGCCAAAGGAAAGCATCACCTGGGTAAGTAAATTACCGCGGTTGCTTCTGCACCCAACAGAGTGTCCCACTGACATCTACAATACCCCAAACCAGAGATTTTCTCCTCAAAATGCATCAGGACTGTGACTTGGTTCTTTAGAGAAATGAAATTGTGTAGAACCTATTTTGGGGAAAAGGACAGTGGGAATGGGAATAGTTATTTGTGGGAACATCAGGGCACTCTGTTGTCTCTGTCACCTGGAGTTTTGCAGCTGGGACTAGGGGGGGGGCATTTCCAAACATCAGCCTGAATTGTGCAGGAAACTTAACCCGTGTTACCGAGATGGTTGAACTGATTCAGCACTCCCAAAGCTGCAAACACACTGGATTGTGTTGGAAAAATGTGAAACAAACCCGTAGCATCCCATGGCAAACCCGTCATACGCACACCGCTCTTCTGGTGCTGGTGTAGAGGCATTTTATTGCTGTTGCCAACACATTAGTTCCAGTAACTCCATGTTTTTCTGATGCCAGAAATGAATTCCCCCTTCTGTTTTTCCTTTGGAAACTCAAGTTTAATGATGGAAATCTTCCTTTGTGATGAGTATTATTCAAGCCCCCTTTTAACTCATCATCTTTTTATTATGACAAAACTTTTCCTAGGTGACCGATCTCTTTGCTCATGATCCCAAATTTGCTCCTTATTAATAAGTAAAACATTATTTATCTTCCTTCAGCCGTGGCTTTTCCATCATTGGGCTGAGCAGTTTCACTCAACACCAGCTCCAAAAGTTGCTTTAAGCCCGTTTGACGCTCTTGCTGCCACCGCACAGGGGATGCTCTGCCTGAGCATCATTAACACTGGGGCCTGATTATTATAATTTAATATTTCTTAAGTGATTGCACTGTGTTTTGAGCAAATAAAATTAAGTCTCAGAAGCGGGGTTTTTTCGGATAAGGTGCAGAAATGTATCTGTTAGCACTGGTTGCACAACTCCTTTCCCGCTTGCCAGGAAGTATCTGTGGGGCCGATTCCAAGACTGGATGGTGAGAGGCAAAAATAGAAATAAATCCCCAGCTGCCAATAAAAAGAGTATGTAGGAATATGGAGGTTGTCCGTCTCTCAACAAGCCAAAAGAACCCCAGTGTTGGGCATGTTTCAACCAACAGGGCACAAACCCTTGTGCTGCTCTTCAAAACCAACCAGAAAACCAAAAATCGTTCTGGAAAAACCTCATTTTTCCATCTCCGTATCATTTTTAGATGCTCTGATGCGGGATGAGCTTTATGGGCCGAGGTGAAACTCAAGGAACTGAAGAAAGTGAGGGAATATACTCAAAATTTTAGCTGGAATGACACGATCTAGACCCAAAAGAGTCTTTATCTGTGGAAAATTGTACTGAGCAGCTTTTACTCGGTCAGGTCTCATCACCACTTTATTACCCAACGTTGTTCACTTGATGCATATTGTAATAATTTCTCAAGTTTTTCGGAGTTTGGATCTGGTATTCATTGTCAATTTTATTTCTTTTTTATTTTGGCTGACTGGAGGTGATCTGCTTGCTGGAATTCCCTAAAAAAACCCAGTGAAAATGGAAAAAAATTGGGCTTTTCTGACTTCTCCATAATTAGACGTTTTGGTATGAACTGATATCTGTGGGTTGTGTTGGCAGGGTGAGAGGGAGCGGGAGAGTGAAATGCAGGTATTAAGATGAAAAGGACTTTAAAACAGTAAGATTTTGCTCCTAAGCCCCAAAACAAGGGGAATTTCACCCAAAAAGCAATTCCAGGAATTTAGACAAAATCTAAATTGTGTCAGGGTTACTGTGCTCTCCCGTTAATATTCAAATCCTAGACATTATTAATTTTAGTATTAATTTTTTTCCTGTGATGAGGGTGTTTCTAGCATAAACTGGCTCCTGACCATGGGTGAAAACTCCGAATTAAGGAAAAATTACAGATTATTGTGCCGTATTTTTTCTCTTGCCTGACTCAAACAACGCTGTTGGCATAGAAACAGCCTTTTGTGGAAAGGTCACCTGCGAGGAGGGTGGTTGAGGTGTAATTCAAGGAGATTACAGGGGATTAGGCTACGCTTATATCTATATTTTTTTACAGAGGGAGGGTGTGTGCACATCCCAGTGTCCATATGTATATTCATGGGCGCTTGCATAGCTACACATATTTATATTTATATTTATATTTATATTTATATTTACATTTATATTTATATTTATATATTTATTTATATTTATAGTTAGAGATATTGTTTATTTATATTTATAGTTAGATATATTTTTATTTATATTTTTATTTATTTATTTATAATTATTTATATTTATATTTTAAAAGGAAATGTGATAAAGGAGCAATATCCATGAAGGTTTGCTGAATTAAAAAGTGGATGATGAAGGTTTTATTTTTTTCCCCCCTATTTTTTTCCCCCTTCCCTGCCGCGTGTGGTGGGGCGATATCGGAACCCAGCGCTGCTCCTCTGTGTTTTTCACTTGGCTTTAATTAAACCTCAGGCAGAGCTGGAAAAATGTGGCGAGACGAGATAATTGCGCTTATTCCCCGCGCGGGGCTGTAGCCTGGGCTCAGGAAAAAAATGAGAAAAAGACAAATTTGGAGGAGATATAAAGGTGATGGAGGGGGGCTGAGCCGCACCGTCAGGGATGATGGAGCTGCGAGATTTGGGACAAGAAACTTGGGCAGTCATAATTTCAAAATTACCAGTTTTCATCCCATTTTGCAATGCTGCATGTTTACTCTCTGCTCCTTGGACCGGAAAAATCAGTAGATTTTTTTATTATTACTATTTTTACTGCAACTGCCCTGAATTGCTTGCTTTTTATTTGATTTTTTTTCCCCATTTTTTTCCCATTTGTTTTTTTGGCAATACATGGCCAAGGCAGGAGTTTAAAAGGTGAGATCACTGGATAATTGCATTTATATTGGATAAAAATCCCCCACCCTGTGCACATGTTCCTGCAGCCAGCACAATCACAGTAAAAAACTCACAGTTCCACTTCCTCCCCACTTCCCCCAAACCGATGGGACTGAGGTGTCATCAATGCAAAATACAGAGAAAATTCCCCCAAAATTCAAATGTTGCCTCTTTTAAAGGAGAAAAAACATATATTTTTTTGAGGCTTTCCCCCCCACTATTAAGGAAAATCAATGTGTTGGAAATGGTTCTAGACTAGATGGTGGAAGTGGCTTCCTGCTCCCTGGAAATAACTGGTGAAAAAAAGGGTTCAGATGGCCTAAAATATCAAAAATCCCTTTCTCTTCTCTTCACATGGAGCTGTAACAGACCATGGTAGCGAATATTTGGCTCAGATTGTTTTTGTGTGATTACAGCTTGCCAGAAAATATTGTTTGCATTTTGGAGGAAATACTATATTTTAGCTTTGTTTTCATTCCAAGAAATCAAAATATTGATTTTTTAAAAATATTCTCTCATATATATATATATATATATGTATGTATATATATATGTATGTATATATATATGTATGTATGTATGTATGTATATATAAAGTTAATTTTTTCATTCCATGGTAAAGTTCCAATGGCATTTTCTGTTTGGACACATGGAAGCAAAAAACTATCAGCACTGTCTGCAGACATGAACTGTTTTGACATTTCAAAATGTTAGTTTCCAATTGACATTTCAACATAAAATAACGTTAAAATGGCACTGAGTGAAGCTGTTGATTCAAACCAAAAATTAAATTTCATTGAGGCATTTCAAAACTGAAGGTTTTTCTCCATTCTGAACTAGCACTTCGGGAAAAGGAGCATTTATTGCTGAAGAAATCAAATATTTCCCCCCGCGTTTCGGTATTACGCAGTCCTGACCCGCTTTGCTGTGGGACGGTGGTCACTGCACTGGACCACCAGCAGCTACTCACTTAGGTGGGGATGAGACAGCAAAGAAGGAATTTTTACATCTAAGTGCAGTTTTAGATAAATCACCATGTAATCCTCAGCCAGAAATAAAAAATCCCCAGATAATTCACATCAACTGAAAACCAAACCAAACTTGCATTTGTTCCTACATTGGTTGGTGGCCAATGGTGTTGGAGGTGGGATGTGTCTATTCAGCAGGGAGCAGCTGTGTAGGAGGTCTGCCAATAATATCTCATCAGAGAGCTGAAAACCTACAGTGACCCTCAAAATCGCTTTTACTTGGATTTCGCTCAGTCCTTGCAGCTCCCATTTCATGGGAAATTAATGGGGGCAAACATGGAGCACCAGTAAACCAGCCATGTCCAGCATGGGTGGCCAAACAGCAAGTTGGTCTTGTGGCATGTCGACTTGCATTGGTTCCCAGTTTATTAATTAGCTCTGTTTCTCATGGACTGCAGTTATTTTTTGGCAGGTCATGATTTTGGGCAGGTTTTGGGCATCTTGGAAGGATCCTCGGGAAAGGGAGGCGTGTGCAAATTGCAGTGATTTGGATGTTTTCTCTGGTGCTGATGAAATGATTGAGGCAAGACGCTCTCTTTTCACTCACCGTCGTTGGAAGTGGTGGCAGGGAGTCTTGTGGCTTGTCAGGGTTTTGGTTGGAGGAACAGCATTTCTGAATGCCCAAAAGGTGGTGAACATCTGCATCTGGAGAAAATGGAAGAAGATCTTACTTCTCACATATCTTCTTCCATCACACCAAAAAAGAAAGACAAAACCCTCCTTTTAAAGGGTTTGTCTTCGGGTTCTCCAGTGGTGCCAGTCGGCATCTCTTGAGTGGAAATCCTCTCCCATTTTTTCCCCTAGAAGTTTTTACTCTCTAACTTCGTCTCCCAAGCTGCTCCTATTGGAGTAGACCTTGTGGCCTCTTTCCACAAGTTAGAATGAAGAAATATTTTATAAAGAGGTGATGTAATCTTTGGGACATTTCCATATGAAAAACTGCCATTTTCACTGTGCCTTACAATGGCTCATTAGAAAGATCTTGAATTTGTCCAGAACTGATGGCCAAGGCTACAACTGCAGAGTGCTCTTTCCACCCAAATTGCCAAACGGGATTATAATTAGTCTCTTTCTGGAGACTACAGTGGCATTTGATTCTTATGGCATCTTCAGGCAGTTGGCTTGAGTCCTGCCTCTGTGCAGTGTAGTCGTCAACTTTGGGCTGGGTCTTCTCTGTAGGATCACCACTTGTTGCCATTGTAGTCATCTGTGCAGGGTTGGGTCTTCTCTGAAGGGTTAATGTGTTACCTGTTGCTGTTGTAAGTCATCAACACAGAGCTGGGTTTTCTCTGAAGGGTCAGTGTGTTACTCGTTGATGTTGTTTAATAACTGCCCAACTTGTGTCAGCAAAGGCTTCACAACCACAGTTTCCTGAGGAAGCACAGCATCTATTTTCAAGTTCATTCCACAGTTTGCCCTTTTCTTGCTTGGAATTTGACTAAAAATAAGGAAATTCTCAAACTGTTTGGAAATGAAGGTATCAAAAGATGATGATCCGGGAACATCCTAATGTTGCATTCTTGGACATGAACTTTTTGGCTTCCATTCATTTTCTTTCAATATTAATCAACATAAGCTAATGTGCCAATGGTGTGGGTTGACACCAGACGGGACACTCCACAAGGTAAATGCCACATCCACACTTGCTCTCAAACTGCCAGCTTTCATTTTGATGGAAAAGGTCCTGCAAACATGCATCTTCCCATGAGAAACATCAGATTTCATGGAACCTGTATTTTTTATGGAAGACCTCTGTGATTTTTTTCAATGTGCACTGAGTGTGGACATTGGTAATAACACACCTTCTACGGCAGGGCAGAGATCACATGCAGCTCAAATCTGTCATAGCCTTACTGCAGGCTATTAATAGTTTATTAACTCCATTTAAACTCTGCCTTAATGCTCCTGGTGTGCCAAGTGTCTCTGCATAGAAATTATTAAGGAAAGACAGTTTTTAATTCAATTATGGATTGGTGCTGGGGCACGTTTGCAAGCCGTGCCGTGCCCTGCATAGCCACATTTCTGCAAATATTCTCTGTGTGTTTGCAATGCAATACAATATTGGTGAATCTGGGGGGATGTGCTCCCTGGTTTCATAGGGATTGAGCCATCACTGGGAAAAAAGTGCTTCTCAGGAGGTTGTTTCCAGCGGCATATCTTGCTGAGCCAACCCACAGCCTGGGGTTTTGCACGAGCGGTGAAAAGTGGAATGAAGTTTGCAGGGATGAGTATTGTAAGCCTTGGAGTAACTCTGGTAAGGGGAAAGCCCTAAGCTTTAGAAATCTATTCCCATCACAAGAAAAGAAGAATTTTTCCAGTCTGTTCCTACCTATGGGGAAACTCAAAGTTTGAGGAAGGGCATACGGATTGTGAAAAATTCTGCACTGCTGGAAGATTTTATGCCTCAGAGATGGGAACTTAGAATTTATATTTGCTCTTACTGCTAATCCCCTCATTTAATCTCAAGCACTCCCTTCCTGCCCAAATACAGAAAAATACTTTTAAAATTCATTTTCTGCCCCTCTTTTCACTTTGCTGTGATGTTTCTTTGGCTCTCATTGGTCCCCGGGTATTGAGTGTCAAGCCGGGACATTAATATTGATGCCGACCTCGGTTATTAGGAGCTGCATTTCCGAGTGTGCCGGCAGCATATAAATACTATCACGGGGTAATTAGTGAGCATCAAGCTGAGGTTGGATTGAGCGGGGCTTGGTGTCCTACTTTTGGGGTTTTTTTTAATTTTTTTGTTCATCAGGTGCTTGGGATTTTGCCCCAAGAAGGAGCCAGAGAAATGGAAATCCCAGCTCAAGAGCACCTGGATGCTCAGTGAGGCAGAAATAAGCAAAACAGAGTAAAAACTGGAAGAAAAAAGTATCTTCTAGGGCTTTTCCTTTTTTGAAAACCTCCTGCATTTGAAATGCAAAACAATTTTTGAGTTTCTTCTTCATTTTTCTTTTTTTTTTTTCCCCCCTCCTCTTGATTGCGTCTATCTCTTCTTGCTGGGTTTCTTGGTTTGCAAATTTCTCTTCCAATGACCCACTTTAATTTTGCTTCTCTGGTACTTTAAAAGTTTGGAAAAGCTTCAGTGTTGCCAAGGGGCAAATGCAACCCGAATACTCTGGTTGGATGCCCCTGAAAAATAGGTGCTCCTTGCATTCCTCATTCTCCAGCACTTTCTGCATGTGGGAAACCCTTGATTTCGTCCTCCCCCCCGTTCACTTCTCCCCTGTAAATACAAGAAGGGTTTTTCCATCCAAACAGGGATGAGGAGACATCCCAGGGTCAGCAGATCCTCCTCTTTATCCCATCGCGGGGCTTTGATTGAGAGGCTATGTGAATAATTTAGGGGCATTTTGCATCTTTTATACCTCTGAACTTCCACTAAAAGGTGTTTTGATTTGCTGCTGCTGGCAAAATAGTGTCTGAAGGTGAACAACCCCTCAATTTTGCATGAGCAAAAATGGGATGGGGTGGGGAGTTGGGCTTTGCCTCTGAAGGCAGGGGGGTTTAATGCATGAATTTCTTGTACTAACATGAGAGCAAAGCAGTGACTCCCTGCTTTGGGGCGTTACATCACTGCAGCTCGCTGCAGTCAGGGTTGCAACCCCAACTTCCTTCTCCATGTTACTGTCCCCCCCCCTTTTCTTTTTCAGTTGCAGCTTGGTTGCCAGCTTTCCCTCTGCATTGGGATGTTCTGGGTCAAATCTTCCCTTTTTCAGACCTTTTCATTGGTTGAGGATTTAATAAGATTGCTGAGGGAAGGTGCAGCCTTGGTAGTGGCGTGCTAATGGGAACATGCCTCCATCCCCCACTTCTGGATGCTTACAGAGGACTTTAATGGTGCTAAACTGAAAGAGAATAGATTTAGATATTAGGAAGAATAATATCTTGTGAAACCTGTGAGAGTGGTGAAGCCCTGGCGTAGGTTGCCAAGAGAACATCCCTGGAACTGTCTGGGGCCAGGCTGGACAGGGCTTGAAGAAATTCAGTTTAATAGAGGGTGTCCCTGCCTATGGCAGGGGGTTGGAATTAAATGATCTTTAAGATCCCTTCAAACCCAAAACATTCTGGGATTCTGTGTTTCTCTAACTTTTCCTTTTGGGGCTGACTGCCTCCCAGTGCTGTGTGAGCATCTATATGTGGGTTTGACGGGGTGTCTGTGTCAAGCTGCTGGAAAAGATTTTAAATTCCCAACTAATTTCCTTTTCGTGAAACAAATGAATCTTCAGAAGGGCCTTTCCTCACAGCTGCTAAGCCATTTAATTTATCTGAGTCATTTACAATTTGTGATGGAGCTGTTAATAGCCTGATGCAGGGATCAACACCACTTATATGCTGGAGTTGGTTTCTTTCTCTCTCTCTCTCTCTCTTTTTTTTTTTTTTTGGTTAAATTTCTAGCTGGGTTTGCCCCCAGAGGCACAGAGCTGTGTTTGGAAAACGTCAGCTCCGTCTCCCCAGCCCCTTTGTCATGCCGGGACAGCTCGGGCTGAAAGCGCAAACCGCAGCCCACCCATGGGGACGTGCTGCCCTGCTACTGCTTAACTGCCTCAAAGTACCTGCCTGTGATATGAAACATGCCATAAAATGAATATATTCCAGATGTTCCGGCAAATTCCCCTCAGCTTCACCAGCCACCTGAAGGCAGCCGAAACAAGCGATGTTCCTCAGTCCTCACTGCCTCACTCACTGCCAAAAGGAGCAAAATGGTGGCTCATTTGGGCTTGCACTTTGGGAGATGGCCATTACCACACCAGAGTAATGCCTCTAGGTTCTGCCCAGTGCAGTGTGGGGTGAAGACTTCAGCTAGTGATGTTCCAGGAGGTGATTGCCCTCCCTGGGATTGGGGAAGATGGGGTTTGCATCCTTGGGTTTTGGGGGGGGGTGTCTCATGGCTGCAGGGAGTCTCTCTCTCCACGTAAGTTCTCTGTTCTTGGGTTGGGGGATCTCCATCTTTGGAGTCTGTAGAATCTCTGCCCTCAGGGTCGTGAAGGTCCTTGGGTTTTGGGGATCTGCACTGGCAGTGTTGAGGGATCCCAGTACTCAGGGTTAGGAGGATCTCCATCCATGAGGTTTGTGAGTCTCCATCCTCGGGTTTTGGAGATCTCCATCTGCAGGGTTGGGGCATTCCCATCCCTGTGGTTGGGGGGATTCCCATCCTTGAGGTTAGGTGGATCCGTCCTTGTGTTTTGTGGAGCTCCGTCCTTGAGGCTTGGGCATCTTCACCTTCAGAGCTGGGGAGGGTTCTCCATCTGTGAGTTAGGGGAATCTTCTTCCTTGGGTTTGGGGGAAAATCTTCATCCTTGGGGTTGGCAGATCTCCATCCTTGGGGATGGGACATACCCGTCTGTGAAGGTTCTCCACCCCCAGGGTTGGGTGATCTCCACCCATCTCTGTTCTCCATCCTGGATGAAGCCATGACCCACAACTTCCTTCACATCACAACATTCGCCTTGCATGGGAGCTATGGAGGGATCTAGCCAGGCTCATACCCTTGGACAACTGCCATTTTGGGATGTTTGGACCCTCTGTGAGCAGACCAGGTTCCCAACCTTGCAGCCAGCTCACCAAATATGACCTTAATTTATGTAAAAGCTCCAGAGAGAACACATCGGAATGTGTGTTTGCTGTTGATTTGGGTATTTCCAGGACACACAGCCAACAATTTTGTTGTTATACTCTGTATTAGGTACTGGTTAGCTGGAAGAACCATGGAAAAGTTGCAATAACAACCATATAAAAGGCAATGAAGTAGGTACAAAAGCTAAAATTACTATTCATGACTAATACGTTGCATGGCACTAATTAATTTTTAAACAGCCTTGCTGGGGACTTCATTGCTAAAACATGATGTTTTCTCCTCCGGCACCATAACTGTTAACTCAAAACAAAGCAGAAGGAAATCAGGAAGGATGAGGAACCGTGGGTCCATGCCACTGCATCCAAATTGCCTGCTCTGATGGCCAGATCCCGCCACTGTGCCTGCAGGGAGCCCTCTGTTACACCCCTCCAAGGGGAAGTTTTTGCAGGTGGGGAATTAAATCCATCTTCCTGGGAGTGCAGAAGTGCTGTCTGAGCTGGGAGCATGCTGGGAGCAAGAGAAAAGCTATTTTTGACTCTGCTCTCTCCTGTCTCCCTTTACCCAAGCGTGGCTTTCCCTGAATATTTTTAGCCATGTTTTATTACTGGTCTCACAAGCCTCAAACTGGGGGATTATTGCCATTGCACTCACTCACGTGTACGTTATTTACTTCAGTCTTTGTGAGTGCTAAGAAAAGATTTTGCTCGATGTTGCTGCTGACATCTAGATCAACACCCAAATATATTTATTTGACATTTCCCATCACTCAGTCTATGAAATACTGCTCCTAAAGTGGCCTGAGCTGGTAATGCTTTATCTCCATTTATGTTTAATTATTCTTTAATTATTTGGACACTTTTCTCATCACCGCTTTGAGTTCACCTATTAATTCCACCCTTTTCAGTTTCATCTTCTCCAAAAGAAGGGAAATTTAGCAAACTTCTTATTTTAAAAAAAAAAAAAAAAAAGGTCAAGTTCAATGGTTTTATTTCCACCTCTCTGTTTACCTTTTTCATTTTAAAGTTAGGAAATGTGGTATCTTGGGGCAAATCTGCCCTGCTGTTCTGTGGGGCTGATGGTACCAGGATCTGGCCTGGACCAGGCTGAGTGTAAAAAATTACAATTGCACCATTGAAAAGAATTTTTTTTTTTTCTTTTGCTGTCGGGGAGAGGCTTTGCGATGTGCTGGCAACAACCCTGGGGTCACGGAGGGCTGCGACGGGGGGAGCACACGCACCTTCAGACGGGGCGATTTCTGTTTCCATATGGAAAAGGGATGTGGCATCTGGTTTCACTCCCAGCAGCTGGCAGCTTGAAGCCTGTGTTTTGCATGGTGTGGAGTAAAGAGAAAATAAAGTGTCGAATTGTTTGGCATTATCAAGGATTTCTGCTCCCCAGGACTCCTGCATAAAGAGATGGAAATTTTAGCTGCTGGAGCCAAGAAACACACAGAAGTATATGAATTTATTACATTTTATCTCATTCCCCTGCAAACAGTGCTGGAAATGTCAAAAGATCATCTATTGTTTCATTGTTTAGAAAGAATTTTTGTTTTTCAGTTGTAATTTCTTTGATGCCTGGCTGTGGGGAAGGAAGAGAAATTGGAGCAGTAGCTGGCAGGGCTATAGCAGGTTGAATGTGCAGGTTTGTCTGGCCATGGAGCTACATGCATTTAAATTTCTCACATCCTGGGTTTTTAATTTAACAAATGTAATTAAGGCTGGGGTAGGTACTCGGATTATTCATTTACTCCAGATGGAAAAAATTAAATTGAATGCAAATTCTGTAATCAGACATGAAGTTGAGGATGTCAGACGTGATGGGGAAGTGTCAGCACATTAATCGGACCGCTTTCCCTAAACAGCACCCGAATCTAAGAGCCAGGGATTATTTGAATAATTGAGGTGGCATTTGATAAGATATCTGATTGCTGATATCTTAAGATGGAGCCCTAATTGTAATTCGCCATCAAGAAGGATTAATCTGCGTAACAGGGTGCCCTGGGAATAGCGTGGTGTCAGGCTCCCTTCCTTGAGTTTTGGTTCTTTATCAAGGGCTGCCATGCCCAGGGAAGGTGCCAAAGAGATTTATTACTTCTCCTGTTACTTTTTATGTGAGCCGGGAGGTTGTCAGGTAGCACAGCCTGGCACCAGGCATCCAGTCATGCAAGGCTGCCTGAATCCCACGGCATCCAGCGTTGGATCTGTATTTTGGAGGTACCTCCCATCGTTGGAGAAGGATGCACTGTTGCATCTTGAAGTGTCTTTGAAGTGCATCTTTGTGTCTTTCGAGCACAGTTAGACCCTTTTTTCCCTGTAAAATGGAGACCAACTGTCCTGACTTCAGCAGAAAACCTTGTTGGAGGACCGTGACTCCATCCACAACATCATTTGATGGGATCCAACCTTGATGCTCTTGGAAGACATTGACATCCTCCCCCGCCCCAACTCAACCTTGGCTGGGGTAATGTCATGGTTTAGGAATGGTACCCCTCAATTTAATGCTGCTATTGAGACTCTCCAAACCACGCTTGCTCACCCTTCCCCTCCCTTGTGGCAGACTGGAGAGGAGAATTGGAGACACAACAGGCAAGGATGACAGGCTGACATGAGAACAATTTACTGGAAACACCAATGAGATCAGAGCAGTAACAGCAGCAATATCAATAAGGAAAGAGTGCAAAAAAGAAAGTGATCCACAGGCAAAAACGCTCACCACGGAGCATGAGCCGACTGCAGACAGGATACCCCAACCACTCCCTCTGGCTCAGGATGGGCACCACGCGTACAGGACTAGAAGGAACCCCTTCTCCCTGGAAGAGGCTCCCTTCCTGTGCCCCCAGCAATGATGTGAGGTGATACAGAATAATCTATGGGTCCTGGCCGACCTCTCCCAGCTACTGCAAAAATTAACCCTGTCCTGGCTGGAACAAGGACAGGTAGCAAGGACCAGCTGACACTTGGCTGTAATCAGAGAAAGCTGGTCTTGTGGAGTCCGTTTCACCGCCAGCACCATTGGGTCCTCTTAAAACCAAAAGGGTGGGGAGATAGGGGTGAACTTTCCTTGCTGAATCTCACACCCTGCGTGAGATTAGAAAAGATTTGAAGTGGTGAAAATGATAATTAAAAAAAAAAAGTAATATATCCATGTTGAAGATCTAGTCTTACAAACAAGTAATCATGGTGTTTCCTTCACTCCTCTATCTAGCAGCAAATGAAAAAAGAAAAGGGAAAAAGGGCTGAAAGAAGGCAAAAGGATTAAAGAGTTTGCTGGTGGGTTTTTTGGATTTTTTTTTTTTTTTGAGCGATTTAGTATTTTGAAACAAAATGTAAATTCTTCCCTGAGAGGGTGGGCAGGCCCTGACACAGGCTGCCCAGAGAAGCTGTGGCTGCCCCATCACCCGAAGTGTCCAAGCCCAGGTTGGACAGGGCTTAAAGCAACTTGGTCTGGTAGAAGGCGCCCCTGCCCATGGCAGGGGATTGAAATGAGATGAGCTCTAAGGCCCCTTCCAGCCTAAACCATTCTGGGATTCTATGAACGCTGTGTAATAAAAAAAAAAAAAAAAGGATGTTGGGAAGAAAATAATCCCTAACCCTCCTGCAGTCAGTGGGTCACCCAGCAGTGATGAGGGTATGTTGCACATTTCCTGTCACTAAAGTAAAGCCAAATGCAGATTTCTCGCTTTTTGTCCTGCCATCCCACCTCCTCCTGTGACTGTGTGCCAGTAGCCACTCCTGATAAATGGATGATTTGAGCCAAGCTGCATTTGCACTAGAAAGGTGCAATTTCCCATTAAAAAAAAAAATCCCAACTTAAATCACTTGAGATAAGTTGAGTGTTATCTTAAAGTTGCAAATTGCTTGTTTGCTCCTCCAGCTGGAGCTGTTAATTCAGAACAATTAACGCACCCTTTAAAACACAGACAAGGCATATGGAGGTCGTCCTGGGGAAAAGAGCCTGTTTGGGATGAAGTCCCTCAGTGTTTCCGAAATTGGATGGATAGCTCCAATTTGTCTTTCCTTTGAGATCTTGGAAGGTGTTAGGAAGAGTGACATGAATACCGGGAAGTTTAGTTCCCCGGAACTCCTGTTGAATGATACGTTGAGTGTGTTGAATGATAAGCTGAGTGATACTCAAAGCAAAAGCCAACTGGGTCTCTAGACCCAAGTAGAAATAAAGTGCTGACATTTGTTGTTGGGATGAACTGAGAGAATGCTGCCACCACCCTGCCCACCCTTCAAATATTTCTTCTTGATGAAGAAATGATGAATCCTAGAGTGTATCCTAAAATAATGTGTAGATATTTTGATAAGCCCCTTTGCAATGCCATGAAATGCCTCCCTAGCTGCATCCTTTAAGACTTTTTGCAGCATCATTTTGCACACCTGCCATCTATTTCCTCAGCTTCCCTTTTGATTTTTGATTCAGGTGAAGAACAGAAGCCTAAATCTGGAAATAAACCCCAAAATACAGCAGTTCAATCTTAAAATTAAAATTAAAAATTCTTAAAATACTGCTTAAAGTATTCCTGGGCCAAGGAGCAAGGGGGTGAGGTGAGCTAGTTGCTTTTCGGCAAGGACATAAAACGTGTTTAGACTTTTGTGGGATGCTGTGCAAAATGCTGCAGCAGTTGTTGCGTTTTTGCAGCCCAGTGGTGGCTTAGAGGATGGTCTGTCCTTATTTCCACCCTTGCCTGCATGCATCCATGTATCCTTGCATCCATGTATGTACCGGTTCATCCATATGGTCAGATGCACAGGATCATCCTGTTCATCCATACATTTCTGCATCCATGCATATCTAAATACATACATCCTTGCATCTGGGCATCCTCACATCTGTGCATCCCTGCTTCCATCCATCCATCCGTCCATCCATCTATCCATCCATCCTTTTTGATCCTCTACCTCTGACCATAATGGCACACAAATTTTGCTGATAACACCCAACACTTAGTTTTTAACATGGAAAAAAACCCTCAAATCCAAATATTTTCCACTGAGCCTTTACAAGAATTGGCATGGCTCAACATGCAGCAGTTTTTTGCATCCCCCACAAATGATGGGAGAATGTGCTTTTCCACACCAAAGCTGGCATGAGGATTTTGGGTTTGCCTGTAGCATAAACCCCCCCAAAACCTGTGTATGCCTGAGCCGTGGATGCCAAGTAAGTCATCTTTAAGAGCTTTTTCTGCAAACCCTTTTCCGTTATTCCCCCATCCGAGGATGGATGTAGGCAGCATCGGCAAATCTGAATAACTAATCAGAGTCCTCATTAACCCCCTGCTGAGATACTCAAACATTCACTTTGCTGTTTGTGAAGCAGAAAAAAAAAAAAAAGAAAAAGGAAAAAAAATGCACAAGCCACCCTGCATTGCAATTGATGTGTTATTAATCCCACTGTTCCAGACCTCATGGGTACCGAATTTTCCTCCGTCTTGCCCAGGGCCGAACAGTATGGTGCTGCTCCTGCAGGGCACTGTGCCTTTCTGTTATTTATCAGTGCGGCATAGCGAGGCTGCTTTTGTTCCCTGGATCCAGATGTGTTTTCATATGTACCACATCCGGGTTGGGGGTGTCCAGTATTTCCCTACATGCCCCTTTGGACGATGTGAGTCTCCTAGGGCGGGGCTCCACCAATGGGCTCACCTCTCCCAGCCATGTTTTGCCTCAAAGCAGCTTCTTTTTTGCAGTGATACAGAAATATTACACGTGTATGGGCATGACTCAGATCTTTCACGCTTTGTGAAAGGGTGGGGTCTGTGCATCACCAATTTTAACTTGTGGGAGTGGGGAGGATGAAAATACCATATTCCTCTTTGCCCCTTTGAGCATCCCCAGCACTTGGCCCCAGCCCTTACCCAGAAGCTGGAGATGCTGCAGAAATTGCACTGTGGGGGAGAAAACTCAATACACCAAAGGTTTTAATCACAATAGTCCTCATTGCAGATGGTAGCAAGTGTTGCCAAAGTGTTTGTAGAGTAACCATCATCCCTTGTTGCTCCTTAAAGGGTTAACTGAAATTTAAGCTTTGATTTCAGCACTTATACTATTTTTCACACATACAGGGTTTCTTTGGTTGTCCCCCTGGGTGTGAAGTTTGGGTCAGTACAGCTTGCTGTTGGGAATAGTGTGGAGTATAAAAATAATTCAGCAAAACATAACGTTATTGGGGATTTTGCCGTTTGTGGTTTCCACTTAAGTCAGAGGCACTGGCATTAAATTTATTGAAAAATGGTTGTCACAATTAAATGGCATTAACATGATGGGGTTGGAAACACCACGGTCTGCTCACATTGGAAGAAGCTAAGTGACATGCCAGGAAAACCCTTCTTGCTTTAAAATCTTGGAATTTTTGCAAAAATGCTGGATTTTGTTTTGCTAAATGTCAGCTTTATTATCATTCCCTTACACTTCATTAAATCCTTATGAAAAGGGCTGCCCTTGGCTCTTTGCAGTCAGGGAACAGGCTGAGGTCTCAGGATACTGGGCTCCCATCTCTGCTTTTGGATGCTATTCAGGTCAACTAGATCAGGATCCGGGGCATTTGGGGAGACGCTGATGACTTGTCAGAAATGGTGTCTTGTTTATGATCCTTGGGCAGCTGCTGAATTCAACCGCGAGTGCCCAGGACACTGGATCTTGCTGGCTTGCATCGCCTGCGGTGGAGCATCTTGAAGGAGGCATCTCCTCCATTCCCTTTTGCATTGGGAGGACTTCAAAGGCCTCTGCTAAACTTCAAAGGATGCCTTTTGAAGTTGCTAAAAGTGTGCGCCGGCTCAAAAAGATTGCTCTCCCTCTGCAAGGATGCTCAGGGAGATGTCCCTGGTGGGGTTGGCCCCTAGTGCTCTTTGTGATGGGGACAAAAATGGCATCATTTGTGCAGAAGTTGCACAGTATTTTTGTCCTACATGCATGCAACATCCAAGACCTTATCCCTGATCACCTCCAAGCATGAAAATCAGCCTACTAGAGCTCTTTTAACACTGACAGAGCCTTACTTATCTGCTCTTTTTCCTCCAGTCCTCATGTTTCATTCACACAGCAAGCCCAGGTGACAAAAGTCTCTCCGGTGGGATGGAAAAATTTCTTTACAGGGATGAAAGATTTCTGCAAAACACGAGCTTTTTCATCATAATGACAGGGCAAATCCAAGGAAAATCAAGTTCCGTGTTCTCGATATGTATTTGGCATCAGCCCTTGCATGCTCCTCCAAGGCATGAGCCTTAATTCTTTATCATAAAAAACCTTAATATTTTACCAGCTGTTGTGGTGGAAAAGTTTTGGACTCAGGCCCTTCTGAGCATTTAGTGTAACCCAGATGAAGTCACTAAAACTCTTGGAAGGACCTGCAGTGACCTGACAAATCAAGAGGCACCTTGACCTTTTGCCCCTTTCACTAAGTTTTCCATGTTTGGGGGTTTCTGCCCTGGTTTGCCCTGAAGTTACCCAGTTGTTTCTCCTTGGGCAATGACCTTGGTGATGTCCAGGTTTCCAGAAATAGCACTTGCTGTGCAAGCTTCCCCATACAGCTCTGTCTCTTGGACCCATGTTCCCAGCTGAGATGATGGACAGAGGCTGTGAGGGCACAAAAATGTGCATGTTGTTGTTGCAAGAGGTTTGGGATGGAATTAAAACCAGGGGAAACAGTTCTCACGGATCTCCCATCTGGCCTCACCACGAGACGCAGCTCTCTGCCGGTAAGGTATAGCAGAGGTGCATCCCTGAGGTGCCTCCTGGGGATCTGAGGAGCTCTCTGGGGGTGCTGTGCATATTGGTAGGTATATCAGATGCACATTGGGCATCTGAGGAGCTCTCTGGAGGTGGTGTGTAACTAGAGGTGCATATATGAGATGTGCCTTCAAATCAGCAGTTCAGCACATCAAGGGGTACATACATATATATATATATATTAGACATATATCAGCAATCTGAGAAGCTTGTAACAGGTTATATATTTCAAGGTAGGTATATCAGATGTATATTGAAGATGTGAGTATCTCTCTGGGGGTGATGTGTATCAAGAGACATGTATCAGACATCTGTCAGAGCTCTGAGGAGCTCTCTGGAGATGATGCGTACCGTGCTAGATGGATCGGGTACATCATGGAGATTTGAGGAGCTCCAGCCAGGTGACATATATCAGGGATGTATATGTCAGAGGAGGAGGTGAGGAGCTATATTGGTGAGTAGCTGTCTTGAGCTGGTTTGTATCAGAGTAGATATATCAGCTGTAGGCTGAAGATCAGAGGAGCTTGGCAGAGATTATGTGTATCAAGAGACATATATCAGACATATATTGGAGATCTGAGGAGCTCTCTACCAGGTGATATATATCAAGGTAGATGTATCAGTCATATATCGGAGATCTCAGGTGATGTTTATCACTTGACAAAGAGGTAATATCTGGAGGTGATGTATGTTGAGGAACATTTATTAGAGAGATATTGGAGATCTGGGGGTCTTGCTAGAGGTGATGTATATTGAGAGATCTGGTGAATTTTATCTCTTTTATTCCTTTTTTTTTGCTGTCAGACACAAACCACCCCTGTGTCGGTGGCTGTGCTCATCCTTGCTCAGCCTGTCTTTGTTTTTCCACTGAAACTGCTGAAATGGGTCTAGAAATCCTAACCTCATAAAGGCCAAATTCTTGGTATTTGCAGCATCATCTCTAACATCTGCATGGACTTTTCCTTATTAAATAGTGGCTGGGAGCTTTCCCATTTTTGAGTTAATGGCTCTTCCCCAGTTCACTCTGTCTGAGCCCAAGTATAAAAACACATTTACAGTTAAACGAAGATTATAATTAACCAGAGAAATGCCAACAGCCAGTGTGAAATGCGGGCAGGGCCAGTAGCAGTGTTGTTTCATTGCTTTTTCCCTTTTTTTCTCATTTTCAGGCCTGGATTGTAGCAGTAACCCTCAGTGAGATCTTGTGCCAAGGATTCGCCATCCCCCAGGAGCTGAAAAGGACAAGACAGGACTGGGTTGACCTTCATCCTTTGTGGACAGACCATCAGCAAGCACGCCTTCATTTTCTGGACACATCTCAGTTCGATCTCTAAAAATCTGGTTTGTTTTTTGTCCTTTCTTGGAGATGCTCAAACCCACTGGGGCAAAACTCTGATCTAGCTTAGATATCAGTCCTGCTTTCACCTCCAGGGGATATCCTCACATAAGTTTTCCTGAATTCCTTCTATTTTCCCCATCATCCTTTAAAAAAAATATGTTAAGAGTAAACTTGCCCACCACAACTTTGCTGCCACTGCCAAAAAACCTTTCCTAGTATGTTCATCCTCTGCTTAATATGTTGCCTTCTTGTTTCATCAGCTTTGCTCAGTATTCAAATATTTCATTCTTTGCTTTCCCAGGTTGTGATTCCTACCCAGAAAATCTAGTTTTTGGGGCAGTGGGAGGAAAATTCCAGGGCAGTGGCTCCCCGAGCACACCTCAAACAGTAAGGCTTCTTCTCTTTATGTAAAGTAAGCAATTATATATATTAATTGTGCAATTATATATATTGAGTGGGATATGTTGAGTCATGACCTCAGTGTGGCGTTTTTTGTGGGAATTTCGGCTTCTTTCTGGTACACTTAAATTCTACCAATCCTTCCCTAAATGCAGTGAGGGAAAAATTACACTTTTGTACTATTGGGGTTTTTTTCTAGAAGTCAGTGTGTGCAGGGAGTCTTGATTTAAAGCTCAAGTGTTGATAACATATTCTTAAGAGCCCTACAAGCCATAGCCAGCCTGGAGGAAAACACAGATATATTTTTGTGAAAATACTCTGAAATGTGGGCTGTTATTTCCACAAAATTTTGGCACAGCCAGCAGTAGAACGCAGAGGAATGGTCACCAGCTAAAAATAACTGAAATGCCGAGCTTAAAATAAGATAGACATGAAACCAAGGGTCTCGCAGTCCTTTAATCAGCCCTGATCACTAAAATTAGGGCTTGCCAGAGTGACAAATGTCACTGTGCCAAAACTGGAGGCACCCGGCGCAGGTGACAAAGAAAATAAAACCCTGTGGGTTGCAAATTTCCTCCTATAGGAGCAAAGAGAAGTCTTTGGTCACTGAAAATGGAGGTGCCGCCTTCAATCATGCAAATGCCCTGCTAAAGTGCCTGGTTTCTTCTTAAACTGGTGATACTTAGGGTGGGGGCTTCTCAGGGGAAATCCTGAAGTCTTCATTCAGTCCATGGTGCAGCAGAGCATCTTTTCTTTCAGTATTTTCTTTTGAGTCTTGTCTCCTCTGAAAGTCCCTTTTAATAAAAAGTAGCCAATAAGGGTAGGATTATTTCGCCCAGGCTGCCGTTTCAGCCCTGATTCTTGCTGGTGACCTTCCCTTGGCCAAAGAAAACCACATGATGAAGGAAGTGATGAATTTCTCCTTAGTCTTTTGCCCCTGTTCTGATAAAGGCACAGTTTGGGTTCACTTTGAAATGACTTTTCTGGTGAGTTTGTGGGTTCCTGGGGTCACCACGATGACCACTTTTTGTGGGGATTCTCCCTGCCTTGATGCCCTCTTTCCAACCTGTATTTTGATGTGAGCTGCCCAGTGCTTGCACAGAGGGACTTGGTACCCTGCCATCTATTTTGGGCACATTGGGTTGTTCTCTTTGGTGGAAACTGAGCCTGTGGAGAGCACGAGCATGTGATTGTGGAGGATACAAGTGCAACTTGGCCTGGAAGTATCTGCAGCAAGAAGACCAAACCAAAACAGCTGGACAAAATGTGCCAACAAGGTGTAGGCACCTGTCATTAAAGACACAGAAAGATGCAATGGTGGGTCTCCACCTACCTGGAACACAGGGCTGGCATCCTTCTAAGTGGTTAGTGATAGAAATTACCTATCCTGAAGACTTCTGAGAAACAGCTTGGTTGCCCTTGGATTTCTCTACCTTGTTTGTAGGTCTTCCAAATTTCCAGGCACAAAACTATTTCAGCTTTCCTCCTCCTGAAGCCCATGTGACCAGGGAGATGCACTTCTACAGCCAGGCCATATCTTTTGTCGCTGTGCAAAAAAAGCTGTGGAAAAATCTGGCACATCTGTCTCACACCATGAGCACTTTCCAGTCCTTTTTTGACCCCAATTTCCTTATTGTGTTGAGTTCAGACCAGGATGAGATTTACTCTCATTTGAAGTAAATGGAGAAGATGGTGCTATTAAGCATCATCAAAGGAGTTTGCAACACCATGTAACTCCCTAGCTTGTATAAATCACCGTGTCACATCTCAGACTTCTCTTTTGTGATCAAGGCTGGAAATATGGCAAAAAAATTGCTTTCAAATGGGCAAGTGAAAGACGTTTCAATCGAGGTGATTAATCTAGGGGCTCCCATTGCAGTCCTTAGTGTCTTGGTTTGGAACTTGGATAGGGACAACCCTCTGCAGATACCAGAAAGGCTGGCATGCCTCAAGGAATACCTTATTTTTTGTCTTCTGGTTGGTAATTTCTCATAGGGAATTTTACATTTTAAAATGAAATTCAGGGAGGAGGAAGACCTGGAGGAGATGCAGAACTGCAAGATAGGGATGCAAAGCGAAAACTCAGCGAGTCAGGAGCTGATTTATCTGCCATATGGGAAAGAGGAAAACAGCCAGATCCAAAGGGATTTCTTTCCCTCTCCCAAAGCAAAAATTTCCAAGTGTGATAGCAAGATATAGCGAGAAATGAGGGAGATTTAAGGGAGGAGAGAGTTTTATTAGGTGTGCTGCAGCATTGCTGTTTTGGGGGCTTTCCCACAGGGCAGGAAAATCTTTGCACACTCCCATGCGTGTCTCACCTGTGTTTCTGTGCTTGGGTTAGCTCTGCTGCTTTTAGACCAATTCCTGCAAGTCCACTAAAAAGCAGATTTCTGTCTGTGTTTACCTGGTGCTACTCATTCAAGTGTTGGGAGGTTTGCATGAAGCCTGTGAGCTTTGATTTGCAAAATAACCAGCCCGAAAGGGTACTAAAACTTATATTTAGAAATATGAAAAATTGCTGTATTGGTCATGGAGTGTTTATGGGCTGCAGCAACAGTTAAAGTCCTTGCATGATTTGTGGTGGGATCTTTGCTAGAATTGTTGGTGCATGTCTATGTTGAGGTTGTGGGTGGGTCCTGTGCTGCTGTTGGGCTGATTGGCACTTGCGCTGGTGGGGAAATCGGTTGTTGTGGTTTAGTAATGGTATTCCCCAGTTTAGTGCTTCCCCCTGGCCCCAACTCTGCAATCACACGCTGCTCACTCGCTTCCCCTCCCTCCCTTTTCACCCATGGGTGGCTGAAGATGGTAACTGGAGGCACAAGAGACAAAGGTCACGGGTTGAGATAAGAACAATTTACTGGAAACAGCAATGAGATAAGAAAATGAACAGTAACAGCAACAATATTAATAACAAAAGTGTGCATAAGAGAGGGTGTGGAGCTCAACCCCATCACAGCCACACCACCCACACTGCTCTCCCCGGTCAGGACCAGTGTTACCCCACGGCTCCTTCTGCCACGCTTGCTCCACTGGAAAAGAACACCCTTCTGCAAAGAGGGAGAGGGAAGCGAGAGAGAGAGAGAGTCCCTTTCCCCTGCCGCTGGCAATGGCATAAGGTGGCATCGAGTAACAGTAGTGTCTGGTCACACCCCGCTCCTGGCTGCTGTAAAATATTAACTCTGTCCTGGCTAAAACCAGGACATCGGTGAAGGACTGCAGTTGTTAGTTTGGGAATCGAAGAACTTGGACAATTGTTATATTTTTGGAGAGCAAGACAGTTTTTGAGAGTGTTTCTCTTCAGCTACCCATCCCTCAAGGAACAGCTCTGCCATTGCCTCTGCTCTTGGGATAGAAGTTTTTGTAAAATCCACAAATCTCCCAGTTTCCCAGCACCTTATTCACGTCAGACTCACACTAAGGCCTCTTCTTCCAGTCCATGTCTCCAAAACTCATCATATTTATTCACCATCATCTTTTTTATCCTCTGAGAAGCTCCTCTGAATCTGACAGGAACTGTGGGGATGGGACCTTCCCGTTGTGAAGCCAATGTGGAATTGAGATTTGGTGTTTGCATGATGGAAATGGGGGTGCTCATTTATTCCTTAACCACGGAATTAGCAGGTTGTGATGAAAAAGGAAGAGCACAAGCCAAAGTTGAAAGCACAGGGCGAGATTCTGGACATAAATTATTCACATGGTAATCGCTTACAGAGGCGAACTATTGGAAAACTCACCTGCTCGCTATTTTTTACAAGCACTCTCAAGGCAAACAGAAATTTTTTAGATAATTTTTGTCCAGCAAGAGGACATTTTTGATGTTCCTCAGCTAGGCTTCACTTCAAAGCTTTTTGGTTTGCCCTGTGAAAAAATTCACAATTTGCTCTTTTGGGAACTTTTCTTGGGCCAAGGGCTGGGTTGCACAAAATGCAAGTATTTTCAGGTTACTTTGAAGAAGCTTCTTTGATGTTTCCCCGTGCCAGTTTGTTTTGGAAGGTGCTTTAATGGTCTTCCCCTGTAAAAATAACACTTTAAATTGTATGTAGGTATCTCAGCTCTCCACTTAAAAAAATGAGGGAAGCTGTTTAGTGCTGCTGTTCAAGGTACATTAACCTTGTCTACTAAAGCTCTGACTGGCTCTTGCAGGTTTTTATCCTCATGTTTATGTTGCAGAGATATCCCTGGAGCCTTTTAGGGATGGGTATCTTTGAAGAGGAGAGAAATATTTAGCAGTAATTGTTGTTCTCATTGGAAATTCACTGTAGCAGCTCCCTCCTTTCTATGGAGCTGGAGCTGGCTGGAGGATTGGGAAATACTAAATAAATACGTGCAAATAGCAAATAAATACCTGCAAATGTTAAATAAATAAATAAAATCATTAAATACCGAAGTGAAAATATTAAATAAGTAAATTCTTCTTTCCCCTGTGCACAGGGGTTCATACAGGGATGTTCCAAACTGGTGCTTGGCAAGAGTTTTTTGACATTGTCCAACACAATATTTCCTTGTCCCTTTTATCCCAATTGCTTATGCATTGACCAACTGCTTTTATAGAGAAAAATAGAAAAGTGGTCTAAAGTTTATTCTTCAAAAATATCAAATTGTCATCTGCTTTAGCCCACAATTGTAGCAGAATCACAATCAGTTAATCTTTTTTTTTGCTGGGCAATAACTTGATAACTGGATGCTGGGAAGGGTGCAGAGGTCAGCATTTGGAAAATGCATCATCTTGGTCAAGAGCAAGGATGCTCCCAGTGCAAAACCTCCTGGGTTTAGATAGAGGATATTTGGCTACCAAATATTCCTAAAACACATGAATTTTCATAAAAACAAGCAAAAAAGGTGAAAATTGGTGGATAGAAATGAGGTGTTCAAGAGCAAGAGGGTCGCTCTTAATTCACTTTATGGCCAATCAAGAGTTGGCATCACCCATTGAGAGTGAACCTGGTTTTGCTGTTCCGAGCGAGATGTACCATCCTCTGGAGGGCTCTCTCCTTCCCCACTCTACTGTATTTCTTCATTTCAGCTTAGCTGAATGCATGCATACCTCATAAACTTCAGCCTGCACAGGCCCTCTGTGAGGATGGTGACATAAAAGACTGCGGAGGGAGTGTGACTGACATGGCATCACTGCAAATCCCACAGCATCCCCCCCGCTTCAAAAAAATCCCCTTGGGAAAAGGCAATCTTCCTTAATTCAGAAAAAATACCTTCCATGCCCAGAAAAAACATCCTCAAGTACCTCTAGTAATTCTGAAGCTTCAGATGGAGAAGAAGAAATGTCTGAAAAGTTGGTTTTCTGACTTCTCACATTGAATCTGCCCTTAATGATTACACATGTTGCTGGGGGGCAGAAACTGCTGAATGAGCTAGAAAAAATTATTCCCATTTTCCAATTGGTTTGGAAACAAAAGTTGCACTTTGCAAATCAAATAATAACATTTTTCTTTGAAAATGGTGATGTGGAGTCCAGAAATGTGATTTTTAAATTTAATTTTTTTTGCATTCAGTCCTACTTCTAATACGGTTTTATGGCTGTTTTGTTTATCAAGGAGCTCGTGTTTGCCCGGGGAGTGGTGGGTGACTAACAATACTTTGATTTTTAAAATGTTTCACGGCACCAGTGACCACATGGGAAAAAATGCCAACTTCTCAACTTATTCTTTAATTATTTTCACTTGAAAAAGTATGTAATGTATTGCTGGAAAACAAAAACCAGCCTATAAGTCTGAGACTCTTTTAGGTAGGTAGGCACAAGCTCTTTGGGAAATACATTTCCAATGTAAAGGCAACATTTCAGCAATAGCTGAAGTAATTTTATTTCATAAGGAAATTTAGGATACTTTGATCTCAAGTCATTGCCAACACGTGAAGTGCTGCTGCTTCTGGGAATGAAAGAGCCTTTACAGGTTTTACTGCTCACCTTTTCATTCCTCGGTGCAAATGCCCCAGGAGCTGGCTGCAGTTCCTGCCCTCCTTGATCCACAGCCCCCCAAAATGCACTCTTCACCCAAGATTTGAGGATTGCCTTGAGCTGAGCTGAAAGGATTTGGCAGGGGTTTGGTGATGCTCTGCTCCTTTCGACATCTGGATGCCTATGGTCAAGAGTTCATGCAACTGAATGGATGGAAGAAGTGGAAGTGGGGGAAAAAAAAGAAAAAAGAGGGGATTAATGCATAAAATAAAAAATAAGAAAGAATTAATACATAAAATAGCAGCTTTCGACCCTCCCCTGTGTTAGCTGCCAATAGATCCGCTGGGCTGGCAGCTTTGCGCCGTTTTCCTGACATTCATGGCCAGGGCCTCCCACATGAAACACCTGGCTGGCTCTTCCTGCAGGTGCCAGTCGCATCCCTGGATATTTACGGTGCCCAAGTGCATTTCCCCCCCACCCCAGATAAATATACTGCTATTGGCAACAGCTGTCCCTCACTTTTATCCTTTTTTTTTATTTTTCACTTTTGGTTATGAGTCGTATTCTCCAAACAAAACAACACCCATAAACCTCAATGAACAGCTTGAGTTGAGCAGCTTAGATGTTATTCAGCAATTAAACTGGGCTCCGGACTGCCACCTTCTGGGAACGTATTCACCCGAAAACTCACACCCCACAGTAAATCGCCGTGTGCTGGTTGTAGCCTCGTTCCTTGTGGGAACAATAGATGCCAAGCAGGGTATTTTTCCCAAAACAGCATTTTTTTGTTTGTTTGTTTGTTTTAGCTTCCCACCCAGATGGCCAGACCGTCACAGCGCTAAATTCTACTTTTGCCCAGCTGCAGCTATTTCTGGTGGGGAGGTTTTCCCCTTGGAAACCATTACCCCCTGAGGACACAGATATTCATGTGCCTGCAGCTGCCAGTGAGTTTTGACATTGGACACCAAAGATTTTAAGCAGCAAGTTTACTCAAAAGCAGATAATTTTGCCTCCTGCTATTTTGCTGTTGGGGAAAAAGAGATGAAAAGCATAATTTTAATCCCATAAATGTAGTATCCTTCTCTTTGTGAGAGAGTCCATGTCATGCAAGAACCCTGATCTACCTTCACAATGCACAGGATTTTGGGTGTGATGTCTTAATACTCAATTCATGGGTTATCCATATTTGTGCAAAGTACAAAAAAAGAATAACCTCATTTATTCATGCAAAATAAATAACATTAGTTGGTGCTTAATCCATGCACACAGCACTTGGCTTTCCATGTGTATATGGTACACTTGTGAACTTGGTGCTTGGTGGTTCTTGTAACGCCCGAAGCCTTGAGGAGAAGACCAGAATATTGTGACTCTTCCCCCAAAAAAGTAAGGACCTCATGGAGAAGACCAGAATATTGTGAACCTTTCAGAAAGATTACCAAATGTGCATCAGTTTTGACTGAACTCATCAGTGTCCCTGTTCCTCTGCCTTGCACTTGTCCACATGTCATCGTTTCACGGCCAAAGAGACGCTGGCATTATTATATCCCCCCACAATGTCAGAAGACTTTACGTAAGTTCTTGCATTTCTTCGTGGGATGGCACCACGGCTCTTCTCCAGATGAGAAGCCAACGGAGACGCCAATGCATTGATGGGCATCATGAAGGGCTGAGCCCTTCGAGAGGTGTCATCTACAAAAATGAGGCATTGAAGAGAGAAATGCACTCTTGGAGCATCTGGGAAGATTTCGCTGGGTAGCTTTGTGACTTGTCCCAAAACAGAGCTCAGAGCTGCAGAGAGGACAGGACAGGGTTTTTTTAAGGATTCAAGCAAGATTATTGGCTTTGCTTCTAAAGCGACCTCACAGTTGTGGTGAAATAATGGGAAATGAGGTATTTCAGGGCCAAGAGTTGCTTTTGGTTCACATTTGCCACCAGGTCCATTCTTGGGGACTTCTCCCAGCCAGATGCTCCACTACAAATTTGTCCGTTCCCAGTGCCCCTCTTTTTATCCCACCTCCTTTGGACCTGGAGATACAAAAAAAAAAAAAGTCTGTTTTCCCCTCAAATAACTGCATTTATAGAAAGCAACAACTTTCAGAGAGGTTGACAGTGGCATGAGGATTTCCTGCTCTGTTTATGGGCCACACAAAATCCACGTTTGCTTCCTGGTTCAGATCAAGCAAGAGTTTCCACATTTCACTTCATTCAGGCACCATGGGGTTCGTCACCTCAATGCAGGAATCAGCTGGCTTGGACAGCACACCATAGGAATCAGCTCCATGCTGGACACTCAGTGTTCCTTCTGGAATGAGTGTGCAGTGCTTGAGGATGCAACTCTGTGGTGGCCAAAGGCAAAGAGACACATAATTTTGGTGGGCTTTAGTGTATAATTTCAGAAAATGGCCGGCATTTATGATCTGTCTTCTTGCTTCAAAAAAGAAGAAATAACTGGAGAGGGGATGGAAATCCCCATTTAGGCACTGCGATTAGGCAGGAAGGGTGGAAAGAAAATGCCCCTGGTGCACCAGGGTTCACAGGAGGAAAATATAATGAGGGTCACCCACAGCAGCCTTCATCTCCAAGAGTCTCCTTTGCCTGGCTGCTCTCCAGTGAAGATCTCCTTGCCAGTGACCTGCTGCCCTTTGGCCCTGGTCCTTATCCAAAATCACAAATCTTCAGTAATCATCGAAGCATAATAAGGGCCATCAAATCGTCTTGAGTTTCTCCCAGGGTCTGCATGGTGGAGCGCTGTGCTGGGGTGCTCACGTGAGGAATGTCATCTCTCCTTTCTGTCTTGTTCTTTTCCCTTTATGTGGAGTTTTTCTGGGGAGAGATCCCTCTTAATCCAGCAGCTCCTCCCCTACCTGCAGGTTCTCGATGTGACTCCCACCCAGGATGCACCATGTCTCCCCAGCACCGGCTCTGACGATGATGGCCACCCAGACAGTGCCTCCTCCTCCCTACCAAGACACCCCACAGGTGAGTGTCCTCCAGCACCTGTGGGCTCCTCCCGACCCCTGGGAACCCCCAACTCCTGCAGTAATTACCCTGCCTTCCTAAATAATGGCCATTACAAAGCATTTCACCCTCGAAAGTTGGTGTGGGAGACTGGCAAAATTAAAACCCCTCTTAACCCAGTCTCCAAGATTGAAAGGTTTGGGGTCAAACTATGTTTTTTCCCTTTTCAGTTTTATTTTTAGGTCATTGGGTCTTCTTGGAAAGCCGACACAGTGGCATGTTTGCAACCAGTAGGTTAATTAGCTGGAAAACGAAACGTTTGACTAAACCAGGATGGGTTTAGCCAGAGAAATGGCCTTCTGATTTATTTCAATGGCATTTTTTAATAATTTGTGGTGGGGAAGAAAAAAGATTTTTATTTCCAATGGTGCTCTAAGGGGCTGAATAACTTTTTCAAGCATCATTATGGAGTTATTTTAAGAAGTTTGTCCAAGAGAAACTCGACTGGAGCAGCCCAATGAGCCAGACCTGGGAGCTGAGGTCAGATTTCAGAGATGGTCCTACACCTTGCGGCCCATCCTAAGGCTTTTGATGGGCAAATGAATGTCATGTTTCTGCTTTCCCAGGTACAATGACCTTACAGGGGTGATCTGTATTGAGCACGGAGCCAGCTCTGTTTTCAAAGCAGCTTTATTTTTTGTTCATATGGAAGATTTCGAGGTTTTCCCCATTTGCTGCTTCTTTCATTCACACAAGCAGAAAAATCTCCCCTCCCAGGGAAAAAAAAAAAACCTAGCAGAAAACCCAAATCCCCAAGCCTGTTCTCTGCAAGCTAAAATAAATAAATCGACTTCCACACCCCCCCTGAAGCCACCCGGGGCTCCTTCCTGCTCGTTTCCTTCGGTGGGAAAAGGTCACTTCTCACAAACGACACCTCGGTGGGGTTTTTATGGCTCCTCCAACTTCTGTGCCATCATTTACTCGCTTCGCTGCTTCGCTCTGAGTAGGGGTTTTTTCCCAATTTTTTTCTCTTTCTCACTTACGCAGCGGGGAGCTGCAACACCAGTTTAGCCCTAATGGGCAATTTAAAGGGCTTCTAAAATAGCCAGCATTTTCCGTAGCATCCTACAGTGACATCCTCTGCACCTTCTCCGTCCCTGTCCCTTAGCTGCCCCCTGTTTTAATACATTGAATTTTGGGGTCCCTCCGGAGCATCGTTGACCAAATCCTTCCTTTTTTTCCCTTGTCAAGGCAGTTGCTCAAGTGTTTCTCTTTCTGCTTAGTGGGTTTGAAGGAAAAGTTGCAGCCAAGAGTTGATTTCTTTGACTCATCCGCAACTGCTGCAAAGTTTTCACCTGAAAATTTGTGTTTTCTAGGGACTGGAAAAGCAAATTGCACTAATTTCTTCTCCCCAGAGATGGGGAAGAGGTAGGGAGAACAGGTGATAAAAAAATTGTGAATTATTAGAGCTACAGTGAGCTCCTCCTTGTCAAGGGGACCGTTTTGGGCAGAAGAGTGCTAAAGAAAGGGATTTGGGGAGCTTTGCATTCATGTTTTACAGCAGAGTCTGTGTAAGCTGTTGCCCTCACTGTCAGAAATGTGCAAAAATGAAGCAGAAATGATGAGAAAAACTGCCTTTTGGAGGAAAAAAAATGCTTTGTTCATCACCTGAATCTGTTAGAGGGGTGTTAACGTGGAGCATCCTTTATACTGAACATGGACGCGCTCCTCGAGCACCCTGCCTGCCAAAAATTAAGGAGCCTGAATAAAAATCCATGTGGTTTCCATAATCAATTAAACCAAAAAACTAAAAAAGAGTCTTCACCCATTTCATTGGCAAGGTTAGCAAGAAGAGATTGTTTTAAAAATAGGTATTTTCAGCAATGAAAGTAATGAAAGCAGCTGTGCCCTCCCAAAAAGGCGCTTCTTAGGTGGTTACAACAGGGACAAAAAAGGCGGGGAGGGGGCGGGGGAGGAAATTATTTATTTATTTATTTATTGACATATTAAAAAAATCTATTTAAGAAAAGTTATTAAAAATTTGGTGGAGATGCTAATTTTCATACATTTCATCACAGAAAGGGATAAAAAGCATCTTCTCCCCTTTCCCCAAAGGTGGTTACAACAGGGACAAAAAGCACAAACATAATATATTCTATAAATGTATTTTAAAAAATAATTAAAAATTCAATGGAGAAGTTGATTTTTCACAATTTTCGGCACAGACAGTGATAAAAGCATCTCTGCTTCCTGCCCTCCCCAAAGTGCTTTTTAGGTGGAAAATAACGGGGATGAAAATGGAAAATTATGAACATAGTTCTATTTTTAATCTTAAAATTGTTTTTTACAAAGTCCCAGATGAAAAACTGGGTGGAGATCATGATTTTTTTCAGTAGGAGCCCCCAACCCCCCCCCCCCCCCCCCAGTTGCTGATGTCCTCAGCAGGTTTTTGAGCTCAGAACCACCGTTTTCAGCTTGTGGGATGGCAGCGGAGGGATTTGCCAGCGAAATGCTGAGGAGTAGGGGAAAAATGTTGCTGATTTGGGTGGTTTGCTCTCTGGACTTCATGTCTTTGGCCATAGCCTTCAAAATAAATTAAAAAAAATAAAAAAAAGGAACCTGAAGGTGGGGGACTGTGGCGTTGAAACCCGTGGGAAGCCCTCCCAGAGCCCGGGAGCAGGCACCGACCCCAGCAAGGGGGTTTCCTTCCCAAAGAGGCCAACCCAGCAATGCCGTTCCCGAACCCCGCGCTGGAAGAGCCGCGTTGGAGCGAGCGGCTCCTCGGGAATGCCGCCTTCCCCCAGGAGCCGGGCAGAAACACAGCCACTGTGGAAAATCTTTCTTAACTGTTTATTTGCTATTTTCTAAATTTCATTTTTGTGTTTGTTTTGCGGGTTGGTTTTTTTTTCCCCGCATCTTTAAAAAATTTTGACTTTTTAAAAAAATTTTGCGTTTTAAACGTGTTTTAAGAGCACTTTAAACGTCTTAATTTTGCAACTTTTTAGATGTTTAGCGTATTTTAAAGTATTGTTGCTTTTTACATATTTGTAAACCTATTTTTTCACAGTTTTTCATGGTTTAAACACATTTCTGTAATAATTTTAGACATTTTTAAATTTTTATTTTTTAATGTATTTTTTACCTTTTAAGACTTTACTTTTCCCAAGGTATTTGGAAACATATTTTGAATAGTTTTAATATTTTTATATATTTTTACATATTTTGAACATATTTAAACATAGTAACAGTTTACATAATGATTTTTATTATTATATGTAACTTTTTGCCTTTTTCAAACTTTTTTTCCCTACATTTTTCAATGTGTTTTTTGTATTTTCCCCCGTCTTTGTTTACCTTTTTTCTCCCCCTGCAGCTCTTTTTGGACATTTTCCAGGCAAAAGCCCCCAAAACTTGCATTTTTTCAACACCTACAACTTTTATACCCAAATACCTCCCCATGTTTCCCCAGTTTCTCACTGCCAGGGACCTGCTGCCTTTCCCCTCCTTTCTCATGCCCACCTGCTCCCCCTAAAGCTGGTTTTGGCTCCAGTTTTGCCTTCCTCCCTGTGCACCTGCAAGTCCCCCCATCCCAGCATCATCTCACCTTTTTTTTCCATGGACTTGGAATTATTTTTACGGATTTTTAATTCTTTTCTTCGGTCCAAGGTGAGGTAATGGCTTCGAGGTAAAAGCCCCAGAGGAGGCTTTTTTTTGGGTAATAGCTCAATTAGTTGCAGACTTGGCTGGAAATATTCAAGTTGGCAGGATTTCGAGGCAGGATGTGAAAAGGGGCTTTGGAATCCTGGTAAATGAGCGTGATGAGAGGGAGAAAAAAAGGAAAACACTGGAGGAAAAGCCATTTTCCCCCATAGAACTGTCATTTTTAAGAGAGATAACGGGGTGAAAAATAAAGGTGGGAAAGGGAAGGAGGTTGGGAAAACATTCAGTGGCGTGGCTGGAGCATCCCAAAATCTGCTGGCATTTTGGGTTTAGATGGAAAATGAGGGGGAAAAGGAAAATCCAAACTGCAGGGATTGGGAAGCGAAGCCCAAATTTCACTCATTTCTTTAACACTAGGGAAGGAAAGAAGAACAGAAATCAAAGTGGCTGCTCAGTTGGGAGAGCTGGAACTTAAATAGTGCTGGGTGAATTTGCAGCTGCTGGAGCCAAACTTTGGAGTTACGAACAATACAGGAAATTGAGAAGAAGAAAAAAAAGGAAAAAAGCGACAGCAAAAGGTCAGGCAGGAGATATTAAAGGCAAACATTTCAAAAGCAAGAAGCGTCATGGTTCTGGTCCAGCTTGGATTTACAAAGCTTTATATATAAAAACATACATAATTATTAATAACACAATTTATGTATATGAACAGTTTTATATATTAGTATATATATATATATATATAACTCTAGGGGCATATCGGACAAATAAATAATACATATTATTTACATCAAAATCAACACAGCAATGAAGAAACATTATACAAATGTATAATTACATATAGACACAGAAATAAGTACATGTAAGTATATTAGACAATAAAGAAATTATAAATCTAATATTTAGCAAGAGTCAGAGTCAGAAAAGCTTTTTGCTCCCCACCTTGAGTAAGGATTGAATATTTACTGGTGAGAAGAGGCTAATACTTATTTTTCTACAAATTTTGACAGCAAAGCAGGTGAAACAACCACTTCACATAAATTTTCTGCTGAGGTTTTAGGCTAAAACCACTGACTTTGTGGCACTGTTGATGTATTTGAACCCAAGCAACTTCAAATTTTCCCTGGATTTTTTTTTAAAATAGAATCTTGCGATGGTAATGTGAAGCCTGTGTTGGACCTGTCTGAAGCCTGGCAGCAAGTCATTCAGATTTTTTTAAATGGGGTTGTTAGTTTTAAGAGAAAATTGCCCCTAAATAGCTGTTATCCTGTACCAGAGGGTGACAATTTTGGGGTGATGCCGGAAGGATGTGCAGGATTTGCAGGAGCATTGGCAAGGGCACGTCTCACATCTGAAAGACCGAAAATAATTGCATTTTTTAAACTAAGCACAACGTTTGTTAATGTCTATTGTCAGGATGCTTTATTGCACAGCAGATTCCCGTGACGTCAGCGATCTGGCACTGGGGCTAAGGATGGGTGATTTGGGCACAGGCACCAAAAAAAGGTTGCTTTTTTTTTTTTTGCCGTCTTCTCGCACCGCCAAGATGACTCATTGCTGGGCTTGGCAAGTTGGAAGAGGCACACCTAATTTGGGGATAAAGTTGAAAATTAGTGTGTCTAGACAGTAATACCTGCCTTGAAAAAACTCTTGGCAAGCTGCAGTGTTGCAGTTAATTTAATCTGGGACTTCTGCAAAACATCCTTTCCAAAATTACCCCACGCAAGAACGATGGTGGGATTTTTTTTCTGTATTTTCCCCAAGTGAAAAGTGAAAAAAAGTGGGGGAAAAATGTGGTAAAACCCTAAGCCTGCTCTTGCCATGCTAAGATGAAATGAAAATTTGTATTTTACCTTCCCCCCCAAACCATCCTTCTCAGAGCCCATCACAGTGCTGCTCCTTTCGAATTTCCAAAACTCCATGCAGAAGGCTGCAAGACTCAGCAGAGAAGTGCAACAAACCCTACTTTCTTTTAAAATTTTCTTCTTTTTCTCCCCTCTCCTTTATTCCCTGCCCTTGCCAGATGACGGCCACAGCCCAGCAGCCCACCAAGGCACAGCCTGTGCATCTCGCCACGCCAGCGGCGGCCGCCAACACGCCGGTGCCGGCCACGGGCGGCGACCCCCAGGTGCAGCTGGAGGCCGACAAGAGGGCTGTCTACAGGTGATGCAAGCTAATTGCAGTGTGCATTCATTAATTTGTGCATTCATTAACGCATTATTATATATTATAATTGATGGCTCGTTGTGGTAATGCATGACTATTGCATCAATTCAGCCATGCATTAATTAATGCATGGGTTACTGCATCGATCCTTTGATGCATTCATTATTATAATGCTTTATTAATCCACTATTCTTCTAATGCATTAATTAACACACAGGAAAGAGGGAATTAGCAATTAGCTCCTTTTTAGCAATAATAACTATTGATCGTAGCACGTGGTGGTGGAGCTCCTTCATGTACTTTGTTTTGCAACATCTCCCGCCCTCCAAAATATTCACCCTCGAAAAACCCCCAGATTAGCCTTTTTGGGGGGCAGAGCTGTGTGATTTGGGGCTACATAAGGAGTAAGGTCACACATTAACCTGAAACGTGCAGTTCGTGCATCCATACAGGATGCAGACAGCGACAGGCAAGGAATGGATGACTCCTTCAGTCCCCTTTTGGTGTCACTTTGGGGATAATATATAGTATTGTAATATATGCAGCAATGCTATCATATAATTGCTGTAAGGAATATTCTAATTATGTAAATAGTATAATTATATAGGCAAAATATAATTATGTAAGGGATATGTGATTATTTACGATATTAGAATATACAGTAATGATGTAACAGCAACAATATTCTAATATAATTAGGTTTAAGGTTAAGGATTAACCCCCTGTCAATGGCCAGTTCTGCAGTGGCTTGTGAACCAAAAAATTGCAGCTTGGAATTGAAGGAATTAAAATATTGTATTCCAAATATTCAAATATTACGAGGCTGAAAGGTCTGAAAAGGCAGATCAAAGTGTGGAATAAACTCACTCTTTCCCAGGAAAATGCAAAGGATTATTCACTGTGGGTTTCCCAATGCTGAAAATCATTTTCTCAAAGCAAAAGAAGCCATTTGAGGACAAAACCACCTCCTCTTTGCCCTTCCATGAGGAGTTTTGCAGCATTTGGGGGATAAGGAGAACAGAACACCCCACATTTGGAGTTTTCTCAGCCTTAATCTGAACATCAAAAACATGCAAAAAATACTTTGTGGGAGGTATTTCCCACCTAGAAAAGTGGGGGGAAATTTGTTGCCTAGTCCCATGTGTGGACTCATTGCCCAGACCTGAATGCTTATTTTTGGGCATCAGCCAAACAATCCCCCGAGTAAATTTTTATCCCTAAAATGAGTCTTTTTTTAATGAATGTTCCTGTATCCAGCAGTTAGTATGGGCGGTGTGTATGTCATTAGGTATCAGATGCACCCAAGGACTTTCTCAGCCCTCCTGGGTCCATTCCCTCCACTCAAAACAGTGGATTATTGTTACTTTTCAATAATTGCACCAAGGCAGAAGGCACTGGCTGTAAGTGTCTGTCGACCAGCCTGGAGGGAAATTGCTGGCAAAATGTGATGGGAAATATAAAAAACTATGGACAAGTCACCCCGCCGGGTTTTATGCTCTAGCAGGAGGTTTATCACCCATTAAAAAAAATAGAAAAAAGGGGGAAAAGTGAGTCCTCTACCTCCCTGCTTGGTGTGGGAGCAGCTTGGCCAAGACTGGTACAGCAGTGTCACTGCTCAGCTGCAATTTTTTTCCCAGCTGAAGTGTTTCCTTGCCTTTATGCAGCAGTGGGGCTGGGCCTTCCCAATGTATTTTGGCCCAGCAAAAATGATGCTTCTGAAGGGAAACGGTGCTTAAACCACCCGAACGCTGCAAATTGGATTTTTCTAAGTGAGAAATGGCTGGATTTCTTTACATTGAGTTTAATTTTTTGTTTTGTTTTGTTTTGTTTTGAGGAGGAAAGGGGGGAAAAAAAGTAAAATTCTGGTTGTGATGTTCCCACAGTGCGGCTGGCTTGAGCTTGGCTGAAGGTGGGAAATTAGGCCATTAGAGGAATTCATTCCTCTTTATTAGCCCGTGTCGAATCCTTTTTATTAGAGGCTGCAAACGACCTCTCTCCTGCAGGAAAATGTCAGGGCTGGTTTAGCCCTTTCATTTGAAGGATTCCCTGAAAAAAACCAACACAGGCTTTTTTTTTTTTTTTTTTTCTCCAAACCATATACAGCAAAAGCAGATTTTTCCACCCCAAAACTTTCCTTTGTGCCACAGGGGTGCTTTTCCACCTCTGTAACAACCGTGCTGAGGCAAATCCTTCTGTTCTCCCTGTGCATTCTGCATATCTGCCTTTTCCTCCCACTGCAAATTTCATAGCAAGGAGGGAGTCCCGATGTCAGTTTTTATGCCACAACCTTCACCTGCAAACGCCTGTGGTGGGGCCGTCCTTTCCTCTGCCTGACGTGGCCACAGAAAGGCTGGAAATGGAGAAAATGCTCGTTAGGCTTGGGGGGTTTTCCCATACAAAGGTGAAAAAAACAACCACAAAAATGCAACAATTCAGCATATAGTTCATGGCAAAGCCCCGAATTGCAGCGGTCCTTGACACTGAGTGCCCTTGGTGCTCTTCCTTTACCCATCTCTGGGGGTTTTGACCCCCGGTTTCCCCTCGTGTTACTGTATTTTATTGCTTTGTTTAATACTATTTTATGTTATTTTGTTTGATGTTTTTGCCTATTATTTTCTTTCATTTAATTTTATTTATTGATGGATTTGATTGGATTAGATTCTACTTTATTTCATTTTATTTTACGTTAAATTTTTAAATGTTTGGTTTAGTTTAGTTTGGTTTCTACTGAAAAGCAAACCATTCTCCCCTCCGCCATGTGCCTGCCCTTCCTCCTCATCTCCAGCTCCAAAACATTCCTGGGGATCCATAGCAGCACTGCCCCCATTATTAATACTGAAGAGCACGGGGCGATGCCAGCAATGGCCTTAATCCCCCCTTGATCGATGCAACCCCTCAAAGCAAAGGGGCTACAAATTGCTCAGTGGCTGCAATCCTCTTCTCCCCTCCCCAAACCCCCATCCTTGCAGTAATTCCATGCCTTTGCTCCTAATTGATGGAGTGGCTCTGGAAATGGTAGCAGGCACCTGCTGCGGTGCCACCAGTTCATAAGTCCCAATAATTCAACCCACTGCCTGGAATTTGCCTTTCATATCCCTCAGCTAAGCCCCAGCAGGGCAGCTGAAATTATGAAATGATTTCCCCCCCTCGCCGTTCGCCGCTCCAGCCTCAGTGAATCTTGCATTAAACCAGGATCAGGACAGATTAAACTATAATATGCTGTGGTATTAGCAGCAGCAAATGAAGACTTAGCTGCAGGGTTTAACCCCTTCGCCTGACTTCGACTCAACAAGACTCTCAGGTAGTGATTCATAATCATCTTTTGGGACATCTTTTGGAGATAAAATGGTGGAGGCAACCCCATTCTGCTGGGATAATTGGAGTGCTGTGGGAGACCATTTCTGCAGCACTGTTTTGCATTTCTGCCCTGAAAGACTCCATAAAACTTTTTGATTTTAATTTGCACAGCTGGAGAGGCTCACTGAGACACAGAGCCTTCATCCCCATATTCTCTACATGCTTTAGAGCTATATGTATATTTGCATTTTATATTGCATTGATTTAGCATCATCATTGGAGAGAATTGTGGATTTCAAGAAGAATTATACATCTTTGTTTTCAAGAGGCCTCTCATGGTAAGAAAAAGGTGGGATTTGATCCATCTTTGTGGACTTGACAGAGGTGCAGAGACCTCCTGGTGGAGGAGCAACACAAAGCAAGGTTGGTCCATAGGATGCTGCAGGCACGTAGAAGTCCCCATCCATCATCTCCAACAGAGACGATTTGAGATAAAATATTATCAATGAGCAGATGCCGGTGTCGATCCTTGAAATGCAAAGCCACCAGGGCAGCAGATGGCTCCAAGACATCCACCCCAAAGCCAAACCTTTGTGTCTATGGTAAAATATTTAGGAAATGCTGAGTTTGGTGCAGTGATAGAAAACACCAAGACATTGAGAGAAGTCATTGCTTGATAGAGGAGATAGTGAATTTTGCAATTTTTAAGCTTTCTTTTGTTTTTGGAAAAGGCCTAGAGCTTGGGAGTGAGGTTTGCAACACCAGGTTCTTACAAGCTGAGAGGGGATGGACGGATGGATGG
>JAWWEU010000068.1:1876274-1897889 GCA_035583155.1 Acropternis orthonyx
GAAAAGGCCTAGAGCTTGGGAGTGAGGTTTGCAACACCAGGTTCTTACAAGCTGAGAGGGGATGGACGGATGGATGGATGGATGGATGGATGGATGGATGGATGGATGATGTGCAGTTAAGATGGACATGGGAACTAAAACAGTGGGCATTATGGGAGGTCTCCTTTGTCCTCTGCAGGCACCCGCTGTTCCCGCTGCTGACGTTGCTCTTTGAGAAGTGTGAGCAGGCAACACAGGGCTCTGAGTGCATCACCTCAGCCAGCTTCGACGTCGACATCGAGAACTTTGTCCACCAGCAGGAACAGGAGCACAAGCCTTTCTTCAGTGATGACCCTGAGCTGGACAACCTGGTAGAGGCAGCTGGGGCTTAGCAGATGATTTTTGGGGGGTTGGCAAGAAGGTAGGGAGTGAGGAACAAGTTAAGATCTGCCACCACGTCTTTGGGCTCTGTAGTGTTGGCCGTTCTGGCAATGTTCTCCACAGACCTTGGGACACCTTCTCCAGTACCTTCACTAAGACCTTTTTCAGAAGATGCCCTGTGGGAACAAATCCCTACCCCATTTTTGGCTAGTTTTCCCATGGGGTCAGTGAGGTTTCTGGAGACAGCTAAGGGCACTGGATGGTTTGTGCCCCAAAACTTGCAGTCTCTGCAGGAATTGCTGCTCTTCAGTGCAACGTGAAATAGCATCGGCATTGTTGCCTGGCACCGTCTTGTTTGAAGTGTGATGGTCAGCTCTTGTCCTAGAAGCAGGGCAAAATAAGAGCTTTTTCCATAAATGGAAAATGGTTTTGGGACACACTTGGACCAGTTTTGGTGGCAACCCAAATTTTCTACCGTACCAGTTGCTACCAGAAGGTGCCTCAAAAGGCTCTGCTTGGAATGGAGCTTTTCTCTTACGCAAACCTCAGGAAACATCCCCGAATCCCATTATTTTCTCCAGAAGGCATCCACGTGTGGTCTCCATGGCAAGAGTGTGGGAAGACAGGTCCATGGCAACATCCTGATGCTCTGCAAGCAAATTGTCAAGGTCTTAAGGGGCAATTTTGCCCACCTCTGATGATGCAAAGAGCAAAACACCTCTCTGGGGGTTGGTGTGTCCCCTGGGATATGTAGAAGAGGGATTTCCCTCCCAGAAAAGAAGCAAAATCAGGCAACTCAAAAGCAGCTTTTTCTGAGTATTGCAGATATCATGGAGGTGATTTTGGATGATGATCTGTCACCATGGGAAGAAGAATGAGAAAACCCATCTAGGTGCAAGTACTACTGCTTTCCTAAAAGGAGCAAGAGGTGGTTTCAAGATGGAGTAAAATCCCACACCTTTTGTGCCCAATTTCAGCTGGTGGAGGACAGTTTTGCAACATCCCTGTGCAAAGCCCTTTTGCAGATTACTAAACCCATTTTGCAGTAACTTATACTCAAGAACAGAAATCGCTCTGGGACAAGCAATCAGAAAAACCCCAAACCATCCAATGTTTTGGATTATTTCAGTTTTGCGGCTAAACATACATCTGATGCTGTGGTACACCAACAAAACCCCACTGCATTAAAATCATGTAAAAATGGCTGTAATGGTCTAGCAGGAGGAGAGAAATGGAGCCAGGTGAAGCAAAAAAATTATAAAATTTGGGGAAAGGAAAACCTATTTCTACACATTTCAAGGTGAAACATCCTCAGCAAATAGTGCAGGAAGTGTTTCCACACTGGTTGTTTTCACTGAGGTTTTTTTGTGGCTTCTTAAAAAAAACCGTGCACCAATCATGGTCTTTGGGCATATTTTGGAGCAAGTCTTGCTGCCAAGGTGAAATTTGGCCATGGGCAGTTGCACTCATCCCATGTATAACCTTGCAGCACTCGATATAGTCATATTCATATATATTTATAGCTATATCTTTCTATATCGATATCTGCAGCTATATCTGTATCTGTATCTGTGAGTTTGTCCTATTTCTAGTACATACCTGTATGTTTATGTTCTATCCAGTACCCAGAACTCCTCCAAAAGCCATCCAGATTGGTCAGTGTGGAACACTTGCATCAAGACAGAGCTGAGACATTTAATATGATGCTGAAGAAGCACCATTCCTGTCGGTGCGAGGCACTAGCTGAAGGGAATTTTGGGTGAAACAGTCTCGCAGTGCTCAGAACTCGACATTTCGACCTGTTCATGAGCTGGCACTTTTTTCCTGTTTGCAATGTCCTTTTTTTTTTTTTCTTGTTATTTTTTCAGTGTTGTTTTTTTTTTTAATGCCACCAAATTCACCGGAAATTGGTGATGGCAAAGCAGGAATGAAAAGGCCAGTGGCATTAGCTATCATTAGAATAAGAGTCATGTATTCCTCACTGCCAAGATTCACATAATTAGAAATTAGAAAAAGGTCAGATCTCACCATTATCAACTCAATCAGCTGCCGAGTGCCACACAGTCAATTAATTCAGCATCTGTATTTTTTACAACCCCGCGCACGTACGCCGTCGGACTGTAACTCTTTATCCGGACAGATATACGACGCAGCAGAGCAGGGACATAAAATGAGACCCTAAGCAAATGAGCTGAGATAATTGAGAGATTTATTTTTTATACATGTATGTGTCAGGTCTTCTTGCCTTTGCCCTTGAATATTGACTTTCATGGCCACTGAGCCCTGGGAGGATGCGAAAAGCCGGGGCACGGCACCTCCACCTTGTGCTTTCCCTGTGCCAACTGCAGAGGAGAGAAAAAAAACCAGAAAAGAAGAGAGGGGGGGAAAAAAAAATACTTTCCATCCACAACCCATCATCCCTGTTGTTCGGCAACCAAAACTGATCGTTGACCATCACGGAGCCACCACTGGAGTTTGGTCCTGGATTTTTTTAGGATGTTTCCCAGCCATGGCGACTTGCAGTTTGTAAAGATGACCACTAAAATTTGCAAGTTAAAAACACCCTTTGAAATGCAAAGACGCTTTGTTACATAAAACAGGATTTATTGCCCCAGAGTGAATAGCTGAAATTTTATATATTATGCAAGATTTCAAACAGCAGCTATAAAACTTAAGGTTTCAGCTCAGCGAGAGGAATGTTTTATGTGTAAATTTTTTAAGGTTTATGGGGTACGTTTTAATGAGGACCAGGCTTTGCACCAGCAACAGCTCACGGCTGAGTTGCAGCTCTGTAATCTTGTTAGAAGAAGTGCCCTCTGGAGAATAACCAAACACTTTTCAACGTTCAGCGTTTTGGCTTGGACCTTTTTTGGGCATGGGAAGCAATTCCCATGAAGGGAATGGTGAATTTGGTCAGTTTTTTCCTCTTGGCATTTCAGTTATCGTTGATGGTGAAGGAAAAGAAATGCAGATGTGCAGATGGATGGGGTCTGGGATGGATTTTGGGCAAGAATATTTGGATTTTTAGTGTATTGAGAAAGGAAATTTAATTTATTTCTACCATAGGGATCAGTTCCACATTAGATCTTGGGGGAGAATGTTCAGTTTTGGGGATTTTTTTTTTTCCAAGGGAAAAAATCATTTTAACACTGCTGTTGCGTGCCCTTGTGTAGATGGTGAAGGCGATCCAGGTGCTGCGCATCCACCTCCTGGAGTTAGAGAAGGTCAATGAGTTGTGCAAGGACTTCTGCAACCGCTACATCACCTGCCTCAAAACCAAGATGCACAGTGACAACCTACTCAGGAATGACCTGGGGGGACCCTACTCCCCCAACCCCTCCTCCATCAGCCTCCACCCCCAGGTAACAGCTTTAAAATTCTTCCCTGGTCCCCGGTATTCCACGCTGGCCAACGGGCAAGCTGGGCCAACAAGGTTTCAGAGTTACCCTCACAGCAGTTGCGGCTTCCTCGAAATCCACCCCCAGTAAGGAAAAAAGCCCCTGTATCTTGCTTATATAGTGCAATAAATGATGTGGTGGTGATTTTTGCTGTATTTTTAAGCTTTTATGGCCCTTTTTTCCCATGGGTTTGGTAGAGCTACAACTCCTATGTTTGTGGCTCTGCGAAAAGGAGAGTGCAGGACTTCTCCTAAGATCTCATGTCAATATCATCAAGAAATTAGCATTTTTTCATTAAAAAATAGTATTTATTGGCAGAAGGGACAGAAACATCACCATTTTCTTCACTGCTTCTCTCTTCCTGTTTGTTTCGTGGCAGGTCAACAGATTTTTGAATCTCAGATAACCCTTTTTGGCTTCAGTGCTCCTTTTTGGTCCTCAGCACATCTTACAGTTCTTCCTCAGCATGATCAACATTCCCTTCCCTTCCTTTTTTGCATAATTTGGGTTTTAGCTGGAGAAGAAAACATTTGATGCCTCAAGCATAGTGAAAGAGTACAAGGAAACGTTCTGTTTCTGAGAACTGCAGAAATATCAACTGAAATGGCCAAACCAAGCTGCACCTTGGTGGCTTTTGAGGCAAAATAAAGGATTGTAACTTAATATTTGGAAAAGAAGTTGCCCATGGGTTTGGGTTTCCACATGCATCTGCAGTGCAGGGAATAAATCTTGGCTGGTTGCATCCCCAAAACCTCGATGCTATATTGTGTGCCCCTTGGGGGATAATCTCTCTCAGACACTCAGTTTTTGGGGGGAGAAAAATGAAATTGAAGGTTGTACAATCCCACCAGAAATAACTGCAGCCAACCCAAAATAACCCAGGCATCTCCTGGGGTTCTCCCTAAAAAGGAGGCAGGTGATGGTGGATTTTTAGGGCCTTTCAGGGCATTTTTAAGGTGGTAAAAAGGAAAAAGCACTTTTAGTAGCTCAGCTTCAGGTGCTGTAGAGTTTGAAGCTCCCAACACTATGAGTGAAAAACACCCCAGAAAAGTTCCATTTCTTGTTTGGGTTCCCTGAAAGCACCAAACCACTTAATCATTGATCTAAAAAACCCCATCCTCACTCTATTTTCTAATAATCTCTAGAAATGGACTTATTATCCCTTCGCTGCTTTATGGTAGCATTTCTTATGATCAAAATTAGCAAGACACTTGCATAAAAGAGAACAATAATTGCTCAACGAGCATCTCGTTTGTAATTTATTAGTTTCTATTATTGTGCATTGCCATGGCAACCGCTCACATCCCGGGTGATGAGAGAGATGTTAGATATGAGCCGACGAAGCTCCCGGTCCCAGCAAATGGAGATGCACATTTTTTATCAGTAATTTTCATGAAAATAATAAGTGAGGGAGTTAATGAGATGGAAAGCCTTCCTGTGGCTATTGTGATTTTTTTTTTTTTTCCTCTCCTTTCCCTTTTTTTTTTTTTTTTTCCCAAAGTGTTGATCTAATTAGAATGCATCGGTCAGGAAAAGTAATGAGGATTTAGTGCCTCACAAAGAGGTGGGGATCATATCAGAAAATTAGCACAAGTCTTTGGAAAATAATCAGGCCCATGGAGAGGTACCAAGCCTCTCTGATTCCTGCAAACCCAGAGCTGCTGACGTTTCCCTTCCGGGCAAGAACTGAGAGTTGAGGAATTCAAGTGAGGATTTGGAGGCAGTTGCTCAATAAATGGGAACAGACCCAGAAAAGACCCAGCTGGAGGGGAAATGTTCACTCAACGACTAAGGGATTTTCAGCAGGCTACAGGAGCTGGAATATTGGCAGTGATGGACCAGAAGGAGCCACTGTCTCATCTGGTCATTGGATGAGGGTGACATGCTGGTGGCAATACAATTGCAAATGTTTTCTAAGTATCCAACTGAGCAACGTCAAGTGCCTGAGTGCTTCAACTCATTGAGTACCCCTGAGTTTGCATCGATAAGGCTTAAAAAAATAGGGTGAAAATACTTTATATCCATCAGTTGAGTTTTAAGGGCTGAGGATGCTCCAGAGAGCTGAAAAATCATATGTTTAAAAAATGGCAAGTGGCATGATTTCTCCAATTATCAACCTACTTGTCTCATGCTGAGGGCAGGTGCAAGAGCAAATGGGGTGTCAATTTAGGATTTTTACAAAAGCCTAAATAAAAAAATATAATAATTAAAAAGTCTAAATACCAAAACAGAATTAATAAAAAAATGACGTTTCTCAGCAAATAGGTTTTGTTGGGATTTGGGAGGAGTGTCAATCATTTTGTGAGGAGATACACCAAGTTTGTCAGGAAAGTGAAATACTTCAGTATTTTTGCAAAGTTTTTTTACCACAGGACAGCATGTTTAAAAAATTACGGATACACAGTAACAAGGATGTCAAAGAAAACTGGGAAAACAATGTCTGGAGCTGTCAAAATGTCGTCACAAGACAATCACTGCTGGATTTCCTTGGTGTATCCAAAAGGGTCCTTGGCCTGGTGTTATGTGTGCTTTCTAAGATGGAAAATGCAGGAATTTCTGGAAATATAAAAAAATTGCTTGGAGATGATGGGAAGAAAACACCGAAACAGGTGTTTTGACTGCTGCTGAAATCTTATGTCGCCAAGTCTGGAGAGGACTCCTGGTGTTGGCCAAGCTGGGGTGATAAGTTAGGGGTTTTCCCATCTGAGGAACCTTCCCTGAACCTTCATTGCCTTACAGGTGTTTTTCTGCCCTGTTTTCTCCATTGCTTTCTCATTTTGTTGCTTTGCTTTGTTTTGTGGAGGAGCTGTAGCCTCTTTGTCCTTCAAGTCCACCAAGCAATTCCCCTGCCATTTTTGTTGGTTGTTTTTCACTTGGCTTCCGTCCTTGAGTCCTTGTCAGGCCCTTTTTAATCCTCTCGCTTCATTTAGTGGCTATTTTTTTAGTTTTTCAGACAGAAGTGGGAGAGGGGAGGTACTTCTTTCAAGGTGGAGTCCTCCCTTAACCAGTTTAACCCAATACTTAAAGTAAGTCCAACTATCCTTCAGCATCAAAGGGGTCCTCACTGCTCTCCACTTGCAAGAAAAAACCCAGTGCTAAGCCAATCACATCAGGAACCACAACACTGCTGGGGATATTTAAATTGAATCAAATTCTGCATTTTTCAGCTCTCGTTTCAGGTTGGCAGTGCTTAAATTGGTAGTTTCAGGACAGCATTTCTTCTCAAATTCCTTCTCCATTAGAAAGGTTTGGGTTGGAAGGGACCTTGAAAGTTCATCTGTTTCCAGCTTCCTGCCATGTGTGGGCACACCTTCCCCTAGACCAGGTTGCGGGTTGTGGGAGGCTGACAGTTGGGTTGGTAAAACTCACTGCAGTGCTTCTCTTTATAGATCTTAATTTATCCAAGTTTGCCCTGTGGACAAGCCTGGATGTCTCTGTTACTTAAAGCCAACTTCTTTCTCATCTCCATCCACCCATCCATTCACGAAGGAGCCTTCTGAATCAGCTTACATGAGATTGAGTTTGGCCAGCTCTTTCTCAGCAAACCCGTGGGTTTCTTTTTTCTCCAAATAATCCCAATTTCCCCCAGCACAAATACTTTTCGAAAAGTCAGGATGAGGCAGACATTTTTAGGCATTGTGCGTCACCCAAAAATAAATGTCTGTGTCATGAAGCACAAGGGGAAGGACAGCAGCTCGAGTAGCACTGAATTTTAGCACTTGCTTACCCTTGGGCACTTGGATATTTGCCTTATTGTAAGGAAGGGGTTTTTTTTGTGCAATGCCATATGTTCCAGGTCTTTTTCTTCATCAAAGTGACTTTTAATCTGGAGAAATCATGTTTTGCCATTGGTCAGCGCTGAGACGTGGATCTGCAGAGACACCTAGTGATGCATTTTTTTTCACACTCAAGTTTCAAAATTGCCGAAAACATTCCAGCTTGAAGGTGGTGCAGTACCAGGACAGGTTGGGCAGAGAAGCTGTGGCTGCCCCATCCCTGGGAGTGTCCAAGGCCAGGTTGGACCGGGGTTGGAGCAGCCTGGGATCGTGGAGGATGTCCCTGCCCATAGGAGGGGGTTGGAACAAGGTGGGCTTTAAGTTCCCTTCCAACCCAAACCATTCTAGAATTCCATGATCTATTTTGGGTCTCAAAATATAAAATATTTTCCACTGTAGCAAAACTGCCAAGTGTAATAGAATTTGGCTGACATTTGCAATCTGAGGCAATTGGTATGCAAAATATATGTTTTAAATCTTCTTGCTGATAGCTATCTGTATTTATTTTAAGGCAGAGCCTCCATTTTCACTGGGTCCCCTTGGTTTCACAGTTCTGTTGCAGAAACACCATGAATTCCTTTAATGTCTTTTTCTAATAATTACTAATATTTTACCTTTTTGGACACCACTGAGATGGTGTTTTGAGACAGTTTTCCTCTACCCCTCAAAAAAAAAAAAAAAAAAAAAGGCAATTTTTGTCATCATAAAATGCTGTTGAAAATGGGTTTGACCACTGCATATGGAAATAGCAGTTTCTTTTGTTCCAATTATCTGATATTCCCAATGATTTCTTACCAGTGCACTTCTGGGAAAAAAGGTCTTCCAGATGCCCTTCTTTAGGAAGAATCATGGGAAAACAAAGCAGGAGAGGAAAGCTGGAGGCCTTCAGGCTGCTCCAAATCTCTTGGCTGTATCTGGCTGCTTTTTGAGGTTCTCCTGAACCATGCTTTGTTTTCTGTGAATATTTCCACCGCGTTTGTTGGCCTGATGCTTAGCAAGAGCCAAGCGCAAGTGCGTGCAAAAGAGACTGATTTTTGCTCTCTGTATGCAGAGAGATTTGCAGTTTTCAAATTGAAAACCACATCCCCTGGAAGACTGGAGGTGGGGAAGGGGAAGGGAAAAAAGAAGTACAAGTATTTTATGGTCATATTTGCATTTTTAAAATTAATTCAGCTATGAAAAGGAATGCCTGGGGGATGAATGAAAAATTCACAGCAGTTGCAGCAAAATTTCCAGATAAATTCAGATTATCAATGGGGAGGACAAAAATAACATGTAGCAGAGGTGTTGGGTCCAAAGTTTTGGGCTTGGCATCGCAGGTGGGGAAAATGCAGTAAGGAGGTTTTAATAGCAAAAGCATGAATTTTATTGAGGCCCGTTGGCACAGACAGCGTGGTGGTCACTGACAAGGAAAAAGCTGCATGAATGTGATGGGCAAAAGGAGAAAAAAGCAACGGGCCTCACGTTTTCCGGCCCCAGCAACCGGAAATGCATCGACGTGGACACAGAGAACCCCAACTCCCCCAGGTGGAATCACCCCCCCAGGTCTTGACGTCAAATGAGTTGGTTGGTGCATTCAGAGTCTCATCTCCGTAGTTCTGTTGGGTTTGCAGCTTCTGCCACGGTCACCACATTTGCACGGTCACCTTTTCCAGTGTCATTGCACATCACCAGTCCAGAGAAATACTCTTCTCTTAACCCAAATAACAGGTTTCCTGAAGAAACGCATCGAAATGTATGAAAAATTAATAAAACGGTGGGGAAAAAATCCCCTTTCTTGACATTTTATTCGACACTTGAGAACCAGCTGGACACCAGGGAAGAGATGCAGAATGGGAAAATGGGGAGAAAAGGGAGAAACAAATGAGTGCAGTTTTATTTCCATTCCAGCCTGGTGAATTAGAGAGAGATAGTTATCTTGGGCTTGTTTTGAAATGATCATTTTATCAATATTATTTGCAAAATCCTGCCCACCTGAGAGGTCAGAGTACATTGCCCTGTATTCCCCCATAGCCTCAATTGTGGCACTCTTCCCTTCTCAAAATGTCACATTAAATACGAAAACAATCATTTAAGTATTCAAATAGTATAATAACCATCCAGTTTGGGGTCATTGCTATTGGTACTCACATGCAAGAGCTGCTCCAGAGACAGGGCTGATAATAAAATTACACCTTTTGGCTAAAAAAATGTCAAATTTTGCAAGAAATTAGCTTAAAGCTGCAAGGAATGATATCAAATGGGGTTATATTATTATTAATGTCATTATTTTACTATTATTTTGGCAAAGTGAAACTGTGGTTCTCACCTGGACTTAAAGCAAATGCTGCATCATCCAGTCCTCAGCAAAGCACCAAGAAAATAGGAACATTTAGAAAGAAAAAGATTGAAGAAATTCCTTCTGGTTTATCATGATCTTTTTCCCCCCTTCCATTTTTCTTTATGGGAGATAGTGGCTGCACAAAGAAAGTGCGCTTGGGGAAGATGCTAAGTGGGAGCTTTGCAGAGGATAAACCCATATTTTTCTTTTTTTGGCAATGGCAACAAACTGAAAAATCCCCCTTTCTGCAATTTTGCCTGTTAAACCAAGGGAATAAAAAGAGCAAAGGGGCAGATTTATCGTAGCGGGGGCGGGAAAAAAATGAAACCTTTTGTGCGCCCCCCATGTTAAAATTGGTGGTTTAATGTCTTTTTTTCTCCTGCAGGAGATGCTGCAGAGCTCTCCGTCAGCGCTGCCGCCTGCATCCAACCCGCCGCCGGGCATCGTGGTGCCAGCAGCCGCGCTGCCACCTGCCAGCTTGGCCATGAGCACCGGCAGCGGCTCGCCCGCCGTGCCAGGTACCCACCACCGGGAAGGCTGGTGGGTGGGGAGAAGTCCGGGGGTTTCAGCACCTCCACAAGTCTTTCTTTTGCCATAGGTGGAGGAGCCTTGTACCAGCCGGTGACGATGGTGACGTCACAGGGCCAGGTCCTTGCCCAAGCCATCGCCCCCGGAGCCCTGCAGATCCCCAACGCCCAGGCAAGACCTTCCCACCTCCAATTTCTGTTTTACCCAATACTTTGCACTGCAACGAGCGGAGTCCCCCAGTTTCTCCATAAATGAATCACAGAATGTGCTGAGTTGGAATTCAACCCTTGAAACATCCCAAATTTTTAATTGTCGAGAAATGTTGATTAAATCCATCTGCCAGGTGCCATTGGGGTACCCAAAGACTTATAGCAATGATCTAATGTGTTATAGCAATGTCTATAATGTTGCTAAAATATTACAATATATAACAGTGTACATAATATTATATTGTGCTACACAATATACAACAATATCTGATATATCATAATGTATAATAGAACATATTCCAGTCTATTCTATATGCTACATTATATATTGTATACTATATACTATAGGATAGGATAGGATAGGATAGGATAGGATAGGATAGGATAGGATAGGATAGGATAGATGTTATTGCTGATGTATTTTAAGAGCAGTATATTATAACAATGATATATATGGTGATCTGGGATCGCTGACATTGCCTGTCCTGTACAGCAGTCACATTTTATGAGAAAGGCGCTTTTTTTTCCCTTGCTTTCTGGATTTGGGGATATTTTTTTAGCCATTTGTTCTGGTTTTATTCTGGTTTTGGTTTTGGCTTTGGGTTTTTTTGACATTGCAATGAACTGTTCAGGGTTCTTCCCTGCATTCTTGCAACACAACAATGATTTGGAGCAGAAATGGATTTGTTAGCACAACTTGCCCGTGAGCTCTTCCTAACACCCATTCCCCAGGAATCTGGGAAATAAAATCCATCAGTTTCTGCTGCGCTGTTTCCCAGGGGCAGAGTAGCAAAAGTTCTCCCCCATTTTTGTCTGAAATGCTCCATTTATTTATATTTTCTTATAAAACAATCAATAAATGGCACTTAGGAAAGAGGTGGCACCTCCCTGGCAGGTTTTACGGCCTGCGTAATGCTTTAAAAAATTTCTTTCTTTAATATCTCTCCATCGCAGGTTTAAATCTTTCAGCAAAACCCTCTGTGGTGGGAAAAACATGCACACAGGGAATATTGGGGCAGGGAGAAGGCCCTGGACAAGCACCTCCGGATGCTCTTCCTGTGCCGCCAGCATGATTTATTCAGCTGGAGCCCAGGGGAATCACAGGGACCTGCTGGCCTGATGTTTAATTCATCCAGGAGAAGTGTTTTGATGAAGAGCTGGAAAAGAAAATCCCTTTTTAGCTCAAGTGCTTAGATTTCAGTTTGGTTCCTGCATCCTCATTAAAACTTCTCTTGCAGCAAGATGCTTATTTTTAATTTTAGGGGAGGGAAAAATAAATTTTGGCTCAATGGACATCTTCCTCCTTGTGGTGGGAACGGGCATCTTTCTTGTGGTGGGAACCAGCTGGGTGAGAACCATGGATTTGAAGGGGGTTAGTGAGTGGCAGGTTTTAACTTTTGGTTGAGAAAGTCATCTTTTTATGAGGTTTGGGGGTTTTTTTCATTGCTTTTTTAAGGTAAAAGAGTTTTTCTTCTAACATCACATCTTAAAATTCCTTGTGGCTTCATCACCACAGTCCCCAACTGTGACATTGTACCTTACAAAGCATTGACTAAAAAGTGGAGATCAAAAATACAGATCCTGGGAGAAAATGTGCATTTAATGAAAATTTCATGGAGGGGGGAAAAGGGGTTTTAGATGCTCCTTGTAAGTGCTGGGTTTTTTTGCAGTCGTCCCACCCTCAATTTGGATTGGCTTTGCTTATTTCTTTTGTTGGCTTTGCTCATTTTTTGGGTTGGTTTTGCTCATTTTTTTGGGTTGCCAATTGCCATTTTCAACCAGTTCTCTCCCCATTCCTCTCCTCTGACAGGTGAACCTGGATCTCACCTCCCTCCTTGATGGTGAAGACAAGAAATCCAAGAACAAACGGGGCGTCCTGCCCAAACATGCCACCAACATCATGCGCTCATGGCTCTTCCAGCATCTCATGGTGAGCACCACAGTTGCCAAAACACCCTGCAAGCTGGAGAAAACAGAAGAAAAAAAAGCCCAGAAATTTTCAAATCCAAGTGGTGGTTTGTCTGAATTTATATTTGAAGGCATAAAGTGCTTTGCTTGTATTTTTGTAGTATTCTGGCCATGACCGTTTTCACTGCAGGTGAGAAAGATACTCCATTAAGGCATAAAGAAGCAAACCAAACTAGAAGGGGACTTCTATGATTTTTTGCAGATGGATAATAAAGCATTTTTTGCAGTTAAGAGCTCCAAAATACCCTTTTCTAGCAGGCTGAAATGTGAAAGCTGCCTCACAGACAGGGCTGCGGCACGTTAGGCATCAGTCAAAATGCAGAATTACAAAATCACCCCATTTTTGGGGATTGGAGATGGAAGTAGACAAAGGGAGCTTCAATGCAACCTGGATATTTTCATGCAAGAAGACTTCTCTCCCATTAGCAGGGCTGGGAGAAAGCCAGATGCTAAAAATCCCACCCCTTTTCCCTGCATAATTCAGCCAAGAAATCACTTGGAAACTGGCTGCAAAGACTTGCTCTCCAGGAAGGTGGGGGATCCCCAAGGCATCAGCAATACGGAAAATAGCAGCTTCACGGAGCAGCTTGTGGGAAAACCTCAGCCAGGGCATGAAGCAGCAGCACCATTTTATTTTTAATGGGAAATTTCGGATTTACTGCATTGAGGACAAGAGTGACACAGTGCCGGGCTGCCATCCCCAGCTGTGCCATGCATCTCCTGTGTTTCTCGAGGGCAGAACTGCAGATTTGCAAACACCAAAAGGATTTGGAAGACCAGAAACTGAGAAGCCGTTTTCTGCTAGGTGCCAGGAGAACCCCAAGGTTTGAGATTTCCAAAGCAGGATTGAAAAACGAAACGAAATTCTCCTCCTGAACGGTTGGACCTTTGCTCTCAGCTTGGTCCTTGTGGTCAGAAGAAACTTTGGCTTCCTCATGGGATTTCTCCATTTGGCATCATGGATAATGTTTTTAAACAGCGTCTATGCTCATCATTTTTTGGACGTTCTGGAGCACCAGCAGGAAGAAAGAATACTGGAAATAATATACCAAAAATGGGGATACTTTTGCCAAAAAGGGAGTCATTTTAAACCAGCGAGGCTCTGGCAGGGCAGGAGTCTCCAGTGTGCGTTCACTTTGGGTGGTTTTGTCAAGGAAGTCATACTGTTTTGTGGGCTAACAGCTGGAAAACAAGTCACTGCAATCAACACTGTCCCTGGCTTGAGGGTCCAAAAAAACGACATGTGGGACTGATTTGATAATTTCATTTTCGGGGTTGGAAAGGGAGATTTTAGCGCGGTTGGGAGGAGGTTGCTGAAGCTTTGAGTACTGGTGGTCTTCTAGTGCAGATGTGTTTCCGTGTTTTATTGATGCCTCTAACATTGTGGGTCATGGTGGGTTTTGAAGCCCAAAGCCCACCTTTACCAACAACTATCATTAGAAAACTGCTAAGATGTAAAAAAAAATAAATCAACATCTTCCTTGAAGGAAAAGCATTTTATGGAAAGTCTTGGAAAAGCCCTAAAAGGACACCGAGGAAATCTTGATGCCCTTGGATGCCATCCCTCAACCTTGCATCTTGCAAATGCAAGAACCCACCAAATTTAGGGTGGGAAAATGAAAACAAAAGGCAGGTTTTCATTATATTTTCACTCAGGGCCGCTGGTTTGCATGCAGGGATGTAATTTTGCTGCCCCATCTCTTTTCTTCCAGCACCCCTACCCCACAGAAGATGAGAAGAGGCAAATCGCTGCCCAAACCAACCTGACCCTCTTGCAAGTCAACAACTGGTGAGTGTGTTGGTGGCCCGTGCAGTCATCTTGCTGTCTTCGGGACTTTTTTGCACACTATTTTGATGTTGCATACTACTTTTTTTTGAGATAACTTGAGTGGTTAGGGCATATTCTTGGGGTGTCCTGCTTAGGGCCAAGAGTTGGACTCGATGACCCTGGCGGGTTCCTTCCAACTGAGCATATTCTACGATTCTGTGGTTTCTGGGAGCCGAGCCTGGCTGTGTTTAATGCAGCGTTGGTTTGCAAGGTCTCAGTGCCCTCTCCTGGCAAATCCGGAGTGTAGCATATTCCCACTCAGCTGGAAAAATTAACACAGTGGTATAATGTGCCACAGGCAAATAAAATGGAGTAAAAAACCCCAGATTTTTGAACCATGAAACTTCTTTTGGCAAGGTTTTATTATTGCAACTCACTGATTTGCTATAATGTCTATTGTTTTAACTCAGTACTGCTGTAACGAGTCATATTTACTCCAATGTTCTCCCTTTTCCATGGAAAGGTTCATAAATGCCCGGCGACGCATCCTGCAGCCAATGCTCGATGCCAGCAACCCGGATCCAGCCCCCAAAGCCAAGAAAATCAAATCTCAGCACCGGCCCACGCAGCGGTTCTGGCCCAACTCCATCGCCACTGGGGTCCTGCAGCAGCAGGGTGGCAATTCAGCAACAAATCCCGATGGTAAGGACAAACCCCAGTGGCCCCTGCTCTTCCAGGAAGGAGCGGGCACACATTAAATTAGGGCCTTAATTGGTAATTAAGGATTTCTAGAGCCCTTTATCACCCTATGGGAAAAAACATGTGGCCTGTGCAAGAAGGTCCTTCCAGTTGGCCGTCACAAGGCACTGGCAATGGGGGACGCCCATCCCCTTGGCACAGGAACAGCCCTCAGCAACCACCCAATATGGGGCATGACTTGGGATATCTCCTGAGGTGCTGGGAAGGGGGAAAAGGGGGAAACAAGGAGGGGAGGGGAGGGGAGCAGAGCAGAGCAGAGCAGAGCAGAGGAGGCAGGTCAGACTAAATGGGAAGAGAGAAGATGAAGAGAATAGATGATGAAAATTAAGAGAAGAATAGAGAAGATTAAGATCAGATGACAGATGAGACAAGGTGGGAAGAGAGATGAACAGAGAACAGATGAGGAAAGTGAAGAGAAGATGAAGAGAGCAGACATGAGCACAGACCAAACAAGATGAGGATAGGAAGAGAAGGAAATGTGGGAATTAAGAGAAGATGAAGAGATCTGCCCAACCAATTTCGGCATCTGCTTGCTCAGAAGTGAAGGTCTTTTTTTACTTAATGATGATACATTAGCTAGAAAAATTAAGGGTTGGACACTGGGGAGTGACTGGGGCAGGTGGGACACTCTACAGGGTGCTCTCTGAGCTTTTTACTTGATTTATTCTTGGTTTATGCACTTTTTTGGTCCTTTTTGTATTAGTTGGGGAATCCTTATTTCTTTATTTTTTTTTAATTTCAGGCTCACTCAGCATGGACAACCTCCAACCCCTCTCATCAGCCACGGCCACCATGGCCATGCAGCAGGCGATGCTGGCAGCACATGACGACTCCCTTGATGGCACCGAGGAAGAGGAGGAGGATGAAGAGGATGAGGACGAGATGGAGGAGGAGGAAGAGGAGGAGGAAGAGCTCGAGGAAGAGCCTGGTGGCCTCCCAGCAGCACCCAGTGCTGACCTTGGCTTGGACCACAGTGACTCGCTGGAATAGCTCCTCCTGCACCCTTCCCAAATCACTGACACCACCAGATACAAAATTCCCCCAAAAATGCCAAAAAAAAAAAGGCAAGAACAAAAAAAATTGTGAGAAAAAAGCAAACTGGCAGCACTGGTGGATGCCCCAGCTGCCCACGGGAGTGTGGGGACCACCAGGTCAGCGCATGGAAGCGAAGGACACATGTTTACAAGGCACATATTGTGGCCAAGTTAATCTTTTATTTCAGGTTTTACTTTTCTTTTTCCCTTAATTTTTTGGTAAGCAAAAGAAATTTTAGGGAACGGTGTTTTCCCTACGTGATGCTTGGATGCTGTTGGGCAACTGCGGGTTTTTACTGTGGGCCATCGTGTCCCTCCCTTGGATGTCTTGGCACAAAGGAAAACCAAACCGACCCCAGGACTTGATGCTTTTTTGGGTTTTCCCCCAAAAAAGATTATTTACAGGCATAAATATCAGGAGAGGGGGAAGAAAACGAATCAGTGAGTGCAAGTTCTGCTGGATCTGAGGAGGGTTTGGCGCTCAACCCACTGGATTTCCCAAACCTCCCCACTTTGGCCCCAATGCTGCGACTGTTTGGTGACTCCGGACACAACTTTCTGGAAAAGGGAGGAAATTCCTCCAAATCCTTTAAATTATGTGCTAAAAACCTGTTGAATCTGGAAAAAAAGCAACTCACCCCATTCTTGTTGTTAAGGCTTGAGATTGGATGCAGAGCTGGGGCAAAGGCTGCTAGGAGTGAAACCTGTCCAAGTAGCTTTGGCAGTGATTCAGGAAAAAACGGGGGGGAAAAAGTTTTAAAAATGCAAGATTTCACCCAAAATTGAATGACAACCCCCAAAATTTGCATGGGTGGAAGGAATCACAATACTGTTGCTTGAAAGATGGTTTCCTCCTGGAATTGTCCCTCCACATGGGAAAATGGTGGAGTTTTAGCACCATGGGGGAGGGCAACTGCCAAAACCCCTGAATTTGTTGGGTTTTTTATTTTAAATGCTAACAAAAGGGTGTGTTTCGCCTTAACACATGTTGTGGGAGGAAATGCAAAAGCAAACCAGGGCAAAAATAAAGGAATTTTCTTCTGCAGGTTCCTGCTCTAAATGTAGGAATCCACAAGGAGGATAATTTTCTTTACGGCTTTTTGCCAGTATTCTTTTTTCTTTTTTTTTCTTTTTTTTTTTTTTTTTTTTTTGGTCTTTAAGAGTTGATAAAAAAACCCCAACAGGAGCTAGGGAAAAAACCATGAGTGATGCAATAGGCAGAAAAGCCTATTTTTCAATACTGATCTGGCGTGAATGTAATCTGTAATTTCATAAAGGGTTCATTGTAATTTAGTATTAATTCCTGGCCATTTATTATAAAGTGCTACAAGATGAGGGGTTGCAGCTGTATTTTCTTGGCAGCTTCTTCCTGTGAGCATGTAAGACCCAAAATGCTGGAATAACTCCCCCCCAAAATGGGTGAATGGACTGGTAATTAAGTGATGTGGAGAAAACTGGATCTATACTTTCAAAAGTGACAGTCTCCCAAAAATAAGATATGCCCCTCCACCCCAAATGAGCTCCAGTGGGATTTTGCCCACAAATGAATGATATACCCCTCCCCAAATCAATGATGCTTACTCCAAAATGAGCTATGTTCTTCAAAAATGGGTGATTCTCCCCCAAAAATGAGTGATGCTTCCCCAAAATGTTACACAAAACCCCAAAATGGGTGATGCTCACTCCAAAACGAGTTGTGTTTTCCAAAAATTAATGATTCTCCTGCTAAAGAAAGCGACGGTTCTCAAAGAGGAGTGACCCACCCCAGAATGGGTGATGCTGCACCAAAATGTGTCGTGCTTTTTAAAAATGAGGGATGTGCCCCAAAATTTCAGGTGTTTCCCTCCCCAAAAAAGTAGCATTTCCCAGAAATGAATGAAGCTCTCCCCAAAAGAGGGATGCTCCTCCAAAATTAAGGGATTTTTTTGAAGTAGTGCTCAAACATGATCTTTTCAAAACCATGATACTCCCCACAGCTGTCCACCCAAATGAGCAATAATTCCCCAAATAAGTGACATGCCCCAAAACCTGGTGATTGTCCTAGAAAATAGTGACTCTCTTCAAAGCACGTGACTTCCCCCAAAATGACTGAATTTGCCACAAAATGAATGACACTTCAAAAGTGAGTAACGACCCCCCAAATTAGGGACTATCCCCAAAAAATGAGCGACAAAGCCAAAACAGCAATTCCCCCCCAAACAGAAGCCCTTCCCATTCTCTAACAAGACACTGATAATTAATGGGTTGATATTCTTCCGGGGGGGGAAAAGGTGATTTTTGCACAATTTTTAGTAGAAAATGGGGCTGCAGAAAAGGAAAATATTGGGAAAAATCCCTGAGAATGGAATTCAGAGTGGAGTTCACCCTTGGGATGCTGGCAGCTGCAGCCACCTTTGAGCACCCAGCAGCCTGTTAGCCAAAAATTTTCGTATTTTATAGATTCCAGAATATTCATGAGCACCGCAGCAAGGTCTGCATTGGGATTTTTTGCTTAACATCTGCATTTTTGTATCAAAAGTTTGCAAAGCACCATCAGAAGCAGAGGGGATGCAGACACTGGAGGCCAGTTGCCTAATTAACGTAAGGAATCCTTTATTCCCAGCTGTGCAAAGGGAGGAGTGGGGGGGGGGGCCAACGGGCGACCCATTTTCCTGGGGTTTGGCCCCGTTTTGCGGGGCGCCAGGGTGGGGGTGCGAGGGCAGCGCCACATCAGGTCGGGCAGAGCACTGCAAAGAGAGAGAGAGAGAGAGAGAGAGAGAGAGGGCTGGGGGGCAGCGCGCTGGGGGCTCTGCGGACACGGCGAGGCCCGAGCAGGCGCTGGGATGCACTCCCACGCACAAGTGGGCAGAGGGAGGCAGCAGCGTGCATGAGGATGTGTGCACAGGGACGGCACGGTGTGCACGGGGATGCATGAGGCTGCACACGTGTGCACGGGGTTGCACAAGGGTGCACAGTGGTGCACAAGAGCGCCCGGGGGTCGCGTACGAACACGAGTGTGCACGGGGGCGCCCGGGGGGTGCACAAGGGTGCGCGAGCGTGCTCACGTGCATGCGTGTGCGCACGAGGGTTCAGGAGCAGAAAGGCTGCACAAGCACGAATGAGGCACGTGGGAACACAAGGATGCCGGAGGAACACGGAAGGGATGCACAAGGAACGCATGAGGCGTGGGCAACAGTGCATGGAAGGAGCACGAGGGACGCATGAGGACTCGAGAGGCTGCATGAGAGATGGACAAGAGGGGTGTGGGAGATGCACAAGGATGGCCAAGGATACTCAGGACACATGGAAGATGAATGAGGATACGTGAAGGATGCAGAGGAGGGGTGCCCAGTGGGGCATGGGTACTGAGAAGGGGTGCACAGAGGTTGGTGAGGTCGCGTGGAAGAAGCAGATGGGCCCCAGGATGGCACAGGGAGGTGCACAGGGACCTCCAGAGGTGTGTCAGGACATGAGGCTTAAACAAAGAATGCCCAAGGGATGTGCACAAGATGCACCTGGGATTGCTGAAGGATGCATGGAGGAGACAAAGGATGCACCAGAAACGCATGAGGGATGCAGGAGGAATGCACAGAGGATGTACCCAGGATTCTCCAAGGATGCACGGAGGTTGCACAAGAAAAGCATACAGGATGCATGAAGTTGCATGAGCAATGGGCAAAGGACACACAAACGGCACAAGGGAGAGGCAGAGGATGCAGAAGGATGTAGAAGATATCCACGGTAGAAGCACAGAGGCACAAGGGCTGCACGGGAACTGCATGAAGGATGCACAAGGCGGGCACGGGGCAGGCAGGAGGGGAGCAGGTACCTTTGAGGATGTAATCCGTGAGCAGTGTGGGCACCTTCTCATTCCCCTCCTTCATGGCAAACAGGACTGTGAGAGGGAATGGAATTGTAAAAGCCCATCCCTGCTGCCCCTCAAATGTCGCTTTTCCCCCCAAAACCAGCCCCACAGTTGCCATATAATTTCCCACAATGCAGCTGGCCTGAAAGCATCAAAACAAAAAGCACTTTCACCCCCAATTAGCCAATCTGTGGCAATGCAGAATGGGTGATTTAGCCCCAGATCAGAGCATAAATCGGAGCGGAGGTGCTGGCTGCAAACCAGCTGTGCTACAGCGATGCAAAACCAGTATTTCCCCTCCAAAATAGGTTTGCTGCAATGATGATGCAACACAGGTGGTAGCACCTCAATTTGCCCATGCTACAACGATGCAAAAAAAAGGGGGATCATCCCCCAAACTGGCTACACTCCAACAATACCCCAAATCACAGCTGCTGCACCGACGCAAACGTGCCTTTGTGCCACCAAAACATCCAATTCTGCCCCAAAACGGCATGTCAAAGGAATACTCACTGTTGGTGAGCATCTGCAGGTCCTCCACAGAGGGTGGTGATCCCTTCTTTTCGTAGGGAATCACTGTGTTCAGGTACTGCAAGAACAAAAGCCACCCCAAAAAAACCACCCAGATGGCACAACCCTGCCTATTTTTTGCACTGCTTTGAGACAGATCGTCCCAAATTTGTGCAAAAATAGAGTATTTGTACAAAATTCCTATGATTTTGGGGAGTACTGAATAAACTGGGTGCTGCAAACTCCACCTAAATCCATCCCTGCTCAGGGAGGACTTTTTGGGGTGAAAACCAGTGATTTTTGCAAGATGGATTAGCGGGGTATACAGGATGGAGCTTAAAATCATTTTACAAGGGAGTTGGAGGATGCAAGAAAATGGCAAATGTGGGAATAGGGAGTGAAAGGTAACAAATTTGGGCAAATTTTTAGGGAAAAGGGCACCTGCTTCTCGTTGGTGGCAGGACCGAAAGTCTGGCGCAGGCTGGAGTGCAGGATGCTGGAGATGCCCTCCATACTGAAGCGCTGGGGGGACACGTGTCACCCTGTCACCTCCCAGGGACAGCAACATCACCCATGGCACCTTCTCTGGCACCAACGTTCCCCAAGCTCCCTGACTCCCATCCACATGCCTTGTATTTCCTGGTTCAACATCGCCCCCTCCCTGTGCCCCCCGCCCCCCCCGTCCCCCTGTCCCCTTGCCCCAGCCCATGCCCAGTCACCACATGCCCCCTTGTATCATGTTGCTCTGTCCCATCCTCTGTCCGCACAACCCTGTCTCCCCATTCCACTGCTCCCACATCCACACCCTGCCCATGTCCCTGTTTCATATCCCTCCCATCTCTCTGCTCCAAATCCCTGTTCTATATTCCCTCATCCCCCTACTCCACGTCTCCCCGTCCTGCGTCCTCCCCATCCCCCTGCTCCATGGTTCCTCTGCCCCATCCTGCTACCATTTCCACCCCCACATTCCCATCCCATAGACCCTCATCGTATCCCATCCCATTGCTTATCACCCTGTTCCATGTCCCTCTGCCCAAGCCAGTCACCATTCCCATCCCCACCTTACCCCATCCCATCCCATCCCATCCCATCCCATCCCATCCCATCCCATCCCATCCCATCCCATCCCATCCCATCCCAT
>JAWWEU010000068.1:1913459-1923702 GCA_035583155.1 Acropternis orthonyx
TGGGGTCAGTGAGGCTGTGCGGGATGGGGTCAGTGGGGCTGTGCGGGATGGGATCAATCAGGCTGTGTGGGATGGGGTCAGTCGGGCTGTGCGGGATGGGGTCAATCAGGCTGTGCGGGATGGGCTCAATCAGGCTGTGCGGGATGGGATCAATCAGGCTGTGCGGGATGGGCTCAATCAGGCTGTGCGGGATGGGGTCAATCAGGCTGTGCGGGATGGGGTCAGTGAGGCAGCAGAGCCTGTTCTGTGTGTCACCGTCGGCCGTGTTCTCTGCCCCTCCGGCACAGCCAGCGCTGTCAGAGCACACAATCCCCTTCTCCCCAGCGGAGCGGCAGCTCCTCCCGCGGCACACGGAGGGTGGCAGGACCCCCGTGTGGCACAGGAAGCGCCTCCACCTCCCTGGCAGAGGTGCAGGTGCAGCATCGTTCCCTGTACCTGCTCAGTCCTCATTCCCTACCCTCAACAAGGAGCCCCCTGCTCCTCTCAGATAAACCCCGAGCAGCTGCCCAAGCAATCCGACAAAAAGCTTCCCATCCCCTGATGTGTCACCCTATCACAGACCTCTTAACCACTACCAGCTTTCCATCCTGCCCCAAATATTTCTGGAATTCTCGGTGGTGGACATTGGAATTGCTTCTCGTTTTGTCCCTTGCACGGCCACGCTTTAGAATTTATTTCTCCCTTCTTGCGCAGGCTCCTGTTTGAGAGCAAATCCAGGGTCTGATCCCGCTCATCTTTCATGGGAAAGGGCTTTATCCCATCATGACTGAACTGTTTAGCAGAAGATACTTTAAGAATTACTTCAGCATTACAGTCAAGCTACTGCTTACACAGCACTGGCAGCACAGGCAGGACACCAGAGAAAGGGGATCCATGGGAAAATCCTCAGCTTGTTAAGACAGGAAAATAAATAATAAAGCTTTCTGAGTAAGTCCTAGGCACAAGCAAAGCCTAAAATCAAACCAGCAATTGGCCACGTAGGGGTGACCTTTCCAGGTCCCACCAGTTGCAGGTACATTTATATTCTACAGACTAAAATCTCCCACAAACCTGTGACTCCTGGAAGGAGCTCAGTGCTCACATTGTCAGCCTTCGAGTGGCACCACCACATCTTTGCTTCAGAGAGCCTTTTTATTCAGGACCTGCACCAGAGTGACCCAGAAAGAGTTCCCAGAACTCCAGCAGTTCACTGGATGAGCTTTAACCCACCGTAGCTCTTTGCTGACCACTCTTCCAGTTCAAGGCTGGAATCAAGGAAGGGAACAGAGCAGGTGGAGGCTTAGGAAAACATCTCTCATGGTGAGCAATCTGCCAGGCTCCCCAGGGAAAGGATGAAAACCCCGGGCTTGAGTCACTGAAAACTGGAGCCGGTACAGGAAAATCCAGTGGAGGGAACAAGCCTTCCCCCACAGGGGGAAAACGGAGACTCGGAAAGATCTGAGGTCATCCCATCTCCAGCTTTTGCAGTTCCAGAGGTTTGCAGAGGCGATGGCTTGCACAGCACGGAACAGGTAAGGCAGATGACGAACAGCTGCTTGCCAAACCTGCCAGAGCGAGTCAACCCCACCAACACCCTTCCCACAACAGCATTTGGGCTGCTGGGGCTGCACTCAGGTGAGGAGCAGCTTCAAACAACAGGAGAAATAGGAGCATCTGCAGGAAAAACAGCCAGGACAACAGCAGGAGCGTGAGGTTACGCCAGGCACCTCGGCTGGTGCCTTGGCTGGTTAAACCTCCAAGCCCAAACACTTCAGACAGCAGCTATTGGACAAGGAATTTACACTTCACAGAGCAAAAGTGTGAGGTTTGTGTGTTTTCAGGCATTAAGTCTGAAACCTCAGGAAAAGGTGACAGTCAAGGACACAGCCCCAGCACCTCGACACTGCTGGGGGTTGTCCGAGAGCCACACGCTTGAGAAACAGCCTTACCTGAGCTGGGGTGAGGAAGAAAAGCCAGGGAGAAAAGCTCACTCCTTGATTAATATCAGCTCCTGGTGCTTTCCTCAGGAGACAGCTGCTGCTCTGATGCCTGGAGGACACCAGGCCAGACAGATCATTAGTTTCCCCCAACCCCCAGCACGCAGGAGATAACAGGAACACACGGGCCATCCATCAGAGACCTGCCCTGGCTCTGCTGCCTCCAGCACTGAGCAAAACCAACCTCTGAGCCTGCCTGGACCTCTGAAAGGCAACAACTGGCCCTGCAAGGACACTGCCCTTGACAGAGCTCTGGCAGATGAGCTGGGAGGTGTGTTTGTTGTAAGAGAGAACCAGCCTGGCTGTTAAAACAAGGTATTTTCACCGTGAAGAATTCTGGTCTCAAGATGATTTGCAGCCTTAGTAAATAAACAGGGTTATATATACATATACAACAGCTCTGGGCAAGCCCAAGGAGGAAGGGAGGAGAGCTCTGAGCTGGGACCAGCCAGAGGACAGCAAGTGAAACTCAGAACACTTCCCATCAGGAATTAAGGTTTTTAATTCCTCAAAAATAACACCTCACCGCACTCCTCCAAATGCAGCTCTCACTCACCCTTCTATCCACACCCCTGGGCCAGGAATCCAGGATTTTAACATGACAGAGTATCACATCGTGTGCCTTTCACAGCAATCAGCCCAACTTGCTGCACACAAGCTCACCCCAATTCCACCCCACCTGTTAAAGCAGCACTACACAATAAAAATCAGAGTTATGACTTCTGCTATTGTTAAGATTTTGTGCATTTCTGTGGGGTTTTCTTCTGCTTTTCAGTGGTGTTGATAGGACCGGAAAGCCTGCAGCCTGGTTTAGTCAACAAATTAAATCACCTTTGAAACCAGAGTCATTTGGATCCACTTCCTTTGTTTTCTGTTACCAGAGGGGCTGGATCTCCCACGCCATAACTGCAGTGAAGGAGCAGAGATGTTGATTGATTTTACATTTCTCCCTTCAGCCAAGCTGCCATCACCTGCTGTCCCCAAACCCAGGAGAAATCAAGGCTTGAAGGCACCAACCTGGGAGAAAGCAGCTAAAAAGCTGCAACAAAGGCAAGAACCAGCTGACAGATCCTGAAACACCTCTGGGCAGTGGAAATATGGACAATGCAAGGGTCTGGATATTCCTCAGCAGTCATGGAGGGATTGGGAAAGGGAAAAATTCAGCTGCCTACCAAGGACTGCTCCCAGGAGGAAGGGTTGGATGAATCTCTTCTTCCAGGGAAGGGACAGAGTGTTCTCCCTGCAACCAGCTTATCACCCCAGCATGGCAGGAATGTAGGAACAGCCCTGCCACGGCCAAGAGCACGGAGGAGATGAACTCATTCCCTCCCCATGTGCTTGTTCCTATAGATCAGCCACTGGGAACATTGATCCCGTGTGTCGGCCGTGCCTTCGGGGCTGCTGGGCTCCCTGCCCTGGAAAGATGACAGGCAAGGAAAGGGGAATTGATAGCCAAGAGTGGCAGGGTTTCCAGCCTGCTGGGATGTGTCCAGAGAGACTCCCAGCACAAGGAAAGCTGGGACAGAGCAGTGGGATCTGTTGGCACCGAGGCCAGGGCAGCAAGGAGAGCTGGAAAAGCTCTTCCAACCATACCTTACAGCAGAAAACATGAGTTAGAGACAGCAGGGGAGAAGCCTGTAGAGGATGCCGATAGGCAAGAGGCAATTTCCATTCCAGCCTTGTGGAATATCCTCAGGTGATCCTCTCAGCCCTTCCATTTCCTTCTGCAAGGCAGCACAACGCTCCAGAAGCACCTTTGTGATGAGAAAACCCCCAGGACAGGCTGATACAGCAGGTGACCTCATACAGACGCGCAGGAGGCTGCACCCCAGCACGAATGTTGTGTAGGGATGATGCTCCTCACCTGAGGCCACAGCAGAGCCAGTTCACAGCTGGCTCACACCCAAAGGTCCCTGAGCACGGGCACAATGAACATGTATTCGCCTGCAAAATACCTCAGAGATGCACTCAGAAGGGAACAGGGTTCAGAGCACAGAGCCAGGCTCTCCAGGGACACCATCCCACTCTCCCAGAGGTTAATCCACAGTATCCTGGAGTGCCCTGCCCAGAGCACAACGAGCCACAGGGCACAAGAAAGACACACTCAGCTTGGCCAAGGCTTCATCTCCCACCTCCCCCATCGGCACAGTCAGGGTGCCCAACACCAGGCACTAGTTGGGGCCACACCAAACACCCCAAGACACCTCCCCCTGATTTACTGTCTCCTCTTTCCCTGACTCGGAGAGGTTTAGGATGCTTCCCACCCCTTCCCACCAGCTCGTTTCTGCTCACAGGCGTAGGTGTTGCTGAGAATCGCTGCTGCTGGGAAGGATTGTTCAGCAAACACCCTTTGAACAGGATCCATCTCAAAGAGGGTTGTGTTTCCTGAATGGAAACGAAACTCCTTTATATTGGCTGCACTGGAGAGTCAATGGCCAAACTGTTCCCTCCAGACCTTATTTTCTTTGGACCCTGAGCACACCCCACATGAGACATCTGGCACGGAGCTTCCAGGACACGGTTTGCTTTGGCTCTGGCCTGGTTTTGGAGCTCAGAGTGTTTAAATAGGATTTTATGAATTGAACAGTCTCACTCTCTTCTGTAATGCTTCAAATTAAGGTTTCCACATGTGCCTTTAATAGAGATTCACTAAGACACTTATTGCATGTTAAATAAACATCACTCAGTGAAATAGAACACCCTCACTGAGGATTAACAAACACACAATTCAGTCAGGCTGCTGCAGCTGTTAAACCTCAAATACAACTTCAATGTCATAATCAGTCATTTTATTAAGATAATAATTGCCCTATTAATGCTAATTAAATGACTAATGCCTTCGCAGTCCTGTGAGTCTGCTCACCAATAACCCCTAAACCACACACAGCACCACTTCCCTCCATCTCCAGAGGGACCTGGGCCAGGGCTTGCTCACTGTCCACTGCTCCCAATAAGCTCCCAGACAGATGTTAGGGAAGGATGACGTGGGTTTGGGGAGAGTGAAGGGGGTGTGTGCAAAACCACAGATGCCTTCCTGAGAATTGATGGGCAGGTTTAGTTAATCCAGAGGAAGAGAGACCCAGGCTTGGTTCTCCCCAGGTGAGCAGAGCAGGAACCACCTGGGGAGTGGGCACAGGAGGAAGGGACCCCTGCCAGGGCCACAGCAGCTCCTCACAGGCACACTGTGCCCAAAACACCTCAGCAGGACCTGACCTGCTGGGGGGCACTGAATCCATCCTGGGCCGGGGAGGGGGCACTGAATCCATCCGGGGGAGCACTGAATCCATCCCGGGGGGGAGGCACTGAGCCCATCCCGGGGGGGAGGCACTGAATCCATCCCGGGGGGGAGGCACTGAGCCCATCCCGGGGGGGAGGCACTGAACTCATCCCGGGGGGGAGGATGCTGGGGGGGTCACAGCCTGCACGGCCTCACAAGCCGAGCTCTTTCCCCAGGAGCATCCCCAAGCCTGAGCTCTGGGCCTCGTAGCCCAGGCACAGCCGAGCAGCCCCCAAACCCAGCCCCAAGGGCAGCAGTCGGCACCAGACTCAGCTGTCCAGGCTGACCTTCCGTGCTGAGATGGACCAGATGTTGCAGCAGGGGCTACGAGGGGCTCAGCAGCAGCTTGGGGCCAGAGCTGTGTTGTAACACTTGGCTGTCCACACACAGAGATTCCCCTGCCCCTCGTTCCCGGATTTTTGGTGCGGATTATTGCTGTAGGAGTTGAAAGGAAAGGACATAAGAGCGGATTCCTTGCGCCGTCGTCGCTTTAATTGGAGGGATATCTTCCTTAAATGGTAAATATCATTGATCTCATCTCAAAAGAGGTCGGGAGGAGCAAGTTATCCCTCTCCATGTGCTAGTCACCTTCCCTGGAGCTCAGGGATTCAGCCCTGTTAGCACAGGCAGGCTCCCAGTTGCTAGACCATAAAACAACCCCTTGCCAAGCCCTGTAATGGACTGCACATTTAGATATTGATTAATTGTTAAAGTATCTCTGAAATGTACTCTGTTAAAAGGGAAATGACTTCATGTTTCCTTTGAGACTCTTCACCTTCCTCCTGCTCCAAGAATTCCTACAGAATGGCTTGCTGCAATCCCTGCCATCCCCTTGCTGCTTGAGACACCAGCACAAGTTGCATGAGCCATTTTTCAGAGCTCAGGTCACTCTCCAGAGCGATGCCAGCCAAACCCAGCTCAAAAAACCCCAAGCAGAGAACTTGTTAACCTGCTCCTCTCTCTCTCTCTCTCTCTCTCTCATTCTTCCTCTTCTGGCATTGCAGGAAAAAAGGGATTAAAAGGGGGATAAAAAGTCGGGTCTAAGCCAGAAGGTTTGTGGAGACTGACCCCCATGGTCCAGGTCACCTCGTCACTAGACACAGTGTGGTCTGATACCAGGAAACAAGGCAGAGAGGAGATGGAGCTTGGCTGATCCCTCCAGGAGTTTCCACAGGAGGCACTGCCTGTACTGAGCCCACGGATGGTTCAGTGAGCTGAGACCCCCACCCAGAGACCCCACACCTCTGCCCCCCTAAACAAACCCATGGATGACTTTATTGCAGTCACGTTTCCCCTCTTCTGAAGGCCCAGCAAGAAGGCAGGAGCACCAAAGGCACATAAAAGCCACCCCAGTGTGACAAAGCAGCGCATCTGAAATTCAAGGTGCTTTGGATCAGAGTGTGATCTCAACAGGAGGCAAACCCTGAATCCTCCTCCAAGCCTGAGGCTCCGGAGAAGACACTTGGCAAGGCCAGGAAAGGGAGGCAGGTAACCATGACAACCACTCATTTCTTAGCAGCCCACAGCAGAAATGACTCCTGAAGACACAGGTCCCAGAGCCACCACCTTCTTCCACCTGAGCTGGGAGGGATCCACATTGTTCCTGCCATGGGAACACAACACCAGCTCCCCCCTAATTCAGAGACCCCCCCTTAAACTGTACCTGAGCTCAGCACACGAGGGGAACCTGCCCCATTTCATACCCCGCAGTTTGGGTCAGGATCTTCCTTATTTTCCAGCTGGCACAGGAGCCAGGCAGTCACCTCCGAGCACTTGGCTTCCAAAAACTTGAGGAAAACAAACGGAGAAACCAGGTGCAAACTGCCAGAGGTGCTGAGGGAACCCACCATTCCTGGCAGAGCTTCACCTGCCTGGTGAACAACAGCAGGAACAACTCCAAAACATGCAACTGCATTCTCGTTGTTGTTCACACACAGCTCAGGTGAGCGGGGGCACCCACACCACTGCTTTTATGAGCTGTGCACACACACAAAACTAGGAATAAAATTAAACCCCTTCAGACTTTAATGCTGCAGGCAAAAGGCACCGAACCAAGAGCTCCCTCGCCTCCCAGTGAGTTCCCACTCCTGCCTCTCGCTGCCTTCCTGTGAATCTCCTGCTCCTGTTGTCCTCTCAGCCTGCTCCTCCTTGTTGTTTTCTGCCTTTGCTTTAGGAGAGAAAGAGCTTTCCAGATGCCTGGCCACCCAGGGAAGGGCTCCAACAGCTGGGTGAGGAGGAACTGGAAGCTGTGGAGGGAGGGGAAGCCCTGCATTGCTTTCACAGGTTTCTCAGAGCTTGGCCTCAACTCAGTTTTCTAGATGATCTTTGTAAAACACACCCACCTTCACCTCCTCTACCAGAAGCATCGGCAGCTCTCCACTACCCAGAGAGTGATTAAATAAAAACACCCCCCAATTCCAACAGCATTTGAACCTGAGCATTGTGCTGTTCCACTGCCATCCCACCGTGGTTTTCCTGCCTGCTGGATCCTGAGAGCAGCACAGCTTGGCCTCCTGGATCTGATGAGGTGGGTTTTCAGCCAGGGCTCTCCAACACCCCTCTCCCACAAAACCATGTTCTCTTTTAGAGCTTCTCTCCTTCTCCTCTGAGCTTCCAGCTCCCCAGGAAGGGCTGGAGAAGCTTCTGGAGAGCAGAGCAGGGCAAGGCAAGTCTACATCCCCAGGAAGAGCATTTTATCCCAGCCAAGTACTGATGCTGAGCCTGAGAAGCTCCTGGAGGGCAAGGCAAGGCAAAAGGAAAGGCAAAAAGGCGAAGGCAAAAAGGCAAAGGCAAAGCAACTCTCCATCCCCAGGAGCAGCATTTTAGCTCGGCCAGGTACTGGTGCTGAGCCTGACTGCCAGATCATGTCCAGCTGCACCTCAACCCCACCCAAGCCTGGCCTTCAGTGAGTCCCTCGGGGGCCCCACCGTGGACAATCCCACCCCACCAACACCCACCCAGTGGAGCTTCCTCAAACCAAACCAAACCAAACCAAACCAAACCAAACCAAACCAAACCAAACCACCCCATGGAACAGCTCCCAGTGACCACTTACCAAACCCAGTTACCAAACCAGCCCCAGAGCCACTCCTTTCCTAGCTAAGAGTTATTTTTTTTTTCCTAGCTGAGCATTCATTCATCATCCTGGAGCACCTGCTTTCCTGGCCCGTGTCCACTGCAATCCCAAAGAGGAGCTCTGTGCCATCCAGAGAGCCAGGAGTGTTTCAGATGTCACAGGCTCCAGCTGCTGTGTTGATTTTGAGGGAGCAAATGTGCCCAGGGAAGCAGAGAGGTTGACATAACCCTGTCACTGCTCAGTGCTACACAAAGCATTGAGGTTCAAGGAGTGAGCACAGCGAGCACAGAGAAACCTTATTTGGAAATGGACTGGTTTAAACACTCAAAAGGAGAAGAAGAATGGAAACAAAATGCGCAGAATTTCAAAGCTGACACCAAACGAGCTTTTAATTAAACAATATTAAAGGCCCCTTTTTCACGAGCTTAAAGCTGTCATTTTCTTTGCTAGATTTTGTAATGTGTTACATTAGATATATCAATGTAGATATAAATATATCTATTATATAATAGGGTTTTCCTCATCTGATGAAAGTTGCTGGGGGGCGAGTTTGGAGCTGCCTTTGGCAAGGGCAGCACAAAGGAGAGGAAGAAGAGCATCATCTGAATCATCCCACCAAGCACAGACCACTGGGAAAACAGTGACTGGGGAGAGAGAGAGAGAGCTCAGGACGGTGTTTGGGATGGGAGGGTCAAAGGCAGGCAACGGGTTTGCTTTAACCGCAGCTCTGGGGGCTCGGAGGGGCTTCTCTCTGGGGAGATGTGTGGGCTGGGAATGAGGAGGGGGGAAATGTGGCAGGGCAGGAAAGGGGAAAGGCAATTGTGGCTGCAAGTTTCTCTTCCTTGACTCCCAAAATGGTTTGGAGCAGGGAAAAAGGTGCTGCATGAACACAGGGTCTTAATGTTGCCAGGGAGCCCCTGAGTTGTTAAAAAAAAACAACCAGAAAATAACATTTGAATGGATCCTATGAGGAAAAAGAAAACAAAAATAACAGAACAGTGAGGAAAAAAATTGCTGCTGGACTAAATAATGAAATGAATTCCCCTAATTACCACAAGATGCTCCCCATGTCTGACAGTATCTCTTGGAGCAGATGTGCTCAAGTAATCTTTCCTCAGCCTCCAGCCTGCGTGGGCAGATTCCAGCCCAGCCACCAATGTCAAAAAGTGCCTAATGAGCACCGACATTTAAGAGCCTGCCTTGGCTCTTGGTTGGCTGCATTTTTCCCATCCTCCAGGCCAGGCTGCAAACGTTTTGCTGGTATTATTCACATCAGAAAGTGCTTGACTTAAATAAAACCCAAACCACTAAAATCTGGATCCGTGAGAGCAATTGCTAGAAAGGAAGGATTGGAGTCCTTGAAGCTTTTCCGTAGAAAAAGTGCAAAGGGGCAACTCTGAGCTTCTTGTGGCAGTGAAGCCCCTGCAGATGTGATTTGGGGATGAAGGACTGTACACACTCACACACATCCCACGCAGGTTTTCCCCAGGGTGGCCAGCTGTACTCAGCCTGCCCATGGAGGTTCTTGGAGTGGTGTCTTTGCTGAACAACAGGCAAGTTGGCACTGCAGAAATGCAGAAGATAAAATTATGCCAAGCTTTTCCCCACCCTCCTTCCCTTGCAGCTTGGGAAGGGACTGTCCAAAGAGGTTCTGTAGCATTCCAAGAATGAATGTTCTGAGTTCTGCCATCCTCTGCCTCCCCTCTACCACTGCTGATCCACCACTGCTCTGCAAATGTTTAAGTGGAGGTCATTATAACAGCTTGTAAAGAATGACTTCACGGAGTCTCTTTTCCATTTCCTGCTCCCTTTCCTCCCTTTCCATGTCCAGAGCAAGCTTCCTCTCCTCTCCTCTCCTCTCCTCTCCTCTCCTCTCCTCTCCTCTCCTCTCCTCTCCTCTCCTCTCCTCTCCTC
>JAWWEU010000068.1:1923802-1947298 GCA_035583155.1 Acropternis orthonyx
CGGCGACCCCCTGGGCGACCCCCTGCGCGACCCCTCGGCAGACCCCCTGAGCGACCCCCAGGGCGACCCCTCGGCCGAGTTCGACCCCCCCCCGGCTCCCCCCGCCCTGCCCCCCGGGCCGGGGGAGGGCGCGGGCAGCGGCTGCTCCAGCACGGACACGGCGAGCGAGCACTCGGCGGACGAGGGGGCGCCCCCCGGGGACCCCCCCCCGGCGCCCCCCGCGCCCCCCGCCGAGGCGGCGTTCCGGAGGCTGCGCTGCCAGAGGGTCCTGGCCCGCAGGGACGGCGTTTTCCGCCCGGCCGTGGTGAAGCAGCTCCGGCGGGGCCACGACCTGGGCGTGCAGTTCGCGGGCGACCGCGGCATCACCTTCCTCGAGGGGGGCTTCCTGGGCGACCCCCCGGCGGTGGTGCTGGACGCCACCCCCCCTGCGGGGGCGCTGGGGGTGGGCACGGCCGTGTGCGCCCGCCTGGACCCCGCCGAGACCCTCTACCGGCCGGGCACGGTGGTCGAGGTGAGCGCCAAGCCCCCCTCGTACCGGGTGCGCTTCGCGCCGCCCCCGCCCGCGCCCCCCGTGTGGGTGCCCCGCTCGGGGCTCCGCCTGCTGCGACCCCCCTGGCCCCCCCAGGACCCCCCGCCCAGCTCCGCGGCCGCGGCGGGGGATGACGACGAGGAGGACTCGCAGCCCAGGCAGCCCGAGGACGCCGAGGTGTCGAAGCTCAGCGCGACCCCCGCCCCGGCGACCCCCGCGCCGGCGCAGGCGACCCCCACGCCCGCGGCGCAGGCGACCCCCCAGCCCAAGTACAAGAAGGGGGACGTGGTTTGCACCCCCAACGGGATCCGCAAGAAGTTCAACGGGAAGCAGTGGCGGCGCCTCTGCTCCCGCGACGGCTGCACCAAGGAGTCGCAGCGCCGCGGCTTCTGCTCCCGCCACCTCTCCATGCGCACCAAGGAGCTCGAGGGGCTCCCCGAGGCGCGGGGGGGACCCCCGGGACCCCCGCCCGGCCCCCAGCGCGGCGGCAGCGCCGACTTCGAGTGGGACGAGACGTCCCGGGAGAGCGACGGCGACGGCAGGGGGAGACTCGGGGGGGGTCCCCCCCACGCGCCCCCCGCGGGGGCCAACCCGGACCTGTCGCGCTTCGAGTTCGACGAGTGCGAGGCGGCCGTGATGCTGGTGTCGCTGGGCAGCTCCCGCTCGGGCACGCCGAGCTTCTCCCCGGCCTCCACCCAGTCGCCCTTCTCGCCCGCCCCGTCGCCCTCGCCCTCGCCCCTCGCCCCTCGCTGGAAATGAAGAAATGCTGCTTGAAACCTTTCCAGTTGATCCCCCAAAGGCTGTTTGGGTCCCTGCAGCACCACACAGACAGCAGGTACCTTCCCTGCTCGTTCTGAGCTCCATTTCAGAATCCAAGCTCTTCTCCTCCTCAGGGCCCCCCTCTCTACCCCCTCTCTCCATCCTCGTTTCTGAACAAGCTCCAAGGTTGATTTCCTGCGTGTTTGAATAGGACCAGCTTGACACAGCCTGCCTTGGGATGAAATCACCAACTTGGCTTGCCTTCTGTCTGAAAAACAAATCCTTCTGCAGGGCTTTCATCTAGAAAAAGGACAAGGATTCTGAAATGCAGGCAGGCCCCTGCCAAGTTCCTGTGAGCTGCTGCCTGAGTAAAGCTTATGTTTGCTCTGGGCTTAGCTTAGCTTTAATAAAGGTGGCCTAGTTGAGATTTTACTCTAAAAATCATCAATGAACCTCCTCCTGTTCACTGCCTTAGTGGCTCAAACTAAGGAAGCAGCAGCCTGGAAAAGTGAGATGTGGGGTTCTTGCAAGGACCAGGTGTTTCCAGAGGGGGAATAGGAAGTCCCAGGGAAATCTCACACCCTGTGTGAGCAAAGGCCAGCTCAGAGACACCAACCTCGAAGTGAGAGGGCCCTCCTCCATGACCCAGCCTTGCCAGGTATTAAGGTTGTTATAGGAACAACCTTTGGGAGACCTGGGCTTTGGCTTTGCCCTCACTCTGCAGGGAATGGTGATGGTGATGCCAGCTTTGGGGGAGCTGAGACCTCTGCAGGTGTGGTGTGAAAGCAGCATCGTGCAAGGGCATTGGTTTGGGGGCAGAGTTTCTTGTATGACAATCCTCAAAGCTGCCAAGGAGTTCCTGGGCTGTTCTAGCTCAGGATGATGGGCAGTATTTGCATCCTAAATGACTGAGATGCTAAAATTATAAGGCACCTCTCGCATTTGGTTTGCCCCCAGACCTTGAAACCAACCCAAAGCCTGCCTCTGCCCTTCCCCAGCCCCTCTAATTCCCTCTCCCAGACACAAAGTGTAGTCTGTGTGCTCACACAGAAGGCAGTGGAGACGGGCAGGACAATTCCCTCTCCCAGCAAAGTGCTGGAGACGAGAAACGCAACAGGAGCTGTGGGGTCAGTGACGAGAGTTTGTTCCGCGAGGCTTCCTGCACTGCAGGAGTTCCTCAGCCACACCCTCCTCAGAGGTGATGCTGAGGTGCCACAGCCCTGCCAGGCCGGGCAGCTGTTTGCTGGGCGCTTTCTGGGCTGGGTGATGTCTCTGCTCTGCACCAATTCCTCCTCCTCGCTGGAGAGCCACCATATGGTTATCATTGGTACCAGAGCTGCATGTGGCCAGGACACGTGGAACTCACATTTTCCTCTGGACCACACTCAGCCTGCACTTGTTTATTGTGGGGGAGGGACTGGAAAAATCATTGACTCACCGGCAGGAACAAAACAGTGAGGATCTTGAAAACGGCTCTCTTTGACAAAACCTTCCTGCTGGTGCAGGGGAAAGGGAACGAGTGTGGAGTAGGAAAGTTTGGAGAGTTTTCCTTCAGTGGATGGAAGTGGGAGGGAAATACCAAGGGGACAGTTCTGTCTGTACTCAGGTTTGTCCTCAGGCCTTGCTCTGGTCTGTGCCTGCTTGAACCCACGCAGAAAAATTGTCACCCTCCCTCTGTTCCCTGAGGCCTCTCTGCTTTCAGGCATCGCTGGGCTCAAAAATGTCCCCATCAGACGTGAAAACCAGGTGGGAGGCCCAGATGTGAAACCCAGATGTGAAACCCCCCACCCATCAGCCAGGACAGTGACACAGCCAGACCATAATGACACCCTGCAAAGGGTTAAAATGCTGGGAGAGGAAGGGTTAAATAACCTGGGATTCAGGGACAATGCACAGCTCTGCCAGACACACCTCTGGCACCTCTGCAACATCATTTTGAGGCTTTGTGCCCCAGCTTTGCCATGCCAAGGGGTCAAAGCCTGCAGTGACGTACGTGGAGTTCCAACAGCCTTGTAGGACCTGCAGGAGAAAATAAGTCTGCAGAAAACCCCAGAGACATGAAGTGTCTGTGGGCAAAGAGGCCTCAGGTCTGGGCAGGGCTCCACAGCCGGACTCAACAGCTGCACGGGGGCGCTGGCTCAGCGAGCCTGGCTGAAATGCATTCTGCCACTTACAGAGCTCCTGCAGGTCTAAGGAGGCTCTGCTGGGCCTAAGCTCTGAGCCAGGCTTAAGCCTGGATTCTGTTGTTGATGGATCGTGCCAAGCTCGCCTGAGCACGGTAAAGGCGTCCAGTTCTAATCCTCAGCTCTGCTCCTTTGCCTTCCCATCCCTCCCCTCTCGTCCTGCTGCCGGAAAACACACGGACAGTGGAGATCAGCCAGGGCTCAAAGGCCCTTCAAGTGCTTTCCACAAAGCAAGAAACCTCTGCCTCTGTTCCTTGCTGGCATCACACAAAGCTGATCCCCACACCCCACACGCCCTCCCGGACATCTGGGAACAGCGAGTGCCTCTCGTAACTGAAGGGGGTTCCTGTCCTCAAACAGAACAAACAATGAGAGGGAGGAACATCTGGAAGGAACAGGTGCTTCTCATCCCCCCGGACAGCCCAGTCCAGTGTGTGTTTTGTGCCACCCAGGGCTGTCTGCCCAGGGAGAAATGGGATGTGGGCTGTTGGAGCACCACGGTGCCCGCAGCTGGTGCCTCCCCCTGTTCCACCTGCTGGTCCTAAAACACACAGCAAGGACAGGGAGGGGTTCACAGCACACGTGGGTGGGACAGGCCAGGGATAACTAGAGGGAAGGTTAGCCCTGTTGGGTTAAACTTGGTGCTAAAAATACCCAGGTCAACAGTGCAGTGCCCTGTATGAGTTGGACTCGGTGATCCTCCGCGGTCCCTTCCCACTCAGAATATTCTGTGACTCTGTGAACTGCTGGGTGGAGACTGTGCAGACGGACACTGCAGCATCAGTGGGCTCAGCCCAGCCACCCCATGGCCCTTCTCCTTCCTTAGGAAATCTCCCCCCAGCTCCCAGCAGGGTCAGCAGAACCGGGAAGGCTGACACACATTTGAGGGACTAAACCCACAATCACTGACGGCCCAACAACCATCTCTCTTTGCAGCCTCTCGTGTCCTGCTGCAGACCAAGAGCTGCCAGGAGCAAACCCCTCCTCCTGCCCTCCAGCTGTGCCATCTGAGTGCCCCGCTCAGGAGTTTCTCTGCCTGGCACCCACGGCAGCAGGAGCAGCACAGACCCTTGGGAAGGACACTTTTAAGATGGATCCTGAGCTGTTTTCACAGCCCAGCCCTTCCCAGCATGACTTTTGGAGACGGGTGAGTGAGGTCCTACCTGCCAGATGAGAAAGGAGGGAGCTGTGCTGACAAGTCCCACCTCCTGGCACCTGGGAAGGGAGGGAGGATGTTGCAAGTAGCTCTAGTCTGTACTCAGCTAAGCCAAGCCCTCAAACTCCAACTTGGGGAAGTTTATAGTTCAAATCCACAAGGTATTAATCGAGTTCAGCCCCTTCCAGCACAGTCACCGAGCTGCCAAGCAGCAGCATTGGGAGTCACACAGAAATAATCCCAGCCTGAGCTTCTTGTGGCATCATAAATTGCCTGTGTCGTCAGTCAGCAGAAACCTGAGATGAAATTCTTTCCTTGGCAGTTAATTATTTCCAAGCCTTTTGCAGCCTTAGCAGAACTGGTGAAAGGTGCTGGACTGACAGCCCCGGAGAAAGAGCCTTTCCATGTGTCCGCAGGGACAGGCAGAAAGGAGCCAGTAGCAAGAGCTTCAACCTGCAAGGCTCGTGCCGGAGCAATTCATTCCTGCCTGAGCAGCTCTTGTGTGTCCCTGGAAATCCACAGTCCCAGGCTTCTGGAGTTTATTCCCAGGGCCAAACCCAGTGCGAGTTTTAGCCCTGGGAGGGTGAAACATCCTCCTCCAGCCCTGCTGCTGACATTTCTCATGGCCAGGTGCAAATCTTCTGGTGCTGGCCCAGCGCCACGAGACCAGCATGTTTTTCAAGACAGTATTTTTTCAATATTTTGCATTACATCTTCTGCTGCATTTGATTAGCCCGCAGCAGCTGTTTTCCACTCTCACAACAAATCATAAATCTATAAGCTCATGTGTGAGAGACTGTCTGTGCCTAAGAATGTTGGTGTCTGAGAAACCTCGTGGCTGCACAGCTGTGTGAGAGCCCGTACCTGAGCACTGCCTGGGGGAGGCACAGCGAGGCCAGAAGCCCTCACACACTTTGGATCCACCTTGGTTGTGGAGGGTGGCTGACACAGGTTGGTGTTTGGTGTAAGAATTCCTGCTTGGATACCTTGTGATTCCTTAAACGAAGCGTTTCAAGCTGAGAACATGGGAACAAACATGCTTGTATAAAGGAAGGTGAAATTTTAGCACAAGCAGGGAGAGCACACAAACCTGGGGAGCTCAGAGCACAGCCCTGAAACACCCACTGCCATCCCCAAAAACACAATTCCACGTGCAGTCAGGTCTGTGATTCCATCCTCAGTGGGGAACTGCTTGTTGTGGAGCCAAGATCTCCTGTCCCATGGCCAGCTCAGATAAGGAGAGCAAATGGCTGAGGGAGAAGGGAGGGGAAACTGCTACATGCATTTAAAAAAAAAAAAAAAAAGACAAAAAGAAAAGGGTGTTATTCAAAGACTATAAAAGGCAAAAGTTTGGATGAAGGAGCAGAGAGAGGGTTGCCAAGTGGTTGCAATGAAAAAGAAGAAGGAGCAGGCTCTGCCAGGTCTTGGCACGTGTGCTTTTACTTGGACAAATCAGTCACTGCAGACCTATGGTAGTTCTTGCTGACAAGCTGTCGAGCTCCTTGGCTGGGGGAACGAGGCATGTGCTTTACATGCACTTACAGAATAGTAAACTGTTATTGAAAGGGGGAGAGAAAAAACCCCAGGCTGATTTACTTGTGGTTTTGCCTGCTCGGCTGTGTTATCACAGACCAAACTCGCTCGTGCGTGGAGCAGTCTGGATCCATGGAAAACTACAGGCTCACCTCCCTGTGGAAGCACTTGACCTCTGGAGGGGAAGGGCAGGAACAAAACATCTCCAAGGATGGAGAGAGAGGCCAAAGCCACAGCAGTGCTGGGTGGATTTGGGGCAGCCCAGAGCTCTGAGGACGTGGCTCACCGGGCAGACACCTGGGAAGATCCCAGCCTGGTTTGGGAAGTGGGAAAGCTCCTCTGGGCAGGCCTTGGGATGGGGCCCGTGGCTGCCTCAAACCCAGAGGGGTGAGCTGGGCCCAGAGCACAGAAACTGCCTGAAATCCATTGGCAGCCAAGAGTCCTGAGCTGCCAGGGCAGGGAGGAGGAGGTTGGGATGAGGAGGGAAGCGGGAGACGTGCGCTGGGAGCACTGGCAAGACTGGCCTTCAGACAGCAGAAGACAGGAAGGAGGGATGTTCAGCTCTGGGGAGGAAAGGGAATGAAAAGCAGGAAAGCCAGGAAAGGATTTAGAGAGCTGTCATCTGAAGAGAACAAATAGATAATTGTCTGAGGAAAACCTGACCAGACTGGCTCCCCCCGTGTTGACTCTGCAGTCCAGGACAGCCCCGTGGCCGCTGTTCCCTGGATGCGCCGCACGGGCACACCCACAGAGGGGCACAGCCTGGCCATGTGCCCCCCCAGGGCACCACAGCAGCACTGGTGCCAGCCTGCCAGCCCCCCTGCCCCTGCCAGCCCCACAGCACGCTCGTTTGGGACAGCAAATCGGCGTTCCCGGGGTCAATCCAGGGAAATATCGGGCTGTCCAAACCTGCAGGAGTAAGAAGCGCAACCCATCGCGGATACGAAATCTCGGCTTCCCAGCTGAGCTTTGGCTGGGAATTGTGGATTGTGCTGCTCCAGGAGCCACAAGACACGCAGAGCATCCTTTTTGGAAGAGCTCAAGGTTTGCTGTGTGTGTTTCACGGTGTTCCTCGGTCTGTGACCCCCCCCCCTGCCCCCCGCCCCCCCAGCAGCACATTCTGCCCTCTCTGAGCTTCCACTGCCTGTTTGTTGTCGTCACATTGGAAGGAAAAATGCTTGTAAGACAAAAAAACCCAACTATTTTGAAAAATAACTCTGCCAAGAAAACCAGACCCAGCAGATAAATCTGCACCCAGATCTAGAGCTTGAGTTTGCAAGCAGACAAATCTCCAGTTATAATCCTACCACTAATTCACAGGGAGCACAACTTTGTCAGGACACGGAGCATGGACACAGTGGAAAAAAAAACGGAGAAAATGAGATGTTTGTGTGGATTTTCAAAGCAAAGCAGTGGCCAAATCAGGCTTTCCAAATCACAGCTGATGGAGCCACTGCCTTGTGCCCTTCCCAGGGCACGGGATGCTTGGACAGGGACTGTGCTGTGAGGGTGGATCACATGGAGCAGGTCAGGCTTGGGCAAGACTCCTGTGGTAAAATAGGTCACTGCTCCAAGCCCTGCACTGGTGACTTCACACCCAACTGTCCTGACACCACTGAGGGAGCTCTGTGCCAAAACATGAATGGATCTGGGGCAGAGCTCAGCAGTAATTCCCAGGCACCCTGACCACTCTGAAATAACCTCAGCCAGGCCTGGAGAGCCCCTGGATTCCTCTTGGAGTGTCCCTGAGCACCATCCCAGCCCCAGCCGTGCCCTGGGGGGTCTCTGCAGGTACACAGAGTCTGCACCCAACATGAGGGCTGTGGTTCTGAACCTCTGCCCTGCCCAGGTGAGACCCTCCTGCAGAGCTCCCTCCAGCTCCAGGATCCCAGCACTGGAAAGGCGTGGAGCTGTTGGAGAGTCCAGAGGAGGCACCAGGATGGTCAGAGGGATGGAAAGGCTGGAGAATTGGGATTGGACCAGCCTGGAGAAGGAAAGGCTTTGGGGTGATCTAATTGTGGCCTTCAAGTACCTGGAGGAGCCAATAAGAAAGATGGAGAGAGACAATTTCCAAGGGCCTGGAATGACAGGACAAAGGGGGATGGCCTCAAACTGACAGAGAGTAGGATTGTATTGGATATTAGGAAGGAATTCTACCCTGTGATGGGGCTGGACAGGCTGCCCAGAGAAGCTGTGGCTGCCCCATCCCTGGGAGTGTCCAAGGCCGGGTTGGACGGAGCTTGGAGCAACCTGGGATAGTGGAAGGTGTCCCTGCCCATGGCAGGGGGTGGAACAGGATGGGCTTTCAGGTCCCTTCCAACCCAAACCATTCCATGTTGCCCACGTGGTGGTTTGTGCAACAGAGAACTGGCACAGAAAACACAGGCTCTGGTTTTTGGAGCGGCAGCAGCACACACCCCAAATCCCAACCAATCCAATAATTCCAGGGCCAACACCCAGTTCAGTGCATGGTTGTCTCAGGTAGTTTACTTTGGTCTTCTTTAAAAGGTGTGGCTGTGAGCAAGCCAGGAGGCACAGGGGATTAAAGGAAGAGGGAGTAAGAGGTTAATTGGATTCTATTTGGAGAGGGATTTAGGTTGGCTGAGTTTTTTTCAGTCAGCAGCGCACGGTGGAACATGTCACTTGTAATTGAGCTAATGAAACACCTCTGGAGATAAAAAAACCCACACCAGCTAAATTCAGCCCTGGCTCGGAGACTTGGTGTTCATTCATGACAAGGTTGTGCAGAGATGGGGCTGCAAAGGGAAGGGTTGCTGTGCAGAATCTGCTGCTCCTCGCTCGGGGCTGCTGCACCTCGGGGTAATTAAGCAGATTGTTTGTTACGGACACTCTCCCAGGAACAGGAACCCGAACTCTGCCAGTATGTTAATGCAATTTACCGAGCCCAGCCTCTCTGCTGCTCTGCTGGTGTTTTATTTGTTGGCTATAAATAGGGAGGGCAGGCTTTGTGCTCCACGGCCATGGACTGGCACAGGGCTCAGCAGGGACAGGACTGCCAATACCTGCCCTTCCCCACCACCTCCAGAGGGGCTGCCGCCTCCCAGAGCAGCTCCCTTGGGTTTTCACAGGGGATTAAGGGATTTTTAGGCTTCAAAACCGTGACAAAAGCACCTCTGCCCCAAAGCCAAACTACCAAACATGACTTGAATGCAAGCAAAGGAGCGTTGGCTTCCTGAGTCTGCCCAAAGGCCAGGCCAGAGCCCTCTTTGTGAAAAATGTTAATGATCTGAAATTACCTCGTCTCCCAGGTCGGGAGGAAAACCTTTAAGAGCAATGTATTTAATGGAAAAACAAAAAAAAAAAAAAAAAGGAGATATTTTCAGGAGGCAATCTCAAAAATATAAGAGGTATTTCGTCAAAAAAACCCCACCCAGCCCTCTGTCTTTTCAAAATGAACCACCAACTCAGAATGAAAGTCACGTTCTAAATTAAGAAGTTGCAGTGAAAATTAGTTTCCAATTTTGCAGGGTTGATATTCCTGCTTTGGGGATAATTACAATAATCCAGTCATTTTCTTTCCAGAAAACCGAAACTCCACTTCTTCATTCCCCCCGTCTCCCCTCAGGAGTTTGAAAATAAAGTTAGTTTTGATGAGAAAAAGAGGATGTGCTTGACACCCCCCCATAAAATAAACCAAACCCAACAGAGTGATGAGTTTTGTGCTGTTGTATAAAACGTGTCACGGGCATGAGAACCTCCAGGAAGCCCTGGAATGGTGTGGCTGCACCCACCCTGTGGCAGAGCACACAGAGGTGCAGAAAGCACAGGGAAGGCACAAGGAGAGGGAGTGCAGCCACTCTGGGAGCCTGCGTTTGTATCGCAGGAAGAGTGACACTTGCTCAGCAGGAATTGCCTCTTTGCCTTTGATTTCTGCTGCTGTGGTGTGATTCTTCCCTCTGCCTGCTGAGGTTTGATTCCTCCTTCTCTGCCTTTAGGCAAGAAGACAGGCAAGTAGGTGCCTGGTCTGCCTGGAAAGTGGAATGTCTCAGGTTAATGAAGGGATCAAAACAGCCCGAGGGGCTGCAGGGGAGGAAAATGAGCCCCGGTCCATCAGTGCTGCTGGAGCCTTTGCCTCTCCCAGCTCCCAGCTCAGGCTCAGTGGGGCCAGCACACAAAGGAGAGGCTTTCTCAGAGTGCTGGTCCTGCAAACCCACTCCGGGTGGGAATGAAGGCTGCAGGATTCCTGGCATCTCCAGCAGCAGCAAAGGCAAAGCCAGGCCATGCCCAGTGACAGCTCTGCAGCTGATTCAGGGCAAAGGCCCCGTTGCCACTCGGGCTCAGCTGCCAGTTCTCCAAAGGAAGGATCCCGTTCCCTCCCCCAAAGCTGCAGAGCTCCCATAGTGCTGGGACAGAGAGGGGCAGAGCCAGTAGCCAAAAAGCACTTAAGACATGGCAGACAGAGGAAAGGATCCTCTCCATGCAACAGCTTTATTGTGCTGAGGCTCTACAGCCTGCCTTGGCAAGAGCCATATTCCAAGGCAATCTGTCCTGGATTATAAACTATACAATACCCAAGGAGCCAAGAGCTTGCCATTCCCCTTTAAGTACTATTAATTGCCCTGGTTATCATGTTGTGCAGTTCGAGTGAACCTACTAATTCCCCCTCCTCTCCTGCTGCAAAATCTCCCTCACTTTTGCAAGGGTTACATAAAGCTGCAGGGAAGGCTCTGGTTTGTGTCACCTTGATCGCTCCAGACTGGAACAAAGCGCCCATCAGAGCTGCCCAGCCAGGCTGTACATCAGGCTCCTCTAATGCTTTTCATGTCTCCAGAGGGGCAGGCAAAGCAAATCATCACATTTAACCTCCCAGAGCTTTGGAGAGATGTCAGAGGCCATGTGGGCTTTCACTTTCCCCTTGTTGCCTTTAGAAATCCATGCAAGAGGTGGAAAGAAGAAACCAGGAAAGGAAGGGACAATGAGAAAGGTTCGAAAGCTGCACTTTTAATGTCACCTACAGCACTCCAAGGGCAACATGCCACACACTGTTATTGGCCCAGGAAAGCCCAGTTTGGGAACTCAGCAGCCAAGGGGGGTGGCTTCAGTATCAGCCTTTTCTTCCCTCAACAGCAAGGATCCTGCCCAACACCTACTCGTGGCACACCTGGTATGGATCCAGCACAGAACCTGGTATGGATCCAGCACAGAACCTGGTATGGATCCAGCACAGAACCTGGTATGGATCCAGCACAAAGGCTGGTGGCAGCTGTATGAATAGTCAGTGTTTTCTGCCCTGAAAGTTTCCTTTGGCACCCTTCTGCCTGACCCTGTTGCATCCAGGGCAGTGAATTCCCTGGATGACTCACATTAGGAGGTGTAGCAAACCCATCTCATGTAGGAGCCTCCAAAATCTGCTTCCTCCTGTCCCTCTGGAAGCAGCAAGCTCGAGGCTGCTCTGATTGCTGCTGCTCAGGGTGAGAGGGAGCAAACAAACAACAGGTATAATTCCTGCCCCCCCATCTCTCCCTGGATGTGTTACTCCCTGGATCAGCTGGGGAAATTCAGAGTCGCAGAATGGATTGGCAAGGACCTTTAAGATCATCTAGTTCCAACCCCCTGCCGTGGGAACCTTCCGTAGGGAATCTTCCAGTTCTGGAGAAGCAGGAAAGCCTCAGCGTTTCTCAGGAGATCCACCCTGGCATGGTTTGATACTCCTACCTCACAGTGGGAAATTAATTCCAGGAGCTTAGCTCATGTCTGCACTAAACCACTTCTGCAGGAGCAGTAATTGCATCCTGCCCCATCCCAGAGATCCCAGGGAATGAGCTGGGCACAGCTCCTGTGGATCCAGGCAGGGCTGGGGCTGCGCCAGCACAGCAGGACTAAGGATGCTCCAGGTTTTCCTCACATGAATCCAAGCCCTCCCAAACAGCACTCACCCCAAGGAAGCATTCCTCTCCAGGATGCCAGATGCTGCCTCCAGCTCCACTCCCAAACATCCCTACGCCTGCCAGATGGAGAGTGGAGGGAATGATGTGGATGGACACGTGTACGTGGGCCTTCTCCGGCACGGCGTGAATCAGCGGCGCTGCAATCGCAGTACCCAGCGATGCCCTGCTAAACTGTCATTAAAGACGGAGTTTTAAAGGAACCTGAGCACAACTAAAACACTGAGTTAGCTGTCAGGTTAAAAAGAAACCACTTGCCATAAGCCTTAGAAGATAATCAGAATTTCTGCCTCTAACACAAAGAGAATTTTTAAGAGCAATTCACTGCCTGCACTTCAAGAAGATTTTTCAGCCCGGGCTCAGGCTCCCTTTTGAGAAAGACGCTGACCTGCGCATTATTTTTCTTTCTTTCAGGCATCCCCATGCAACCCAAAGCCATCTCTTTCTGTTTGGGCCCTTCCTCTCCCCGTATTAATTTCAATTCAACCAACGAGGCCGTTGCATAACCCTTGTTTAGCATTGCTGTCACGTCAGCCCCAACCCGATCGCTGCCACCCTGCAGTTACATAAGAGGGTTTGTTAGGATTTCTGTGAGTTTTCTCCTCGAAACTGTGGGAAGATGAAGCCCTTCCCCGGAGAGATGTTTTGGTTTCCCGAGCTCTGTTGTCCATTAGTCTTGTGCTTCGGTGTCTTCCCTCCCCGGGGTTGTGTTTTCCACGGCAACTCTCCCAAACCAGCCCTGTGCACCCCATTAACACACGGGCTGTAAAATGTGCTCTGCTGAGTCAGAGGAGCTGCTGGCAGAGGCAAAGTTCACAAAATGGGGAAGCTCTTCAGGAGCAATTTAAATTTCTGGAAAGGCAGACTGTTGAAATGCCTCAGTGGCCTGGGATTGTAATTTACCTTGTTCCGAAGCCAGTGGAGTGTTACCCTGCAGTGACGGAGCAGCAAATCCCGTGGGATCATTTCTCCTTGTGTCTCTCCACTCAGGCACACAAAAACGAGCCTGGAATGGAGAGGCAGCTCCTCCACCACCCCCAGAAACATCCTGCTGTCCTTGCTCCAATCCGGCATTGCTTATCCCTTTTGACTCAGGGCTGGGAGGGAAACTTCTCCTTCCCTGCATCCAAAGAATTCACATGATCAACCCATTTAACCATTAGTTTTCCATTTTTCCAGAGGCACCAATGCCATGGCCATACTCACAGCTCCCTCGGGCCCAAGGTAACTTGGAAGCCACTCTGCACCGCAGACAGAAATGCTCTAAGCCAACAAATAATTAAGGATGGTACTTTCTTTTGGCATAAATGAACACTGCCCAGGCTTTTAGAAGTTCCTTCATACCTGAGAGCAATCTGTTTGTGGCTGACATGGCCTTTTCCTAGAAATAGTGTGGACAACATCAGAGTCTACGTGCAGAAAAAAGTAAAGAGGAAAATATACTGAGGTACCATCAATAACCAATCCCTCCGAAAAGACCCCAAACCTCTCAAGACCACAAAATAGATCTGCTCCTTCCAATTAATACCGTGCCCATAATTCCTGCCTCCCTGTGGAGACGCTTTAGAGATGAGAAATGATGTCTCTCCTTCCCACTCCAAACTCAAGGGCAGTTTGTAAGGGCTACAAAAGAGCAAAGCGAGGTTCTTGCTGGAGGTTTAAGCTGAGAATTAACCAAAAGACAGTAACAGCAGCTGCTCCTGTAGGGAAGCAGCAAGGAAAGAGTTGGTCAATGGATGTTTTTGTATGGTTGGTGTTCAAAATTCCTTCTGGATGAGCACACAGGGATTGAGTGTGCGTGTTCAGGGGAACAGGCGGCACTGGGTGAGAAAAACTGTTACCTTCTGAGGGAGGGGAGCTTTCCAAAACACACATTTCAGAGCACCCAGGTCTCTGCAGGCATATGGAAGGCTGGGAATGCAGTTTAGCCAGATGCAGTGGATGTATAATCCTAAAGATACTCCCACAGAAATGCCACCAGTAGTGTTTGGAATGAGTAAGAGTCGGTGACAGCAGCACAGCCACTCAAATTAACACTTAGGCAAAGCTTAACTCTGCTAAGTCATTAACTCCAAAATTTGGAGAGTTCAAACTCCAACAGTGAGAGGTAAAGGGTTCAAGAGAGAGACACAAATAGAGCTACACAAATAGATGCCCTGTGAGTTGCTCTCTTCTCCTCACCTGAGATCTTGTGACAGAGACAAAGGCAGCTTCTGCTCAAAGGCAATTAACTCAAGCCCTCAGAGCGGTTTCCAAACACAGGGTGGTTGTGGCCTATTTCTCAAGGATTTGTGAAAGGCAGCTGGAAAAATTGGGGCTGCTCTCAGTGAAACTGCCACTCAGGAGTCCTTCTCCTCCGAAAACCAGAGTGACCCAACCCCAGGTCTCTGGGCTGCAGGCAAGGCTCCGACACGGACACACTTCCCCAGGTCTCACAGCCACCTCTGCTCCAACACTGCTGCTGACAGTTCACTCGCTACTCTGCAAACGCAGCTTGTGAAAAGCACTTCATGCTTTAGCCAGGTTCCTCTTCCCTGGGATATTCCCTAGGTGGGAAAGGTGCAGGAAGCCCTGGGAGAACTCTGGAGCTGAGTTCAGTCCCAGCTCGGCTGTGCCAAAGAAATACTCCTTCAAGGCTCTGAGGAAGCCACAAGAAAAGCCTCACTAGTGTGAACCTGCTTTGTCCAGGATGGATGAAAGGTGTTGTGGTTGTGCTTTGGGAAAATCCCGCTGGAGTCACCAGCCCAGCCCTTGCCATCCATCCAGGGCGTGCCCTGGCTCAGCTCTGGGGTGGTGTGTCCATCCACACTCAGCCAGGCTTTCATCTGGGATTTAACCTTCCGTTTGGGATGAAATCTTCCGTTTGGGATGCTCTGCTAACGGCATCACTGCAGGCTCCAAACCGGGGCTGGCTTTGAAGCTCTGAAATTCTTGCTTTTAGGGGACACCCAACAAGCCTTCACCACTTCCCCAGACAGCTCCTCCTCCAACCATGCCCTTGGTAAGGCACTTCTGTCCCTGCACACGCTCCTCAGGAAAAGGGGAACTCGGAATTTGGGAGCTCTCAGCCCCACCCGAGGCTGGCCAATCCCTCTGCACCGGGGAGCGCTTTTCCACTTCGACATTTACTCACGTCACTTCTCCAATCATTTCTTAACGTTAATTGTGTTTCAGATGACCTTCCTTCCAACAGCAGCTTCAGCACCAGCGAGTTCTCCTCACACTCAGCTCTTTTGGGACTAATTATAAGCAAAAGGTGTAAGAGAATTGAGTTACAGTGACAGAGTTGCACCTTCTTACCCAAGGTCCAAACTCCTCTTGTGTTGCAAGGCAAGGTCTGGAAGAGGCAAAGAATGACACAAAGCAAAGATATACTCCATAAAACATTAATATTTTAATGAAAAATCTTAGCTTCATGTTTCTATCCAAAGACACTCAAAACTAGTTTTTCTCCCCCCTTAATTTTGACCTATAATGGGACCAGTTTGGAGATACTTTTTTTTTTTTTGTATTTTGGAACATTTTTTTTTTAAAGATTAAACAACCAGGCTAGCAAAAAGGTACCCAATACATACTTTTCTTATATCAAACAAGCTAGTATTTCAATACAATGTAACTATACAGAATATATACATTACACATATGATCACAAAGCAAACACTACAGGCTCAGAACAGATTTGAAAAAACATGATATTCACATTGATTACAATAACTCTAAAAATGATTGTAACGTTGAAACGGCACTTAGTTTACAAAAAAAGTCACAAAAATATATATAGCCACCAAGAACTATGGTTCCTGAAAAATACTAATAGCCAGATAGTATTATATAAAATGTGAAGTGTATTGAAACATCGTATACATTAAAAAAAACAAAACCAAAACCCAAAACCCAAGTCTGTTAGGTCAATAAACATGCCAAGTAATCAAGCTGTGACCAGCATCAACAAGAGAAGCTGTACTGTGGATGAGATGACTGGATATACGGCTGGTGACTGGAGACTGGCACAGTTAAGGGGGTTTCACTGGTACTAAAATGCACAAAGAAGCCCAACAATAATTTAATTCACATTTTTGTTTCCTCTTTTCCCTCTCGGGGGTTTCACCACAGGGCAGCACCCGGAGTGAAGGCACTGCAGGACCAGGGCAGAGAAGCTGTCCGAGGTGGAGCCGGGGTTACGGGGCAGGAATACCAAAGCATGCATCAGCTGAACAACGGGGGCACCAGCCTCGCCCTCTGGGCACTGCAGCAACCCTGGGGAAGACTGTGGGAACGGGTGCCACGCAGGCTGGCAGCACCAGGCTCTGCCTGGCTTTTTAGGTAGTGCAACCAGCTTTGTTAGGCGAGGCCTGTGGGACGCCGAGTTCCTGTGATAGCACGCGGCGAGTTAACAACAACCCGGAGCAAAGTTCACATTTGTGGTGGGTTTTTTTGTTTCTTTTAACGGTGCATTCCCTCAAATCCTTGGAACCCACTGCATTCAAAGGCACCTCTGATGGGATGGAGGTACCTGCTGGTCTCTTGAACCCTCTTTTCTGCCATCAAGATGCAATGGGATTTATCATGTCCGTAAGTGGAGATGAGAACCCTCCAAAACCGGGTTTCACCTTGTGAGCAAAACTCCAACGTAACCAATCTGGATGAAAATTAGCTATTTCCCATACTCTGATGGTGTGCAAGTTGTGGTGGATGCAGGAGCAGCAGGTGCCCCTCCATCTGCATTCCCTCCATCCCTGCAGGGTGCACAAAGCTTGTTTTGCATATAAAATGCTTCCTGGTTGGTCTCAGAGAGAGACCAGCAGTGTCTCAGGGCACTGGAGGGGAACCAGCGACCAAGAAGCGACTGAAGCCCTCATATAAAAACGTTAAACCACAGCTTAAAAACAATACAATCTTATCCCGCAAGGGACATATAGGGATCATAGTCTTACAAAATATATCTGACTGCATTGGCAGCTAGTACTCTTTTAAAAAGTTTAAATTCACACCTTTTAGACTCAAGATCCACATGAACGCAGAACCATTTTCAAGAACCGAGTCTAATGATCTCTCACTATGAGAGACTTGCCCATGGTCTCTGCGAGCCTGACAACTGAACTCCAGCTCAAACACCACTCCTGGCTGACTCTGCTTTGAGCAGGGGCTCAACTGCATCACCTCCAGGGTCCCTTCCAATCCCAAAATCCTGGGCCCCTCGTCGAGCAGAAATATCAATGCATACCTAATAATGGATTTGTCTGGGGGAGGAAACGCAAAAAGACAAAAGAAAACGCAGTCCAGAGTTCAAAACCCTCTGATAATGTACTGAAAGGAATTTATGCTTTAGGTTTAATCCCAAGTGTAGTTTAAGGCAAGTTTTTTCTAGCTTAGTTAGGTATCCCTCTCGCTCCTTTTGGAATCTAAGCACATTAGCAACGGAGATGGTTTGAAGATGTCCTATGTCTGTACACCTCTCTTGTGAAGAACACCAGCATTTCAAAGAACTGAACACTTCCAACAAGTGAGGGAGGAGAAATAAAACGGTATTTCCTTTTAAACAAGGTTCATTTCTATGGAGAAAAGAGATATTAATGAGAAACAATTACAAATAGGACAATTAACATGTAAACTCAAGCCTAAATCCTCCAAGAAGTCTCTTGTCCCTCCAGTTGAAGCAGACTGAGAAGTGAGAACTAAAGGAAGATGTTACCCAGAGATCAGGGGGTTGAGATCATGTGGAACACCCAGTGCAACAACAGTGAGCCCCAGGCCTTGCCTTGGACCATGGGCTTAATGATCCTCATTTCTTTTCAAGGAAGAACAGATTGGAGCTACAAAGTCTTTGTGACTTCTCCCCTTCTCTTTGGTATTCAGAAAGCACTCTGCCTACTGACTCAGGATTTTAAGTCTTAAAAACCCAATATCCAGATATGCCTCCTGTGTGTTTGCTCCCCTCCTCCCCGGTGAACTAATTACCAAAACACTTAATGGGGGAAAATGATGAGTTCTAACAGAAGGTTATGCCCACCACCTTGCATCTGACCACCTCTGACTGTTACACCTGTGCAGCTGAGAAAGGGGGCTGTGGGTGAAGCACTTTCCAGAATCACAGAGGATTCCCAGTTACCTGCATAACACTTGTCAGAAGAGAGAAGCAAATTCTGTATTTGAGTTCGGTGCCATAGCCCTGTAATTCAGGATGAAGCTCAGCAAAAGGCATTGCCTTGTCTCAGTGGCTTCTCAGTTACAGAAATCGGAAGTGGAAGAGAAATGGTCTTTAAATTCAGCCCATCACCAGGACTGGGCTGGTTCCCAGTCCACCGAAAGCACTTCTTCTTCAAGCCCTTTTGAGAAGCCTCACAAAGGTAGACACACGAGGCTGAGCTGCAGCACAGAACTTTGCAGCATGTTTCTAAAACACCCTTTATGTGGGGGAGAAACCTCGCTCCAGCAACTTGGAAAGTGCTTAAATCCCAACGGCTTTTGCTCTGTTTGAGTAAAATATGTGGGTTTTACCTAAAACACAGCAGAGAGAAATTGCTAAAGTCACTGAAACCCTTTAAGCTCTTTCCAAAGGTCAACAAACTTTTTCCCTTGCAGAAGTTGGCTATTAATAGAAAGAACTGAGACCCAGAGAGTATCAGAGCCGCCTAAGCTGCCTGAATACAAATTCATCTGCAATATAATACCACTTTTGTGTTTCTTCAGGAGCAACCTTTCTCTATTGGTTCCATTTCCTCCTCCTGTTTGCATAAAACAAATCCGGACAGAGAACAACAATTGCCAAAAAACGAGCCTCAAAACTGAGGGAGTATTCCATGCCTCTGGAATACTAAGATCAAGCAATCCCTACTCGCTCAGCACGTCATCTGTAGGCCATGGGCATTTGGCATCAAACACTGAGGGAACTTCAGAAGCTCTAAGAAAAACCACACATCTCCTAATGGACTTCCTAATTTAGGTTTCAAAGCAGTGCTGGAGCCCAAACAGCCTCGACAAAACAAGACTCACTGCTCTGAAAATCCTACACCCTGAATTTGCAGCTTTTTTCTAAATATGGAAAAATGGAATTGCAGATCTTTCAGTTTATTGCTTTGCTTGGGCTGTGTGTGTAGCTGGAGTAATGGCCTTAAGTAAACCGAGTTGGCAAGGATTTAAAGTGTTTTGAAACAGGAACAATTCATCATTGCTATATAGGCTTTCTGTAAACAACCCCCTGTTGATTAGAAAGTTGGCCTCCAAGAGAATAAATCGCTTGTTTTGTCCAAGACAGGCTGATAAAAGTCTCTGAAACTATACATGCATATGTAGAAACAAAAAATGTGCAATAACGCACAAAAGAGCTTATTTTTTGCCATCTGTAAACTCCCTCTAGCTAGCTTTCAGATTAGTAAAAATACAGTGTCTATAGGAGGGGAAGTGATCAGACCCTTCATTTTCCTACGTGGTCCCCCAGCCACAGATCCAGTCAGGAGACATTTGTCAGGCTTGCACAGATAGACCCTTTTCCACCCCCCCCAATCCCTGATGCACCGTCCCTTTCCACTCCTAACCTCGGCTGGGCAGATCTGAACAGGCTATTTGATCAAGCAGTTTCTAAAAGGACTGGAATAGAAGAAGTAGGAACACCTGGCACAATTCACTTGGTTTGGGAAAACCGATTCATCTGAGATGGGAAGGGACAACGTGTTTTGAAGAGGTGTGTGACTGTTAAGTTTCAAAACTGCTCACCATTGCCAAGCACAGGGGCACAGTAAGAGCTCTGAAAACCAGCAGGCACAGATAGGAAGTGTCACTTTTTTTATGCACAGGATTAAAGCATCCACTCAAAACTGTTCAATCACGATTTCCAATGCATCCTTTTGTTTGTCATCTGAAGAAGGTTTCCTCTGATTTCCTTGCCCTTAACCAGAGGGCCTGCAGAAGCAAGAGAAACTTAATGAGCTGCTCTAACTTTGGAAGAAGGAATAGTTGAAGTGATCTGAATCAGTTGTTCTTCTTTAGAAGTGTATCACAGCTTCCATGATGTTCTGACAAGATCTTTTTTTGTGCAATCAGTCTTAAATATTTTCACAGAAGTGATCGTTCAGTCATGAAAAATAACGTAACATCTGTCGCAGTTTCCTCTTTAAAGCGTAGCTTACAAAGTAAAAAGGGGAAAACCCTCCCCCATCTTTTTTTTTTTTCCTCTTTAAAAAAATTAAATTAAAATGTACAGGACCAAACACAGGCACTTTCCAAAGAACAAAAATGAAACCAAGCCATGAATTATTCGATAGTGATGGATGACAGCTCCGGTTTGGGAGGGTCACCCGCGGCTGCCTCAGCAGTGGCGTTAGTCTTTGGCTGCTCTGGCACATCTTCTTCCTTCTCTGCCAACCCACCCAGAGACCCCAAGGGGAAAGTGCTTTCACAATTCTGAGTGGAGGACACCTGTGAAATGACAGGCATTTGGACAGAAGAGTTGCTTTCAAAGCCATGCTCCCCTAGCTCATACTGCCCAAGGGTCTCCTCTTGCTCCTGGTTTAAGTAGTCCGGTACTAGGAAGTCACTAGAAGAGGGGCAAAGGACAGAAGAGAAATGTCATTTCTCACACAAACATCAGCAGTGTCACTTTCTTTGTATCAGTTACATCACACAAGCTGCACATTTGAGAGCACAGATCCTCATTTCACGCTGCTGCAGGACCATGGCACTGACACACTCCCCCAGGCACCACAACCTGCTTCTCATTTCTGCACACAGAGGATTTGATTCAGTGGCATCTCTTTTGCACCTGCATTGCCTACACAGCAACTTGTTATTCTTTAGATTGTATCACCTTGACGAGATTGAGAGTTAAAGTCTGGAACGCTGTATGGCACTGAAAACCTCATTGAAAAAAGGGAGCACTCAGCCTTTAAAAATAGAAGCAAAAATGAGTTCTGCGGTGGCAAAATGTGGGCCTTTCCCACCTCAGAGCTAATTCCACCCCAGACCAGCAGCAGCATTCCCTCTGGAGTGGACAGAGGCATGAGGTGAGGCAGCAAGGGCACTGCTGAGGGCAGAGCTGCAGTGAGGTCACACGTATCACACTGCGGGGAAAAGAATGGAATTGCAATTCCTTCCCCTTTCACTCCTTGGACACACTTCTGGAAGGCACTTCTACCAGCTCGTGGCTGAGTGGATCCAAAGAAAACCTACCAAATTCTCCAGCAGTATTTTCAGGGCACGAGGACATAAGGAAAATAAAACTTCTTTGCACGTTTTCAGCACCAGACACGAAGTTTGTACTCGAGACAAGTATTTATATTACATATATGGTTTGTGTGCTTTGGTTCCTCCGGGTAATAATCCAGTTAAAAGCAGTCCTTAAGTGCCAGCAGCACCCACTGCTTCGACCCAAACTCACAATCAGCTGTGCTACACTGGTGTTTGTCACTCCAGACTGCAGGAAGGGCTACAGGCAGCTGAAAGCACAGCCTTTAATCTGACTTTTTTTTGACAATGCTGTACTTCCACAGCCAGAGTTTTTGCTCCAGTTCTGGCACAAGAGCCAAGAACAAGAACTGCGTAAACCCCCAGATATGAAGCACTTGTACTTTTAAACAATATTCTGCTGGAAGAAACGCTCACTGGCTTTCCTGGTTTGTTTTGCAGTGTTTTCATCCCACATCACCTCTGAGTTAATCAAATAGAACAAAATGCTGGAATGTTTTGTAGGGGAAAAAGCATAATGTCTGGAAAATCAGGAGGGGTGGGACTGTGGTGCTGTAACATTTAGAACACACTTCTTCGCACTGCTGAAGGCAGATGACTTACACATACCAAGCTCCACTCTCTCTACAGAGTGAACTCTACAGGTGATCAACCCTCTGCAGGTTTGAGAGCTGGGGGAACTTTCTGTCTTCAATTTCCCTCACCCAGCTTTTGTATTTTCTATCTCAAATCCCACTAATCTATTTATATCAATGAGAGAATACAGTGCTGGTCTGATGCCTCAGAAGCCCTCTTCGGTCTTTAGCAAAGTGCATTTGTGAGATATGCCAAGCCTTTTGTGCCCTGATAAAAGACAGCCAAGTGGCCCTTACTATTTCCAACCCTACTGGTCTTATCATTTGGTAATGTTACCTAGAAAGTTGAAGAGGGTATGGAGTCATGCAACCTTTCCACATTATCAAGCAAGTACTTAAAATGAAGTAATAAATCTGTGCCCTGTGTAAATGAACAGGCTACGTACAAGAGTTTAAATAGAGAATTATTTCCAAAACTCCATGGATGCTGCAGTCTGGAACACTGTGGGTTCACACCATGAGCCTGGCCAGAGATGCCACTGAAAAGAGCAATTTAGTAGCCCAGAAGCAGCCCCTGCATGTTGCATACACTGGATTCTTCAGTGCCCTCCTACAGAACTCGCACGCTGTAAGACAGACCAGACACAACCGAGAGCGGCGCAGGAATCGATCTGACTGGAATTAGCTGGCAGCCCGAGGAGAGGCACAGCAGGCTGCCCTGAAAGCAGGAAACGATGGTTTATAAGGTGGGGGGAGAAAAAAAAACAACCAAAAAAAAAAAAAAAAAAAGGAGGGGAAAAAAAAAAGGCAAAACTAATAATTAATTAAAAAAAAAAAAAAAAAAAGGCAAGTTTCCCTGTTAGGTTTTTGCTGTGCACCTCACCTGCTCTGGAAGTAGTTTGCTAGCTCTGACGCTTCATGGTTCAAGCTCCTCAGGTGAACGATTAAATTTCCAGAGTTGGTGAACATGGCGCCGCATGTTTTGCACTCGTAAATCCGAGGCTTGCGGATAATGTGCCGGGAAACCCGCATGTGGTGTTTATATTCCCCGAAGGAAGTGAAAGTGGCACTACATATCTGGCAGCGGAAACAGCGTTTACCTTCGTGCTTCAGGCGGTGCATCTTGAGCGAGTAAGCGCGGGTGAACTTTTTCCCACAGCGGTCACACTGAAAGGGTTTAATGCCTGTGGGGGAGAGAGAGAGAGCACACAGGTCACCTCCTGGAGGCAGGGGCACGGCCACAGCCTTTGGGAGGTCTACGGGAGCTTTGGTTTGGGAAGGATCTGAGCCACAGGGCATGGGCAGAACCTTCAGGAGCTCTACAAGCCCTGCTTTGGGGAGAATCTGAGCCATGGGGCACGGGCAGAACCTTCAGGAGATCTACAAGCCCTGCTTTGGGGAGAATCTGAGCCATGGGGCATGGGCAGAACCTTCAGGAGATCTACAAGCCCTGCTTTGGGGAGAATATGAGCCATAGGGCATGGGCAGAACCTTCAGGAGATCTACAAGCCCTGCTTTGGGGAGAATCTGAGCCATGGGGCACGGGCAGAACCTTCAGGAGCTCTACAAGCCCTGCTTTGGGGAGAATATGAGCCATGGGGCATGGGCAGAACCTTCAGGAGCTCTACAAGCCCTGCTTTGGGGAGAATATGAGCCATAGGGCATGGGCAGAACC
>JAWWEU010000068.1:1947398-1975836 GCA_035583155.1 Acropternis orthonyx
GCAGAACCTTCAGGAGCTCTACAAGCCCTGCTTTGGGGAGAATCTGAGCCATGGGGCACGGGCAGAACCTTCAGGAGCTCTACAAGCCCTTCTTTGGGAAGAGTATGAGCCACAGGGCACAGGCAGAACCTTCAGGAGTTCTACACAAGCCCTGGTTTGGGAAGAATCTGAGCCATGGGGCATGGGCAGAACATTCAGGAGGTTCTACAAGTCCTGGTTTGGGGAGAATCTGAGCCAGGAGGCATGGGCACAGCCTTCAGGAGCTCTACAAGCTCTGGTTTGGGAAGAATCTGAGCCATGAGGCACGGGCAGAACGTTCAGGAGGTTCTACAAGTCCTGGTTTGGGGAGAATCTGAGCCATGAGGCATGGGCACAGCCTTCAGGAGTTCTGCAAGCCCTGGTTTAGGAGGAATTTGAGGCACAGGGCACAGGCAGAACCTTCAGGATTTCTACAAGCCCTGGTTTGGGGAGAGATTCTCTGATTAATGACAGGAGCAATTAGGATGGAGCTGCAGTAGGGCCAAGCCAGAAATTAAGGAGCTGAGCCCAGAGCAACGCTGACCTCTGTTTAGACAACTGACTCCAAATGGGAATTCAGACCATCCTTGGGTGGATAACCCTGTGCAGGCTTCTCCAGTTCCTAACTGTGACCTGTCCACAGTCTCCATCCCCACAGTTTAAAGCGAGCCCGTGGATTAGGCCATGGTTAAGATCCTGAGGCACAGCCAACACGGATCCGATGCCACCATCATCTCACACCGCCTTTGAACTCCTTTGATCTCGGCGGATTCTTGTGCCAGACTGGTTCCCAACAAGGCAATTATCAGCCTCCCCTTAATTGCGGTGTTTTTCTGGGGCTGCCTTTGGCCTCGGAGGAGTGCTCTGGCAGGGGGACTGTGTGCACACGGATGCCCCTGTAATGCAACAGGAATGGTGATAAAAGGGGGAAGCAACAGCCTTTATATCGCGTGGGAACCTTGCTGGAGAAGCATTTTCAGCAACTCTGCATGACAGACAGCTCTCTAAGACAGTTTAGCTCCATGCCTCTCTTTTTTTTTTTCCTGTATTGATTTAGAAGTTCAGTTCCTAGTTAATTTTTCATTTCTTACCCTAAAACATACGAGCTCTGCAACGTGTTGCAGTTGGCCGAGTGTGTAATCACACCCAAACAGAGCTATTACAAGATAATGGTCTGAACCACCAAAAACTTCAGATTTAATAAAAAGCCTGAACTCCAGAAAGTGGGGAAATCCAAACATGAGGCCAAGTATCTGCAATATGGAGCTCTGTTCATAATAGGGCTGTCAAGGAATAAAAAAGGTTTTTTCAAAAGGCTCAGTGTGCATGAGCCCAGGCTGTTAATTCCTCAGGTCTTTCACCCTGCTTTCCTTATGTTCAAAGCAGGAGCTGAACTTTTAATTGGGACTTTTAGACAGAGAAAGCTGTAGTTAAGGTTACACTGAAACGCCCTGTTAAGCATGTGAAAACAAGTTAATACACCAGAATATGGGCTGGTGGAGCTCAAACTTTTCATCCTCTCCTACTGTCCAAGGGCATCTCTTTCCTCTGGGAGTTTGAGGAAAATCTTTTGGGTCATTTTGCTCATGAGAAAACACTTCCAACATTTACAAGCTTTGAGAGTTTCTTTTGCATGTTAATTACTCTAAAGCAGCTGTTCAAATCTCTCCCAATTTGCCCAGGGGTTCCCAGTTGACAGGTTGGCCAGAGATGCTTTGCTGTCAGACTTTTTAACAACAGGCTTGGGGTAATTTCACACCTGATATGCCCACAGAGTTTGCTTTTTTAATATTAAACACATAGATGGTCATTTTGCTTGAAGGGATTTGACAAATAATTGCCGGCAGGGATAAAATTATACCTTGAGAGTCGTTGCTCTGCCCCAAAATGGTGTGCAGGTAAGAGTCAGGCTCAAAGCAGGAGATGCTGAACCATGGGGTTTAGCACCCAAGAGGAAAAACCCTTCAATATTCCCTTTATTCCTTCAGATGTCAACACTATTGCCAGCTAATGCTGACAAGTCTTGAAAACACCAACAGCAAACACATTGGGAGCTAAAGCTTGGTTAGAGATCAAAATGAATGCAGCAGTTTGGGAATCTAGGCTCAGAGGAGGCATTCACACAAACCTGTGGCTGGCTGTACTATCTGCAGGAGCTGAATTGATTAGCAAACCAATTCAGTTGTCCTGCAATCCCTCCAAAAACTCTTGAGATCCAAAGGCATACAACCTTTTTCAATGCAAGGGCATAGATAATACTTTCTTACGGCTGCAAGTCTCCCCTAAAACACAGCAATTACAACACATCAGAGGAAGAATTCAACCTACATCACTTCTTCAGTGCAGTAAAAAAGTCAAGCATGCTTTATTTCACCTCAAATCTTTATCATGAGAACGCCTTACCCTGATGAGTTCCAGGCAATCAGATGCACACAAATGCTAATCACCCTCGAGCAGAGCCATCAGTCAGACCCCACGGATCAAAACAACCATTCAACCAGACACAGCTCTACCCAGCCTGGCTGAAACCAGCTCTTAGGAGGTGAGTGAAACGCCTGTATCATGACATTTGCTGCCCAGCCAGGCTAGGAAGGAGGAGCTGCCGGGGGTTCCTTACCTGAGTGGATAAGCATGTGTTGTTTTAGGTTCTGAATGCGAGTGAAGCGGACCCCGCAGGTGGGACACTGAAAGGGTCTGTCGGGACCGTTGGGGCTGGGCCTCTCTGTGCTGCTGGTGGAAGGAGCAATGTAGAGTTGGTAGGGGTACTGAACGTTCTCCAGACTACAAAGGAAAAAGGCACTGGTTTACAGGCAAGCCAGAGAAACAACTGCGCAAATGTGAACCCTGAGCATGTTTGTGTGAGGAGAAGAAAGAGATCGGCAGGTCACGTTTTGGAAATCTCTGTCTCTCCAGCAACCTGACAGTCACTGACTCTGCACATCCACAAAAATCCAAGGAATAGCCTCTGACTGGGGTTTCTCTGAGCAACAGGCCTGAGCACAGCTGCAATCTGAACTTGATTTTCCAGGCGTGGGCATTTTCCCCAGCATATCGATGACTCGCAATCAGAGAACAGTCCCCGAGGAAGAGTTTAAAGAGCTGAGCAAATTGAAAGCAAAGGAGTATTTTGCAGCTTCAGTGGTATTTACAAATGAAATTGCAGCCAGTTCATTTTTCATTTCCATCCAAGTTCCATGAACAAATATTAGTATCTACAATTACATATTTCTAAGTTTAAAATATTAATCTAATGAATCAATACCCGCTCCTTGTCTGACTCAAACAGCTCCACTGCTGTGTTTAAAAAACAGCACACAGGCTATAATAAGGAACAATTTAACTTTCAAAGTAATTTATTTAAAACTGACTAATTGCTCCTACATAGCCTCTAGCTGCAAACTGTTTAAGGGAACTACAGTGCTCTAATCCAAGTCCTCGGGCAGGGAACTTGCTAAAGGGCACAGTGAAACAAAAACAAATCTGCTGGTACAAACAGAGGAACAATGGGAGTTTGTACTCACCTGGGGTTTCCCTTCCCTGAGCATTAAGGCCTATATTTTTTGTTAAAATAGACATTTCAGCTTGCTCAGAGCCTGCAGGAAGATCAGACATCGCTGGCAGCAGGGAACTGCTCTGACCCTGAACAGTCATTCCTTGGCCAGAACATTGCAATTTTAGCTTTACCAAACCACAGTGTCTGAAATGTCCTGAGAAAAAGAGTACAGTGATGTCTCCTGTCACAGTGAGAAGTCTCCCTAACTGAGGCAAGCCTTGCAGCTCGAGCTGGCTCCAAGGTCAGGCTGGATTTGTGGACTTGTAACAATCAGAGGAATGAAACGTGCACTCTGCACAAATACATTTCCCTACACACCACACAAAACTCAGAATCAACACCTAAACTATCTTTACTCTGGAAATGGATGTCAATACAACAGTGAGGACAGGGTGGGGATCTGAATTCTGAGTGCAGCGATTGTGCTCAGAAGCAAAATTTATCTGGAGAGCGGTAACACCAGATGGACAAGATGGAACAGCTTCCTGCAGGAATTTAGTACCACTCAGTCTGTAAAACCCACAAGGATTTCTGCTCTCATGTGGAACTGGAATAATATTTGCTCTAAAGAAGAAATTTTATTATCCTTCGCTTCTTTTTATACACAGAGAGCTGTGGAAAAAAAGGAGATGCTGACAGACTTGTTGCTCTGCAACAAAGGGAATATTTGCAAGAGGGAGGGCCCTGGGCCTGGCAGAATGGTGCTCACTGCCACTTTGGGGGCTAGGAGAGTCAGTTTTGAAATAAAGGAGGGTATTTTAAATCCACATTCTGATTTTTCTAACTGAATTTCTGACCAAGTCCTGGCGGTCCTGTTCCTCTTTGTGAGCAGATCACTGGACAACAACAGACACAAGGTGTAGTGTGCTCAAATAAGAATGACATCTGGGTTTTGTGACAAGTGCCACGTTCCTCAGGTCCTTCCTACCTCATTTCTGTGTCAGGGGACTGTGAGGAGGCAAAAGCACATTGTGCTCCTGGAGTTTTCTCAGGAGACACTCAAAGTAGGGCAGGAATGAGCAGCCACAGCTCTCCTTTGCTTTCCAGCTCTGTCAGGCTCTCTCCCCCTCCAGGCCCGTGCTGGTGCCACCTCCTCTGCCACTGAAGGAGAATTGCAATGGGCAACAACTCTCTAAAAGAAATTTAGATTCAGGTTTGGTTTTATTCTCTGTAAAACCTTCCTGATGAGGTGGGCTGCTTAAAGCAGATCCAATGGGAATCATGAGGCTCTCCAGCTGCCAGTGACTGGCTTGTCCTTCCCCTGCTCACACTGCAGGCAAGGCTGAAATACCTATTGGCGACACAGCTTAGAGATGATATTGGAAACACACCCCGATTTTCCCTCCCCTGCTCCTCTCCCCCCACTTATAATCCATTTTTCATGGCTTGTGATAAAAGTTGCATATTGGGATTTGTCTGACATTTCTGAGAATTTCTGTACCAGGAAGAGAGGTTTTAAATGTTTTCACTGAAATATCCTACTTGCAATATTGTCTTCTTTTCACCAAGAGATTACACAAATATTTAATTTTGTAGAACTCAACTCAGAAAAAGGGAATGCCAAAATGCTCAGTGAGTCCAGGAAAAGTTCTCTGTTTGCAAATAACAATTATTATAGGAAAGTGGGGGTTCTCATTTTATGGGATCAGGAACCTTTCATCACTTTTTTAAACAGCCACAAACCGATACAGAGACCAACTGTTTAATCAGCTGAATTACAGACCTAGAAATTGGACTGCAATCCAAATGTGAAATCTCAGGGAAAGAATGGATCAGACCTCACTGTGAAACAGTAATTTTAATACTTGACAGATTCCTGTGTGCTTATTAAACTGACAACAATTACATGTGACCTGCTGTTTATGAAACCCTGATTATGGAGGAGGCACAATTAATGATGTTAATGATTTAAGACTGAAACTCAAGAGGTAAGACGTCTTAGATTTCCACAGTAAGGATGGTAAGGATGTATTGAGACTTTGAGATGGATTACTCTTTTGCTTTGTTTTAGGAATACAAAAATTATGTATGTCAATACAAATTTCCGTTGGCCACTCATAACTGATTTTGACATTTGGAGAATCTCTACTAATAAAGAAATGTACAACTGAAGGTGCATTAAAAAGAACAAAGTCAAAAACTGAGGGAGATTTTCTGCATCTCAGAATAAGCACAGTCTTGGCACTTCCATTTGAATTTACAAAATAAATCACTTGGTAGAAAATCTTAGTTCTGGAGTCTGAAATTCCTGTAACTGTCAGTTCATTTATGGCTTTATAAACAAGGTGTAACTTCTAGTTCATTTTGCTGATGCTTCTGTCATTCTGAGACTAATTATTTTCAAACTCGAGCATAAACTAAGGTAAATATTCTTTCCTCCTCTGCATGGAAGAGATCTTTGAGTGGGAATTTTCAGTGTCTTTAAAGAATTTAAAGGCAGTTTGTGCTGAAACACTGCAGTTTTATAGGAAATTTCTGAAATACTCCACTGCTGAAGATACAAGTTCCATTTGACTTTGGAATCACAGCTTTAAAAACCTGGATTAGCTCTGATGCAACATGTGCTCCTATTATTAATTCAACCCAAGTGCTGGGTGTTATTTTACACTGAGGTTTGTTAGCAGATAGATAAAATCTCCCATGTCATACAAAATAAGTCTTATCCAAGCAGTTATTTTCCCTTTTCAATCCCACAATGGGACAGGTTTTAGATGGAAATGGCAGGAAAGATTTTTATGAGCTCTGAAAACGCAGCTCTTGGTTGTTATCTCTGTAGGGAGCTTCACTTGACACAGATTCTGGAACAACTCCCAAAGGTTCACACTTCTTCCCCAGACCCACTTGTCTGACAAAACACTGCACACGCCAGTTGGAAAAAATGTGCTTAGAAAGGGAGTAACTAAGAAATAGAAGTGCAGGCAGCTGTGTGTAGCCCTGTATGCCATCACTTGGCTCTAGGAGAACTATGATATATCTTTGACCAAACAGACCTGGTTTAGTTTGGTTTTCTCTGCCAGCCTTCCCTTATAAGGGATTCCCCCAATAAATCACTCAGCTCAGCACAGCAAAAAGGCTGCTAAATATTTACAGCAAGTGACACGCAGCATTTTGGGAAGGAGCTGCAGGCAGAGAGTTGGGGAGAGGAGATTTAAGGCTGTTCTGTGGTTTATAGCAGCAGTGAGGCCCTGCTGAAGTCCTTGTTTTCAGGGCTGTGTGGCAGCTTTAGGATGCATGTTTCACAGTAAAGGGGCTTTGTAAATTTATTAATAGAGAGCAGTGATAAAGAAACAGCAAACCCATGAATACCTTCCTTCCCCGGCGCTGCCTGGAAATAAGAGAAGAAACGAAAAGCCAATCCTGACTTTCATCACCTGCACTCTCCAGGAGCTGACCGTGCTTTGAGCAACCCAGAGAACTGGATGTGGGAATGTGGGATGAAGGTTTGGGGTGGGGGAAGGGTGGCTGCAGCCCAGCACTGGGGCAGGCCACTCTGTGTGTGCGGCCCCTACGTACCGATCGTCGTCGTCCGCGTGCGCGTTGGTGCCGGAGGCGCTCTGGAGCGTGGGCAGGCCCTCGGTGACCCCCTCGTCTATGGAGCCTGGGGGGAGAAAGGGGCAGCTTAGTGCAAATCACTGCTGCAGGGCAGGGAAATACACACCAGGCTGGCTTTCCCAAATCTCTGGTAGATGCTGCTGGTGGTAAGATGCTGATATCGCCTTGGGAAAGGTATTTAGAAGCATCGCGCTCCCCAGCCAGCCTCTCCTCTGCTCAGGTTATCTCCTAAACTGACAGCCCAACAAAGGGCACAGGTTTGGCACACCTAGAAAATGGAAATGTTACATACAGCCAGTTTGCAAAACACAGCCCCTGCTAGAACTGTGAAGCAGAGAAGTTACGTTCATCTAAAGGGACTATTTCATCAATTTTCAAGACTTCTTGAGCAATAAAGACTTCAAACCTGCTACACTACACGGTTTTTGGGATCCAAATATTCCATGAATATATTAGTTGATAATGCCTTCACTTATTGATAAGCTGCTGAGACAGAAAGAGCCCTCTGAGAAATTAGAAATGCAACACAAGAGACCAAACACCTGTTTGTAAGAGAAATGCACGCACAAAACCACCCCAGAGCTCTGCTCAGTGCACCAACACTTGGGAAAACGTAGTTCAAGGGGTTTGGGAACAGAATCCAAGGGAAAAGCAGCACTAAAACACAACCACAGCTTCATTCATCTCATGTGGCTGTTGCTCATATGGGCCTCCCTCAGCCCCTGGATCTCTACCACTGGATCCACAGGAGATGGGATGGGAAAGGAGATTTCTCTCCCTACAGCAACATCTTGAGGACAGGCAAAGCTTAGGACAGTGGTGGGGGCTGCTCCTGCTGCCTGGTAAAAATAATGCTGCTTTCTAAGAGAGTGGGATGTGAGCAATCCGAATTTGGGAACCCTAAAGCTCACCAGGAAAATCAAGTAGCACTGGGTGGCAAGTGTCAGACAAAATGGAAAACCAAAGGAACAAAGAGGTGGAAAGTGAGACAGAAAATATGCACATTCTGACAAAAGGAATGAAAGATCCTTCCTGGAGTGAGAGATTCTTGTCCTAATGGGATGCCAAGTTACGGGCACGGTGACAGGAGGAAAATGGCATCTCTGGCACCTTCACAATTAGTAAAATCAAAATTTTTCATTTTGTTAAGAGCTGACAACCTGTATTTGGGAAATTCATCAACTGTGCAATCTGTGAAGTTACAAAAGTTAATCCCACTTTGATTTATCCTTCTTTCTCATGAAACACTTAACTGGAAGTCTACGGAAAAATAAGCCCAACTGCTCTTAGGTTTAATTTTCTGCCTTCACCTCTCAAATGCCAACAGGGCTAATGAGTTATGAAAACATCTTTTCAGACACAGCTATTGTTGTAACCATAATGACTTATTTATCAAGGCCCTGCTCCTTGTCTCCTTTCATATTATAAAGTGCTTCCAAATATAATAAATTGCAAATGAACAATTCTTGAAATTGCCCAAAGAGTGAATAGGAGCTTTTTGCAATATCAGAGAGAGAGGCAGGAATGCTTTTATAAATGCACTATAAAACACTGAGATAAATATATGCAATTATAGGAGGAAAATACATTCAGGGAAGAGAAAGCTGTACTTTAACATATCTTGCTGCCTCCATTTACTATTCTTACATTACTGCATAAAGAAATACATCTTTGGGAGGTAAAAAGCGCTCTCTGGCTACAAAGTGTGCTGTATCATATATTAGGTACATGTCTACTGTGCTAAAAAGCAGGAGCACTGTTTCTCTTTAGGGCAAAACCGTGAATAAAGCCCATTCTGAGGGTGGTTATTATGCAAAGGCCACTAAATATTCATTCAAACATATTCAAAGAGCAGATTTGTACTTTAAAGATTTTGCCCTGGCACATTTTTCTTCTCTCTGCAGCTGTTTAAAGGCAGAACATGCTGTACTACCACCAGTGACAGATATTTCAGTTTAATATTATAACCATTAAAGCCTGAGATTCCTTACCCTACCTACTACTTTTCAAAGTGCTTTTGTTTAAGACTGATTGTGCTAAAAATTGAGATTTTAGAGCATTCAGTGGCACCTAACTCTCCCCAGTTCAGCCCCAGTCTCGCATCTGCATGTCCCAATTCAAGCTGCTTTTGAAACACAATTTTTGTAATATTTCTAACTCTGAGAAATGTACTCCAGAAACTTCTACAGGTCATTTGCGACTCATGTATAATCCTGAATATACACCCAGCTTGTCCTTTTATGTCATATATTTATATATATATAAATAAATATCACTGATATTACGGTATTCTTAACTTTCCCTAATCATTACTTCCACTTGTTCTATTTAGCCTGTGCTGATACAATTATGTTGATGAGTTAATTTGCATCTCTTATCACATGGCCTTGACAAGGCCATTCTGAAGTTCTGATGAGTTGAAAACTGAATTAAACAAAACCTGTGCTTGAACCAGGACCACTTTTCCTGGCACACTACCAGCAAACAAAGCTTTTATTTTATTTTATTTTATTTTATTTTTAATTTATGCACTATTTTGGCACACTACATTTAAAGACTTACAGTTAAACTATAAAACAGAAACTCAGCAAAGGTAAACAGCCCTGTCTCCAGTAAATAAAGCATTTTCAGTTGGAAAAAAAACATTACAGTCTAAAATATCAACACATGAGCTACACAGAGTGGGGAACAATCCAATAGCAAAGGATGGCATAAATGGGAAATATTTTCATTTCTTTTTAATGAATATTACCTGAATATTTCAACATCATTTATTGTATTGCAGTCCTGGAAGGGTCAGACTGATCTCACTTTCTCCAGAGAAGGCAACACTGACCAAACCAAACAAATAATGCTACTGGGCTCATTTATTTACCTTGTTGTAGCTTATTTATTTAATTAACTGGAGCAGCCTTTCATGTACACACTATTTGAATGAAGCAGAGCAGTCCTCAAACAAAACAGGCTTTATTAAAGATATTTCAGTAAAAAGCAAACTCTGCTGAGCACAAGTCAAACCACATAACTGAGAGTAAAATAACTGACTCAGGCAAAATTTTGGTAATTAAACTAGAAATATTGCAAACCCTCCATCTTCTGACTTCCTAAAAGCCATTCCATGCATTCTGTGTGCAGAGGAAAAAAGGGATAGTTCCAGCAACCTTTAAGTACTAGCTATTAATAACAAGAGCCTGCTAGAAGAACCCAGAACTGGCTTCAAATTGTCTTGCACGGGAAAAAAAGGTTTCCCTCAGCAACTGGCAACATTTGGAGAAGAAACTTGAGAACCAAAATCTCCCAGAAATGGAAAGATCCTCAATATTATGACTGTGTGGTTTTATTTTGGTCTGGGGCATTAAGATGACAGTGTTTCACCGCTTACTTTGCAAATCCTCCTACAAAAGCTCTCTGTCACGATCCTCCAAGATTTGATGCCTGATACAAAGTACTGCTGTAACCCTTTGTGGCTGCAGGGACAAGCCCCTCAGATCTGGGGCTGCAGCTCAGCTGAGATCACATCTTTCTGACACCAATGAAAGCTGAATTAGTTCCCCCAGTCAGGCAACTGGAGGTAAAAAGGAGTTACCAACCTTTCTCAGCTGCCTTCTGCAAAGTCATCGAAAGAACACCAAGTTTGTAAGTAACATTTCATAAAACAGGGCGGGGGGGAAAAAAGGCAATTTCACACTAGGCAAAGCATGAAAACTCACGGGGCAGATTTCCTGCAATGACATCCCAAGTGCACACGTGCCTGTTGCAGGCTTTTCCATACGCACTGATATGCGAGCCCAGAAATGGTCATACCTATGGATGAGGACTGGGGGCTGATGAGGAGATCCTCCTGCACTTGCTCGCTCCCTGGGACCGTCTGCTGGTCGCTCAGGGAGCTCTGGGAAGCGCTCACGGGCTGCGACACCTCCTCGTGCACCTCCTCGTCGCTCAGCCGCTCCACCTTGACCCGCACATCCTCCTCGATGACCAGCGGAGAGCTGGCTTTGGTGCTCTCACACGTCACGTAATCCGCCACCCTCCGGCCCGACTCCGAGGGCCCGGCCATTTCCAAAGTCCGCGAGTTCTCCGCCGCCTTCACCTTTTCCGCCTGAAGCCTCCGATCGATTCCAAAGGGAAAAGTCCAGGGGAAAGCTAAGGATGAGTCCACGGGCTGATTTCTGGACTCCGGGTAGGAAGTGGAGGGGTTGAGCACTTGGGGGGAACTGGTTTGGGTGTTGCACTTGAGGGGGCTCTCGGGAGACATAACGATGTAGCTCTTGCGCTTCCTCCGCGACTCCCGGCACACGGGGATGGTCCTTTCCACCACGCTGCACTCGGAGGACACGGGCGACAGGCTGCCGTCCCGGGAGGCGAAATTGCAGTTTGCACTGTTCTCCTGCCCCGCGTCCAGCACCTTCTCCTGCTGGCTGTTGGGCGTGTTCCACAAAATGCTGGACTTCATGAACTCCGAGCACGTGCTGGCCACGCTGAACATCTGCATGTAGCTGGCCGCGGCCAGCACGTCGATGATGTTCTCCGTGTTGATGGACAGCGTCGCCGTGTAGGCGTATTCCAGGAGCGGGATGAACCCCGTCACGGTCACGTGGTGCAGGTCCAAGACGCTCTTGCTCTCGTCCTCTGCCTGGCCCACGAGCTTGGAGCGGAAGAAGTCGCTGCAGGCTGCCAGCACCACCTTGTGCGCCCTGAAGATCTTGTCCTGGACGCGGATGGTGATGTCGCAGAAGTGCCCGTCGTTGCGGAGCATGTTGAGCTTCCCCAGCATCTCCTGACTGTGAGCAGGGGAGTTATGAGTGAATGTTTTAACACCCATTTTCAGAGGGTTCTCCCAGCGTTCTTCCCACATATGAGAGATCACAGGTATCCTGGAATAAAGAGGAAAACTGTCATCTTCGTGTCGGAAAGAAAACGCCAAGTGGCTTTGTAAGGCTCTGTAAGGAGAAAATTCAGACCAGCTTTTTCTGGGATCCAGACTGTGCAAGGGACTAACTCGACAGAAATGCAATTGCTGACTTGTAATTTTCATAAACACAGATCAAATTATTTGCAGTCTATCCCTATATATATATATATATATAACCCTTCTTCCCTCTCTCTCTCTCCCCATATATAATAAATATCCCTATATCATCTTCCACCTTCCTGCTACTGCCCACTCAAAACCAAGTTCCCCACACAGTTCAAAGAAATGTTTGTAATACTAAGAAGAAAGCAATTTTATTAACTATAGGCCGTGTAGAAACCTGTGTTTTTATTTTCTGGGCCCAGAAAACTCTTGCTCACACTTCTTAAACCTGACAGAGTGTCAAATGCTTCTTTTAAGCAGAAAGGATGTCAGCGTGGGTCAACTTACAAGGGTGCAGGAGCAAGCAAATCTCCCAGAGAAGGTATTTAATTTCAGACAAGCTTTAGAGAAACTACAACATGAATTTCCAGAGGCCAGAGTTCAAGCTGGTAAACATAAAACAACAGTTGCCAATAGCTCTGCTTTCCTGCTGCAGTGCAGGCACTGATTGCCTAAAGCTGCTTTTAATAAACAGTTTTGGACTAGAATGAGAAATTATTGAAAATTCCTGCAGAAACACAATGCATTATAAACCTCAAAGGAAAGTTTATGTCTAAATCAAATACACTTCTATTGATTTTATATATATGATAAATAATACAAGGAGGGCAACTTCTTTCTTCTGAAAATGCAAACCTGCCTTCTTGGGGTTGCCTCCGTGTGGGAGCAAATGCTTGTGTTTTGTGCAAGAATAGGGGGTGTGACCCACACTGGCTGCAAGTTTTAGGGCTGCAGCAGCCTCTGAAAACTAAATGCCTCTGATCTGAGGAGGATGAAGCTGATCCACAGTTCACTCCCCCTGCAGTAGACAGGGCAAAGACACAGTGCCAAGCGAGATGCCACATGCCCAGATATTCCCTAGGATGGAACTGGAACTGCTGTGGCCACAAAGAAAATTGGTTCCTGGGTTTTCTCCAAAATTTTCTGAATTGTTTCACTGTAAAGAAACACAGCCCATCGTGTTTCACCTTCTTAAGTCCCCCCCTCAAGCTTCCATGAAGGGTTTCTGTGTTCCACATGCCTCACACAATTACCACAATATAGAAATATCATCTGGTTAAACATCAACAACATAATTGGATCTGATTAGTTCCTGCAGTCAGCAGCTTCTTCACATCATCCTTCTTTCCCTTCCACATACACAAGAACATACCACAGTTTAAAATTGCTCATGTGGAGCTTCACAGCTACAAAGAGCAAGTTTGGAACAACTTACCCCAAATGTCACATATTGAAATGGCAGCTGTCAGAGCCCACCTTGTTCCACACACATTTACACTTGGCTGCTTCTTGTTCCTGGGGTTTCACTTTTGATACTCAAACCCTTTCAGACAGAGGAAAAAGAACCTTCCGAGAGAGCAGATTAACTAACACTTGACAATATAAAGTCTGGGGGAAACTGCAAGGGCCATTTGGGTTTAAAATGAGATTTCACACTAGTGCAGAGGAAGAAGTTAAGCAAAAGCAAAACACTCCCTTCACTGAAAGAAAATGGATCGACCTCAAGAGGCATCTGAACATCCAGACTGTTTGTTCTCCAGCATGAATCAAATGAAAAGCCTATTCCATTGATCTCAGACCAAAACACTACAGCAAAAGCTTGTAACAGCATATTCTAAAATGGCCTTGGGATACCCTTCCTTCTGAAATCCCAGGCGCTGCAGCAGTTCCTTGGCACATCAGAAGTCCAGAAGTGCTTCTGTTCAGCAACTGGCTACAAAAGGAATAAAACATTCACAAGGACTATGCACAGAATAATGTGGTATTTAGAAATAGTACCAATACATCATTATAAACAAGGAGAAAAATCAAGAGCCATCCTTCCAGTTCCTGTAGGCCCAGAATAACCCATTTTCCCGTTCAGCTGCATGAGAAATGCTCATCCCTCAGCCCCTAAAGTGAGAGCTCGACTCTGCTGCCCTGCTCTGAGCCATTCCTTGTCTTGCTCCCCCCTTCCTGCAGCCTCTCCCCTCTTCTGGCTTCCTTTCCCCTTCTCCTTTCATCTTTTGCTTCCTTGACCTTGATCTGGTTACAGAATTTAAAATGAAATAGCGGAAGTCAGTGATGTGCAATAAATTGGTTTAAATGTACTACAGGAGCAGCGTTCCTGCCACGAACATGGCATATTGCTCTGTTAAATCACTTCTGGACAATGACTTTCCCCCTCATTGCACTGACACCACCATTCAAACAAGTGGCTCCTACCCAGGCCTCAGTGTGGGCAACGAGCATCTTTGGGAAAATCCAAAGGGGTGGGTCAAGGAGGGGGAACAATATCAGTTCCTTACAGTTAACAACAAATAGTTTTAGAAGGTAATTGAAACAATATGAAAATCTTTTCCTCTTGAAAAGCTAAGCGTGTCACAGCAGCCAGGTTATAACATGGATCAGCTCTCTTTGTAATGTCTCAGTGGCACAGGGCACTTCTACAGCTGCACTGCCAGTGCCCAGCAGGGTAAAGGGCTGCAGCCTCACAGCCTCACCCCAAGCCCAGCATCTGTGCCATCACCATTTCCAAATGACATTTTGATTTCCCATTATCAGCCAGTCCCTGACGGGGCCCTTGGACCACAAGGTGCAGGGTGACACATCCAGGAGTCATTACACAACCACAAACTGGAACTAAATATACCCATTCCCTCGGGACTGCTGGGGTGGGGAGAGCAAGGTGCACACCTGAACTGAGTGATAAGTGGGTTGGAGCCGGCAAAGTTGCTCCATCTTGGAGCCACAAACCATCAGGGATTCTCCAAGCAGGGATGAGGGATGATATCACAGAGACAGAGGCTTTTCCTCCTCCCCCCCCCAAAATGCCCAGGCACACACACCTTGCCCATTTCTAAGCTCTAGGGAAACATGGTGGAATTTAAAGACGCTTTCCCAAGTTTTAAAAATATTCCCAGCGGGACACTTCAGCCTGTGTTTAACAGGCTGTGTTGAACTTTGCCACAAGACATTTGCAGTTTGAGAGAATGGTTTTTCCAGAGTGCACCCCTGCCCTGGAGATGCGTGGGGATTCACTGCCAAGGCACAGATCCCTGGGAGGCTGAGAATTCAAACAGGAGCACCTACAGGATTTCCAGAGCAAGGAGAATTTTGTCCACTATAAGCCAAAGGCTGTGTGAAGAAGCAGGGAAGTGCTACTGTACCAAAGACTTTGTACAAATTATTTGAAAATTATTTGAGTTTTTTTACTCCCAGGAGCACTAACCTGACCTTTAAGTAGCTCAGAGTAACTCAGCTCATTCCCACTGTTTCAAGGCTACTGAAAAACAAGTTCTAGCAACAGTTACCAAGCCACATTCAGTGTTTTGGCATTAAACACGTGTCAAGTTTCTGTGCTTAGAAACAGTAAAGACGAAACTGCAGTGTAAGTGTAATGTTATAATGCAATGAAAGTGTAAATGGAAAAGAAACTGTAACAGAGCTGAAGAATATTGCTCATGTGACCTGCCTACTTCATGTACACAAAGTTTAGCTCCTTATTCACCTGCTGGCCTAATGCTTTGGCTCAAGTCATTGGGTTTGAAACACGGTACCTCTAGTAATCTTTTGGAAGAGTCAGTGAATCAAACTCACATTCAGTGTCTCACTTAGTCACATCATTTTACAACAGAAGTAATTTTCAGCACCACAAAACTACCACCCCACCTTTAACCTCTGTATCCTGACCTGTGGCAACTTGCAGCATGAAAACACTAAATGCTTCTGAATACTGAACCAACAGACTTCAGACACATAAATGCCACATTGGCTTTGGTACCCAGAAAGCTCGGGACATTCCCACCCTCGTGGAAATTCTCAGCAATCCCCCAGGTACACTCATTCACCTGTGAGCCCGCGGTGTAAATCAGGTCACTAGTTTGGTGGGTTTTTTTTTTTTAATTTATTTTTAATGCAGATCACTCCTTGGGCACCGGTTACAGCACCATCCCATCAAGAGCTGCAGCCCAGACACAGATAAATGTTCCATGTGACCTGGATCACTTTATCTCGTCACTTCAGTACACAGGTACCAGCACCCCTCTCTCCCTCAAATTAACTGATTTGTGTAATTAAGCTCGTAATTGAAGCAGAATAACTGCTCTTAGCGTGTATTTAACTTCAAGTTTGCTATTTCTATTTCAGCCTTGCAACACTTGTGTATCTAAACACGCATCTGTTTCCCCAACAGCAGCTGGCCTAATAAAAGGTACTATCTCCACTGTAGATCTGGTCCTGCTTCACTCCCCAAACTGCTGCTTGGAGCTGCTACACTGTTCTTGTTTCAAACAAATCAACAGCACTTTATCTAAACTTTATTTAAAACCAGATTTTAACCCAGGTCAGTCCACCCAGTTTGAACTCAGCCCAACACAGCCAAACCTGACGGCATTCATGAAAAAGAGGAGGCAAACACAAGGTTTGTGTGCTCAAAATCACATCAGCGTGCAGCATCCGCTTTGGCGCTCTGGAATCCACGGAATGCAAACCTGTAACCTTTGGCTGCAGTGGGTGAGTGGACCAGGGAAATGAACCATCCTGGGAAGTATGCAGGGCTTCAGAACTTCCATTTCCTCCAGGACAGCACATTTCAAACCCTGAGTGCACAAAGGAGCCACTGTTAAGGCATAAACACTGTTCTGTTAAACCTGAGACAGAGGCTGAGTTCCAGCCTGTTCATGGAGCGAGGTGATGCCATGCCCTGCACAGCGCTGGGGCTGAGCTGGGCCTTGGCCTCTCCGTTCAGGAGCCACACTCTGATTCTCCAAACCACTGCACTGAAATACCCCAGGACACTGATAATGCTCCTGTGTCCCTCTCCTCCCAGCTCCTCAGAAGAGGACAATTTTCTGTTCTAAGGTGTTTGGAGGTCTCCTGTTCTTAGACAGGGCTCGAGCTGCACATGGGACAGTCCTCTGGGAAGATCTGCCCAGCAAAGCATGGCTGATGGCAGGTAAGTAACTCCAGCACATGGGACAGTCCTCTGGGAAGATCTGCCCAGCAAAGCATGGCTGATGGCAGGTAAGTAACTCCAGAGGACTCCACTTGGGAGCTGGAAGGGAAGAGCAACTTCACCTAACAAGCTGAAGGCTTGAAATACTACAGCCCACCCCTTTATTGTCAGCAGTGATGCTCCCTTTCACAGCACAAGGCATATGAAAGTGTGTTGTGCTTTCCCTGTGCACTCCAGAAATGCTGCCTTTGACAAGACCATACATTTTGGAAAGACTGGGGGTTTGGACACCACTGCTGACAAGCTCACGTGCCAGAGCTTCTGAGGCACTGCCTGCACGTGCCGTTAGTGCCACTCACAGACAGCATTTGTTGGCTGCTCTCTACTCACACCCCAGCTTGTACCTATGTTCAACACTGAAGTTTTGTTTTTTATATTTCCAAGGATGCAAATTGCTTCAAAAGCAGCCACCTCTTCCCCTGAAACTCCTGTTAAAGATGCTTTCCAATTCTAAAATTTACATCTTCCTAAATTTCAGGTACAGCCCACCAGAGGCTGCTGCAGAAGGGTGGTAGGCAGTACTCCAAAAGTAGAGTTAAGCTTAATGGAGGCAGATAAAACACTATCAGGAAGTACCACGATTCAAACTGATCCTGGCCTGTGTAAATAACATATATAGATTTTCAGGAGCCTCCAGGTGTTTAACATATGGAAACTGCACTGTGCCAATAAGCTCTCCCTGTTCCCCAATTTTAAATATATTTGCAAGCATCTAGATAAGTTTCCCATGAGCACTGTAAGAGCTGAGGTTTACAAAGTCAAAACACCAAGGCTGCAACTCTTTGACAAAACACTGCTGAAAAGATTTGCACATCTGGAAATCCTGAGCTGTGACAGCGCCACGATAACTGTGGGTAGCAAACAAGGGACATCTCTGCAGGGCAGGAAACAGGCAGGTGCAAAAGGACATGACATTTCTTTGCTGCAAGTTCTCCACCAGAACATCAGGAATAGTATTTATTGCACCAGGAATAGTATTTATCTGCAAAGGACAAGGAGAAAAAGGATCCAACAGCTCCCCCTCCAATATAATTACGCAGGAATAAGGCAAGCTCAGGGTGTCCATGAAATACATGTTTCCTACTCCTAACATATCCCTTCAGTTTCCCCAAAATTAAACCCTATAATGACAGAAAACAAAAGCTTTAACTGCACCATGCCATGAGAAGAAAGCAGATGTGTGTGGCCATGGCAAAGACCCAGCTCACAGTGACAGCACTGACTCACAGTGTCACTGCTCTCCCCATCTTTCACAGGGATAGGAAAAGAACAACTTGGATCATGGAAACGCGGATTTGCATGATGCAAATCTAGTAGGTGCATTTTAATTTCCAGGGCTGGTGAAAGCATTGAGACAAGTAGTGGGGTGCCAAACCCAGCAATTTATTCTACAAAATGGTCTTATTGTAAGTTGAGATGGTAGGTCAGCTGCAACAGAACACTCCTGAGAGGATAAAATTAGAAAACATTTACAAACACATTTCAGGGGAACAGCACCAACAGACCTTCCCCACACAGAGGAGCACAGATTATATCTCAGACTGGTTTGTGTGACTGGGACCCCAGCTGAGTGTTGAATCCAGGAGCTGATCCCCCTCCTCCTTGAGATGCCGAGGTTCCCAGCCACTTATCACCCCTGCAACTTATCACTCAAAACACAGCCACTGCTTTTGGCAACTGGGCCTTAATCCCTGTTGCTTTTTTGGCAGAAGTTAATACAGTTAACTTCCTGAAGCAGAGCGAGCCAAAAATTCACCTATTCTAGCCTTCTGGTTTAAGTCTTACCAGCAGCTAGAGGTAAGATTTGGTCAGAAACCACCAGTGCTGCTGTACGCACCCAACTCGAGCTCTCCATGTGCTGCAACATGTGATTTACTCACGGTAAGGGAACAGATCTGCACCAGGTATGAGGCTGAGGAAAGAGCTCCCGTTCCTAAAAACAGATACAAAAATTCTCCTTTTGCCATGAGGAGCCCAGGGCCTGCTCAGCAGTGGGTTCCGAGGCTTGGAGCAGACAGAACGCCAGCAGCCTGTCCCTCACCTGCCACTGCCCACAGGACACGTGCCTGTCTGGACTCAGCTCACCTGAGCAGAGCTGAAGGGGCCTGTGGGAGATGCCAAAGTATCCTAAGAGATCCCGTGGTGACTCAACACCAACCCTGTCCTGCAAAATCATGGAATAATTGAGTTTGGAAAAGACCTCTACAATCACCGAGTCCAAAAGGCTGAGAGAATTGGGATGTTCAGCCTGGAGAAGGGAAGGCTTCGGAGGGACATCACTGGGCCCTGCCAGTACCTGAAGGGGCTGACAAGAAACATGGAGAGAGACGACTGACAGGGGCCTGGAGTGACAGGGCGTGGGGGAATGGCTTCAAAGTGACAGAGAGTGGGGTCAGATGGCATATTGGGAAAGAATTCCTCCCTGTGAGGGTGGGGAGGCGCTGACACAGGTTGGGCAGAGAAGCTGTGGCTGCCCCATCCCTGAAAATGTCCAAGGCCAGGTTGGACAGGGCTTGGAGCAGCCTGGGCTGGTGGAAGGTGTCCCTTCACAGAGCTGGGATTTCAGCCAGCCCAGAGCTCTGTACGTGGCACTGAGTGTGCTGGATTAACACAGCAAGAAGATTAAAGCATAGCTACAACTCCTGGCCCAGATAAAACTTGCAGATTGAAGATCATGCTGTAGGTGTGTGCAACATGTTACCCCTCCTGTCATTAGGAGTCAGTCTAAAAGTGTTTCCAGTAGACACTGCTGTGGGTTAAACACTGATATTTTGATTCTCAGGGAAAAGGTATCAGTGTAACACAAGATGCAGGATTATTCAAAGACTGTCTCATTTTGTAATACACACCTGAAAAAAAGGCTTGGCAACATTAACACTGTGATAATTTCTTTTCTTAAATATTTAGTGTACGAGGTCTGGTTATTTAAAAATATAGAGATTTTTTTCAGCTCTGGAAGATACATCATTACGGGTGCTTGTACACAACTGCAGAAATGTGGCGAAATGAATACAGTCTGAAGAAAAAAAGAATGAGGAATAAGAAAACAAACAGAAAATGGGACACCACCTGTGTTTACTAAAGTTCAAGTATCTCAAATTGATAATGTATTTTTCAGAAAAAGAGGAAATGCCAGCTATGATGAGACTTTCATTAAAATGTTTGAATTATGTGATATAGAGCTATTAATGAAAACAAAGATGAACAGACAAACTGAAGCAAAGGGGCTGACTGAGAGAAAGCAACTAACGTACCTGAAATAACAGAATAACAGGTTAAAGCATCCACCTGGGAAGTGCCATAAGGACTTGTTTCAGCAAAGATCTAAGAGACACTGGCTCAAAAAATGCTGATGAAAAGGCTAAGATGTATCATCAGCACAAGGCATAAAAACAAATGACTGAGAACTGGGATCCTGGGAACAGAAGGAAATTCATGGGAAATCCACGAGTATGAAACTAACACTTGACATGATATATCAGGGAACTAATAATGGACTTGAGCTGTAAAGTGGAAGCTAATGAGTTAAAAATTACTTGGGAGCAGGATCTCCACACTACTAAACTAAACTACAGCCAACCAAAAGCCTATTGCAATGGCTCGGGATTTGTCAGGTATTTGTCAATATGTATTTCACCTCCTGAAAAATTCTCAAGAGGGGGTTTTTGGTGTGTTTTCCTTCTCTGGGCAGCTCCCCCCTAACGTGTCTGTAAAGTAAACTTAGACCTTTTCAGAGCATCTTGACTTGACCAACGAGGTTCCAGCCAGAACTGAGAGGGTGCACATTAAGTGCACTGATCAGCATGACAGCTCTTAATCTCAGGACCTAATTAAAAGCAGAGATTACAATATTCAGGGCAGGACAGTAGTACAGGCTGTATGCAAATTGATCTGACGCCACTGGCTGCTTTTATGCAACACAAGATGTTCTTTGAGACCATTTACAGATACATAAAGAAGATAAATGCCATTTTTTAAGGCTCTGTACCTTCCTACATAGCTCAAGTTTGCTGCCTCCAACAAAACCCATGTTTCATGCAACAGCCAGACTCTGGAATAAGATTTATCTGGGGAGAATTGTCGTGTTTTCCCCAGCCTTGACAGAGTGGTTGGGAGTTTTGGTGTGATCATTTGAAGTCGGCTCTTTGGGAGAACAGAATGTTACCATTCACTACTTCAAAGGACCCAGATTTAACTTGTTGCCTTTTTGAAGCTGCGGCGCAGAGTATAAAGTTTATGTGCCTAATATAGCTTTCACACGGTTGAATAAGCAAAACAGATAAATGCCACCTTCCCCAGCCTCCAGCACTTTAAACTTTGCATTGTAGGAATCTCACATTAGTGCTCCATGTAACACATAAAAGCAAAATTTTCTGACAGTACTTAAAACTGAGGCTTGTTTAACAATACGAGCGGTAGCTGCTAAAAGGGCTTGTTCCACACTGAATTACCTTTATCTCCTAATAAAAATTAATGGGTGAACTTCACCAGACAGAGTGTTTAGGGATATTTCACAGCAGATTCACTGCCCTGTACTTTCTGTTTTTCACCAGCTCTCCAAAAAAAGCACATGGTGACGATACCAGGTCGGCCCTGAAAGTGAGATGTTTGTGTCATCAACATATGAAACAAATCTCCATTTAGGGTTTCTTTCTTTCTACTACAATAAAAGCAATAAGTGAATTCATGGTCCTCATTGTATCCATATGCATGGAAGTGCCTCAGAATGTAATCAGATTACAGGACTGATGTGTTACACCCCTGAGGCACACGTTCAAATTTAACCACGGCAGTGTCCATGCATCATTTTGATGTGATCTCAATAACTTCCTTACACTTTTGCTTCGTGCAAACTCAGGTTACATTTTCCCCAAATTTCCCAGCGCGGAAAAGCCATTTCATGACTGTTTCCCACTCTGTGTAATAAAAAGCCAGGCTTCAGTTTTATAACCTCGGTCTTTAACAGCAGCACAAAAAATTACAATCGAACATTAAATTCTTTTAAGTACTGCAAATTGCCAAAAAATATCCATAAAGTACTTTCATCTGTCACGTGGCAGCAACCTGCTAGTTTAAACTAATTCCAGAAAGCTATTTTTTCCTGTTTTACCATGGCTACCCATTGCATTTCAGTCTTCACTCTCAGAAAAGCATATCAACACAAACTCGGGAAAAATATACATGAAAGACTACTCAAGTCAGCCTCCCAAATTAGTCACGAAAGCAAAGATTTCCAAGCCCTTTTTGGTGCTAGAATGTTGAAGAAGTATCAGGAAAAACGGCATGGGTTCTGTAACTCACACCAAAACATCCTACGAGGGCTCAAGGTTTGCTTGGTCCCACTCGCTCCAGCAGATCCATGGAAGAGTCAAAAGGAAAAATAAAAAATAAGCGAGATCTGCGCTTCCCCACATGTTTGTTTTTTCTCTCCCCCAAGGCAGAACCAGGGCCTGTTTGGGTGCCTTAACACCAGCAGAGTCGCCTCTCTCCGCTATCCCCCCGAGCTGTTCCTACCTCACTCTGCACCAGGCTTTAATTCCAAACCTGGCCTCTCCTTTTACAGAAGCAAATGACCGCAGCAGCATGCCATGAGCCAAATTTGGCTAAGTGCTGGTTTTCACTCATCCAGCACAAAGCTTACCTGTGAAACATTCAAGTTTATGGCAAAAAAAATGAGTTTTCCTCTCTCACTTGTAATCCAGATTAGCAAGGAAGCGTTACACCTTAATGAAACCCACGTTATATATATACATATATATATATAAAATAAATGAATTTTTGTGCAGAGCAATGCAAATCTTAACTCTCCCTGAAGCACCCCAGCCCCGTTAACACCCCAAGTGCTGGAAGCAACACCGAGGAAAAACCTGAGTGAAGAGGAGAGGGGAGATCAAGGCAAAGTCTCACATCCCGTGCAATCCGAGGCGGAGGAAAGGCATGGATAATCCAGACAGCATGGACTGCTGCCAGCTAGTCAAGGTGTCACAGACACATAAACAACAGCCACCTTCCCAACGGAAGCAGCTATAAAGAATCCTGAACAAGTTCAAGCAAGGCAGGAATGTGGTTGTGTCATCACCCTTTCAGCGCTACGTGTACCCTTTATTTTCCTAATGACTCATTTATGCAGATAAATGCCTAAAAGGAGTGCTTCTTGGCCCCCAAACTAAAAATCCTTGTATTCATCCACAAATCACGTTATCAGGTGAGCAGCAACTCCCCAGGCTGCAGCTGCCTGCCCTTGTATGGCCAGCACTGGGCTGGCACAACCATATCCAAGGAGACTGCTGTGGGGTTTTTAAACCCCCAGCATCTTTACCAACATTTCACAGAAACTTCTCCGAGTAGGTATTTCATACCACAGGCATTTATCCACTTAAACAGCCGAAAACAGAGAATTGCAGAAACTGTCAGTGACAGAGCTCCAACACTGTCCATATCTGTCCCTAACCCACCAGTTATACCCACCAGTACTTTCTAGGACTCCTAGGTCTCCAAGGGACATGGCATCTTCATGCCTCCTGAAGTTTTCAGCAGGTTTAACTCTGGCAAATATCACTAAAAGTGTAGTTTTTCCATAACACACTCTTGGTAATATCCAAGTACAAAATGCCTTATCAAGTACCATCTGTAGCTGTATTTATAAACTCAGATCTTCTTCAGTATCTGTAACTATACTTCCACTAAAATATCTCTCACTACGATTACTACGTTCATTTGTACTTCTGAATATAAAACATTGCACACAGTAAATGTTTATAATGTTACCAGAGATGAGCTACAAAGTGTCCATTTAGAAAGCATCTCTTCATGCTCAGAAAACACTGCCTTTATTCAGCCTTCTTGAGCAGAGCAGGCAAACAAATCTTGTGGTCAAATCACCTCGAAAGAAATAAACCCCAGAGTGCAGCAGACGCACAGGGGACATGACTGAGCTGTCTGTGTTTGTCTCTCCACTCTCCCCCTAATGATTTACTCCTGGCCACTGTCACACACCACATGCTGAGCCCAAGACACTTTTGCAGTCCTTATTATCCCATCGTTCCCCTGCTCTGATAAACCTGTTCATGTGAAATAATTATTTTCCCCAGCCCTGAACCGGAAAGCTTTAAAAACACGCTATCTACAAATAATGCACAGTTTAAGTCACTTCCTTAACTTGATTAAATGGAATGTAAGAATGAAATTAAAAGCCGAGCGTGTACAGTTCCTGTCATCCCGTTTTATCGGGTTTGCAGCTCATTTCCTACCACCACCATTTCATTTAGGCACCTTGCACAAAGCAGTCCCAGACATTTGCTGTCATCCAGTGAAACCATTAGAAGAATCAATTTGATCTGCAAGGCAAGTTAAGAGTAATGGACTCCGATGTTTACTTAGCAATAAGCACACAACTATTTAATTAGATCTGGATGCTGGAAACTGCATCTTGGAGGCAACAGCCGCAGCCACAAAGAGTGAGGAGTTTCAATTTGTTACAGAGATCAGTGGGGTTTTTTTGTGTGCTTGTAACTGCTGACTTCCATATGGAAAGGCTGCCCCAGGTAGAGGCAGCTCTCCCACCCTGTTTGGCTCCTGCAATCTCACACAACACTTCCTCCAAGGAACAAGCAATTAAGGCGCTGCCCCTTCCCAGCCACACGCCATTCCGAGATTGATGTCGTATTTGAAGCGACAGACTGTGAACACGCTCTGCAACCGTGGCACTTCATTTAGAAGGCAGCACTTGACACATTGAAGTATTTGGAATTCCTGAAGTCTGGCTGTCTGCACAGTTGCATAATTTGAGCAGGGATAACCTACTTATAACCGGGAGAGGGAGAAGAATGTCAACAGACAACCCCTTCTACGTCAGGGGACATCTCCTTCCTCGTCATGTGCCAGCAGAAGCATCACTGCTTTGTCACAGTTTGACTTTCTTCTTGTTTAAACAAGTGGATTACAATGCTGAAAGGAGTGAAGCTACATATATCCCCAGATGTTCTCCTAGGAATATGCTCAGATGTTCTCTAAGCCCAGTGAAACAGAAGTTTAACCAGAGGTAATGGCCAAGGCCAGTGAAATAAGATGTGAAATAACCCACACACGTGTGAAGGACCCAAGACTTGGTCCTGGTCACACAAACACCTCACACAGCACACGTACTGCACATCCATTCACAAGAGGCACTTAAAAATACTTCCAGCAAGTCAGGGGATACAACCACAACCAATGTTTGGGTGCTTCTTAAACCTCATACAGGGGGAACCTGTATTTGCTTTTGATCCTCTTGGTAAGCAGCTCACCAGACCCTCGGAATAGCACAGTTCCCTACAGACACCACAGAACGAAACCACCCCTTTAAAAGTGCCAGAGTTTATGATTAACCTCCTGTTGCAACAAACATGGCAAGGATTCAGTTTCACTCGCTCACTACTCCTCTTACGCACTGCACAAGGAATACACAAGGACACTCTCCCCACTCCAAACCTCACAGCCACAGAAACAGGAATTCTCTCACCCCGTAAACAAATCCAGCGTGATCCTCCCTCCTGACAAGTCAGCATCCCTGCAACATCCACCTGGGAAGACTAAAGTAGGGTTGGAAATTCCCTTCCCCTGGAAAGGGACTGCTTGGAGGGTTCGCACCAATTAAAGCTTCGGATTAAAACCAGCTGTTTAAATAGAAGGAGTCTCGAGGGAGAGACACTTAGAGCATTGTAACTGGTTTCTGGAATAAACAGTTTGATATCAGCGGAGGCATTTACACTGGGAGAGCTCCCAGGTTCAGCTTCATCTCCTGAAATAGCTTCACTTAAATCCAGGCAAGGTCTCCAGGTGCATCACAACTTGGATCTGTGTCACGTGTAGACATCAAGCTGCAGTAAGAGACCTCGGTGGCAGAAGAAAAACACACTGCACTCAAAATACCCAAAAGACTCCTGGATGCTGGTCTGTGACCTGCCTGCACAGGAGTCGTTCCCACTCAACATCACCTTGCAGGGTCCACAGAGCAGTGCCACAGGTGTGACATGTGACAAACAACATGTCACCTCGTCTGTGGAAACACACAGCTGGGAGCCAGCCATCAGCTCAGGAGGGGAACTGGGTGGCCTGCACCGCAGGAAGAGCTGCCCTGTGGATACACCCCAAGGATAAATAAAATAAACATTTAAAAAGGGGAAAGGAAAAGCCTCGTGTCGGGCAAAAGCACGGGAGGAAAGCAGGGGCAAACGTGTCACTGGGAAACCTGAGAAACTCCCCACGTGGGTACAGCAAACCAAGGGCCTCGGTGAGGACAACTGTGAAATCAGGAGGCTTCTGGAAACATCCCAGAATGGTCTGGGTTGGAAGGGAACTTAAAGTTTATCTAGTCCAACTTCCCTTCCATGGGCAGGGGCACCTTCCTCTAGACCAGGTGCGAGGGCCTCACCACCTTCACAGGGAAGGATCCCTTCCCAATATCCCATCTAACCCTGCCCTCTGGCAGTGGGAAGCCATTCCCTCTTGTCCTGTCCCTCCAGGCCCTTGTCCCAAGTCCCTCTCCAGCTTTCTGGAGCCCCTTTAGGCACTGGAAGGGGCTCTCAGGTCTCAGACAAGATCACGGACTGGAAAACCTCTATATAAGACCAGAAAAAGAGAACAGGGTGGTGTTTAAGACCTGTGGGATCTGCAGACACCTGGGAAGTACACAGGCTACTTAACTTTATTCTCGTGCACTGTTAAGCAAGGAAAACCCCAAAGCCAAAGGAAAAACCAAGGTGAATCACACTCAGTAAGAGCAGGGCACAGGAGGGAAAAGGGTGGGAATCTCAGCCATGAAAGATGGACCAGGCAGCCAAGCAGAGAGGAGAGACGGGTCCAGGGCTGAGCTCTCTGGCACGTGCAGCAGCGAAGTGCCATGGGCTGGGGGCAGGCACCGGAGCAGCTGCCACGGGGCATCTCTGGGAACATCCAAGATGTGACAGGACAAAGTGGGAGCCTTCTCCCTGGAAGCATGCAGGAGAAATGCCTGCCTGTCCCAAAGGCTACTGGTGAAACACTGCCTGCACCTTCCCCGGGGCGTACAAACACACACAGCACGGGATGCACCGGCTTTCGGCAGGAAATCAGCGGGATAACCCCGGGGGGTGTGTGGAGGAGGAGACACACATCCCTCAGCAGGGGGTAGAACAGGCTCCACAGCACAGGGGATGGGCTGGAGGAGTCACCCCTTGGCTCTGGGGGAGGATATGTCTGCTTGGAGAGGGAAAACCCAGCAGCTCCTTGCAGACTGGTAGGAGCCTCCTGAAGCGCAGGTTTTAACAGGCTATGGAGTTCATTCCACCTGTGCAGCAGATTTTGGGAGGTTCTGTGTGTGAGAAAGGGGGCAGCAGGCTCTGGGCAAGCAAGAAGCAGATGATGCCCTCCCAGAAGCTGCCAGTGTTTCTGTTTCTATAGGAATATGCCTCTGGATAGATGGAAGGAGAGCAGAGGAGCATGGAGCAGGTCTTGGCAGGTGCATGGCTGCAGAGGCAGCACAGCAGACCCTGGCAGATGGATGGGCACTGAGGAACATGCAGAAGGGGCTGCTGCAGGAGAAAAACAAACAGCACCAAAGGGGCACCAAGCTCTGCCCAACAGCTCCCGGGAATCCCTTTATTCCCTCCCCTAAGCCCGCAGAGGAGGCAGCAGGTATCCCGCTGGGATGCAGGAAATGACACAAGTGCCCCCCCCCCACCCCATGGAACTACAGGTTTGGTGTGAACCCACGGGCCTGGGCAGCCAACACCGACACGGGCAGGGGACACCCACAGAAGGGTGACACCGGGGCAGGGGACACCCCCAAACACAGACACAGAGGCAGGAGACACCCCTGCAGGAGGTGACACTCCCAAACACTGGGACACCGGGCAGAGAACGCCTCCAAACACAGGCACATGGGGCAGGAAAGGAGGGAGGTGACACCCCCAATCACGGGCACAGGGGACACCCCCAGAGGAGGGAGGTGACACCCCCAACCACGGGCACGGGGACACCACCAGAGGAGGGAGGTGACACCCGCAACCACGGGCACAGGGGACACCCCCAAAGGGAGGAGGTGACAGCCCCAACCCCGGGCACAGGGGACACCCCAGAGGAGGGAGGCGACACCCCCAGAGGGAGGGGAGGCGACACCCGTGCCGCGGGAACCCTGCGGTGCGGCGCGGGGGGCGACACGGCGGCGCGGGAGGGGGACACCGGGGCTGTGCAGCGCGCAATGGGATCCCCCAAGGATGGGGGGCGG
>JAWWEU010000068.1:1988094-2020215 GCA_035583155.1 Acropternis orthonyx
TAAGTCAGCTGATACTTGTCCCTAACCACATGACCCACAGAACTGGGGCCTAGCTAAAACTAAAACCTTAATCTGAGGATTTTTGGGGCTTTATCAAACCCATCACACCATCCCATCCCATCCCCTCCCCTCTCCTCCCCTCCTATCCCCTCCCCTCCCCTCCCATTCCAAAGCTGCCTGGCCAGTGAGGAAAGGGTCTCACCGGAGCTTAGCTCAGGCAAAAGGGACAAGGAGAAGGATTCGCTCTGTAATTATGAATGGGGCAGCTCAGACATGGAAAATTCCAGCCCTCCTCCCCTTCCTATGAGAAGGCGGCAGATCCTGCTGGAAATTCAATGTTTTGCAGCCATAAGGGAAGCCGAGGCAGGGTACGGAAGAGGAGCCTGGAGACTCTGAATTGCTCATCCAGGGATAGCGAAACCTTCCCAAATTCCATCGCTGCTCCCCAGGCACCGGCTGCTGCCAGAGCACAGCCAGGAATCGCTTTGGAAAGGGCAAAGTTCAGGGGCTGAGCAGCCTCTGTGCTGGGGGCAGGCAGCAGCCAGGCTGGGGAGAGGGATCTGGCTGCTTTCCCGCTGTGAGAGAAGAGCTCCAGCCTTGCCAGGCTTGGGTTTGGATCAAGAACAGCTCGAGCAAGGCTGGAGCTGGTGCCAGCTCTGAGCGATTTCAGTATCCCGGGAAAGCAGAGGTGGAGAGTGGCACCGGCCACCTCTGGCATCACCTACAGCTCCTGGGCTCATCCCTGCTGCAAGCCAGCTTAGCAAATTAACTCCAAAATTAAAGGTGAGGTCTAAAAATGACCCTGCAGGGGCCTGCAAGCAAAGGAAAGGCTGGCACACTGGAGTGTCCACTCCAGAGGGGGAATGGGATATCCCAAGGGGCATTTCACAGTCAGAGCACTGCAGAATTAGGAATTAATTAATCCTCATGGCAGCCCTGCAAGCCAGGTCAGGTGTAATTAAGCCTTGGTTTTAAAGCTGGGGAAATGGGGACATGGGCGGGTAGCAGCTCTAGGAATAACCCTGCAGATGTTGAGGGCGTTTGGAGACAGAGGTTTGTCAGTTTGGAGGTTATAAATCCAGCAGAAACCACCTCACCTGCTCTCCTGCCTAACTCACGCCAGGATCTGGTCCTCAGCTTGTTCCTGCTCCCATCCAAACAAGGAATTCATCTCCTGAGTTAACCCACAGCTGATAAAACACTCCCCATGCTCAAGGACACCCACGCTGCTGCAGGGAGGGGACAGCAACCCCTTCCATGCTTTTTTGCACAGGGATCCCAATTTCCTCAGCAAAGCCACGCACTCTGGACCTCCCTGACCTGCAGCTGGGACGGGGTGATGGCAAACCCAGGCTCCACGTCTTTTCCAGCGCCAAACCCCAGCGAACCTCCCGGAGGGAATCTGCAGCCACGTACAGCTCCTCGGTAAACACCCTGTGCTTATTTTCCCCTTTAAACTACGACTTGTCTGGGATCAGCCAGCCAGAGAGAAAGGAAAAAAGAAAGGAAAAGAAGTGATTCCTCCCCCGTGTCGCCGCCGTTATTCCCCCCTCTGAGGTAGACATCGATGGGCTGGGGATGAACCACCGTTGTCCGGCGAGCGAGCCCAAATCCTCGCTGTCCTGCCCTGGCACGGTGGGATCCCACGGCATCCCTGGCTCCGAGAATTCCGGCGTGGCTCAGCACTGCCTCAGGACACAGGTGGCCGTGGCTGGTGGCGGCCCCGGAGAGCTGCATTTCTCCGGGGCGGTGATTTTCCCGGCGTAATCGATGCAGGAGGCGTTGCGCGTCCGCACGCCCTCGCCGCATGTCTGGGAGCAGGGAGACCAGGGGCCCAGGCGCCACAGAGGGCACGGCACGTCCCCACAGGGCTTGATGTCCTCAGGTTTGAGGGATTTGTTGCAGGAGGAGGAGGTTTGACCCTCCACGTCCCGGCAATCCACCGTCCGCCGCTGCCAGCCGGAGCCGCACGTCTTGGAGCACTCGGACCAGTCGCCCAGCACCCACTGGGAGTTCAGCATCGGGCGGATGACGTTGGCTGATTTCTTCTCCTTGCCCTTCTGCTTGCTGAAAGGGATGTCCTTGGGGATGAAGAAGGTGTACTTGACTTTTGGTGGGAAGACCTCGCTGGCGATGGTCAGCAGCTGCACAGTGAGCGGCTCCGGGAGCTGCCGGAAGCTCTGCAGCCTCTCCAGGGTGGTCATGGAGCCGCTGTATTTCAGGATGGTCCCCTTGAGGAGGATGTCCTGCTCCATGGCTGAGATGGCAAAGTCCCCGTTCAGCAGGTACTTGCCCTCGAGGGTCCTCAGGGCCAGGTAGTTGCCGTCGTGCCGGACGCCGCGGTGGCTGCGCTGCTTGATGTCGATGTTGGTGGCTCCAGCTGGGATGGTGACGATGTCGTTGTAGCCGTACCTGCCCGGGCCAGAGGGACACTGTTATTTGCCAAGGCTTCCTACGAGAAGGCCCGTGTAGGGAATAGCACTCGGGATCGTGGCTCTGAACCCTGAGCGCTCCGCAGCCGGAGATGCTGCAGATGTGCCAGATGTGAGCCCAGCTGGAATGAGATGGGAGAATGAGCGATGGGATCAGATGGACAGCCTCACCTAAAGCACCGGCCTCAGTGGGGAATTCCCCTTGCTCCCTTCCTTCGGGAATGGGTGAAGTGTTTGGGACTGAAAGGCTGTCACTGGTGATGCTGAAGGCACCAGCTATAGGCAGAGATAGTATAAGTATCGATGGAGATAATATAGATATCAATAGGGATAATAGAAATATCGAGAGAAATAATATAAATATCAATAGGAATAATATAGATATCAATAGGAATAATATAGATATCAATAGAGATAATACAGGTATCTATAGAAATAATGTAAATAGGAGTAATATAGATATTGATAGAGATAATATAGATATCTATAGAGGTAATACAGGTATCGATAGAGATAATATAGATATTCACAGAAACAATATAGATATCGATAGAAATAATAGAGATATTGATAGAGATAATAGAGATATCTATAGAAATAATAGAGATCTCAATAGAGACAATATAGATATCAGTACAGAACAGCAGAATAGGAGGGAACCTCTGCACCCTCAGCACCTTTGGATGTGTTTTGCAGCCGCCACTGCACTGCAGAAACGATCCCACTGGGGGACACACAGGACATTCCCATTCCAGCAGAGCATTTCCCTGCAAAGCCAGCCCGAGCCCATCCCTGGAGCTCCCGGGACAGCACCCGGAAGGTTTCGGCACCGGTGCCCTCGGCCCTGGGGACAGCAGGATCCCTTCCTGAGCATCCCCACGGTGGATGCTGCAGGCAGTTAATTAAGTTCAGAGTATTTTGGGAAAAAGCCCTTGAGTCAAACTCTCCCCTGGGTCAGCCCGGCCTCCCTCAGCCTGATCTTAATGGGATCTCTGCCTGGCTGTAGCTGCCGTGCTAATCTCCCTTCAGTCAGCCGCAAACAGCTCATGGGAGAGTGGAAGCCCCATTTCAGCCGGTTCCCTGGAAGGAAACCATTTAGGAAATCCAATTTGCCTGCGTGAGTCACCTCTCCGCATGGAATTGGATGCGTTGGGCTTTTGTTACGATCCTTCCAACAAAAGCCTTGACTTCTGCTCTTTGGCAAAGCGAGGGAGACGTCGGGCGAGGGAAGCGGCCGCCTCCATGCCCGTGTCCCGGGACTGCAGTTCTCCCCCAAGCCCAGGGGAAAGTTATGGAACTATTTATATCAAAGATGTGTCCAGCTCCCTGTGATGGGGTGAAATGTGCATCGTCAGCTCCTTGGGGCAGCACGTTTGTTTGCAGTGGCATTCAAAGCCCACGGCATTAATTATTACTTTAGGAAATAAACTCGGCTTGGCTTGTGGAAAGCTGCCCTGGAATAAACCGAGGGTGAGCCTTGGAGTGTGGGGAGGAGCCCGGGCCCTTGCAATGCCACCCAGCTGAGGGTGCTGGCACAGAGCCCTAATATCTCTAGCCTAGTACTTGAGCCATAAAAAAGGAGAATGAGAGGGGATGCTGGTTTTCCTCCCCCAGCCCATCCCTGCAGAATCCTCATCCCCTGAGCCTTACTTGGATCTGTTGAGCGAGCCGGATATTTTCCTGCAAGTGGAGCCGTTGCCACCGCACACCCCACACTTGTCCAGCTTCTTGGAGGACCCCACGATGTGGTCACAGCCAGCCTTGATGCACTGCCCGTGGACACAGATGGAGAGGGTCTCTGGGCCACACAGCGTCCCATCAATCACCTGGGGAAGGGGGATGCAGAGCAGCCATCAGTGGGTAAGCTCTGAAACGGGGTGAAGGGGGGTGGTTCCCATCACCCATCATCCCATCCCAGGGGTCTTACTTTGGCCTCAAAGACTTTGAACTCGCTCCTGCCTCGGGCTCGGCAGAAGAGCTTGCACCGGTCCCGGGGGGACACCCCTGCGTACTTGGGAACCCACTCCAGGCGATTCCCTTCCAGATCCGTGAAGTTGTAGCTGTTGTACTTCTCACACTGCTGCTCCCGAAAGCTTTTCCCTGAAAGGGAAGGCGGGACGTGGCTCAAAATCGTGGGCAGCCAGCAGGAACCGCTGTCCTTGGCCACCACAGAGAGGTGGGAGCGAGCTGAGGAGCACATGCAGGGAGGTACAGCACGGAGGAGGGATCTCATACACCTTCCACCCAGCCAGGGAAGGCCACAGCCCCCAGCAGAAGGGCTGCTGCCCCCCCGGATGTGAATATTCAAGGCAGAGCAGAGCAATCCCTGCTGATGGAGTCGGGCGGGGGCAGGAGTGGGAGGCTTGGGAATTGCCATCCTTACCATCCGGCGGGCACTCCTGGGTGTGGCAGGACTGGTACTTGGTCCTCTGGCCCTCGCAGTAGGTGCCGCCGTGCCGGGGCTCGGGGCTGTCGCAGTGGCGGTGGGAGAACTGGACGCCTCCGCCGCAGCTCCGGGAGCAGGAGCCCCAGGGGCTCCAGGGGCCCCAGCCACCGTCCACAGCCGGCTGCGGGAGGCCACAGACAGCTTATGGATCCACCCCGAGCCCCTCCGTGCCAGGCTGATCATTCCCAGCGTGGGCAAAGCTCTGGAGCAACGCTAAAATCTGCCCCCAGCCCTGAGCCAGTGCTACGGCACGTACTTCACATGAAGCTAATACTGACGTCCATCACGTGCTTAAAGTTATGCTGGGCTTTAAGTACTTTGCTGGCTGACTCTGAAATCTCTGCTAATTCCCCTCAGCAGGGCAAAAAGTGATGATTTCACTGCTTGGTCTGGGTCAGACCAGCCCATGCCTCAAGAGCAGACCTTATGAGCTGGACTTGCCAGTAACAAAGATTAATGAAGGAGAGATCCAGAAATAAATCAGCCAAATCCAACACCAGCCAAGGAGATGGGAATCCCAAAGGGTCAAGCTCCAGCCCCTCATTCCCCAGTGCCCCCTTACCTGGGGTTTCAGGGCATCCCGTGGCACACAGCGCCCGTCCCAGCACAGCCCGTCGGCTTTGCAGGGTGTCCCGTCAGCCCAGGGCAAGCTGCCATTCTTGGTGTGGCACAGGGGCTCCCCACTGCCCGTCCTGCACCACAGCTGGGCACAGATGTCCTGCTCCGTGGTGTTGGGGCAGTGCTGGAAGTCCTTCCCAAAGATCTGCTGGCATTGCCGGTCCAGGCTGTACAGGGCTCTTTGGCCAGGCAGCTCTGCAGGCAGGGACAGGGGCTCGGCTGGGGCATCCAGCAGGCAGTCACCTTGGGAAAAGGGCAGGAGTTAGCCTGGAGCTGGATCCATCGGGGCTTGGATTGCACCGTGCCTCTGTGGTCTGGTTTGGCTGCCCCTGCAACCCAAACACCCCTCCAGGCGTTGCAAAGAGCCTGAACAACTAAAGCAAAGGTTGCTTGGAGCGATGAGGCTCCTGAGCTGGGCCTTACCGTGCCCTCCATCCAGGAACTCGGTGAGGTACATGGCACTGCAGGGAGACCAGGGCTGGGCCTTGTCCAGGTGGATGAAGAGAGCGGCCATCATGTGGTGCTCCCCGAGGGGGCCGAAGAGCCGCTCGCAGTTCTTGGAGTCGTCGTGGGGCATGCTGAGCACGTGGCCTGGGGAGCAGGGGGCACTGTGAGGGCAGCCCCTCCAAAATCAGAGAGCTGCACGCTCAAAATCAGAGAGCTGCACCCCCCCAGCATCTGAGAGCTGCACCCTCAAAATCAGAGAGCTGTGCCCCCAGAATCAGACAGCTGCACCCTCAAAATCAAAGCTGCACGCCCCCAGCATGAGAGAACTGCATCCCCAGAATTAGAGAGCTGCACCCCCCAGCATGAGAGAACTGCACCCCCAAAATCAGAGAGCTGCACCCCTCAGCATGAGAGAACTGCACCCCCCATCAGAGAGCTAAACACCCCCAGCATCAGAGCTGTAGCCCTCAGCATCAGAGGACTGCACACCCCAGCTGCATCCCAAAAATCAGAGCTGTACCCCCTCATCATCAGAGCTGCACCCCCAAAATCAGCGAGCTGCACCCCCAAAATCAGAGAGCTGCACCCCCCAGCCCAGCTCCTGCACAAGGTGCATGGGCGCTGGGAGCATCACTAAGGCATCAAACAGCTTCTGTTGCTGCAAATGCCATTTGCTTCCATAAATCAGAAGGAATAACAGGGTTTTATTCCTTGCTCCACCTCAGTGGTACAGCCTGTTGTATGCTGGACAGAGCAGCAGGAATTCATACAATCCCAGAATGGTTTGGGTGGGGAAAAAACTTAAAGCTCATCTTGTTCCATCCCCCTGCCATGGGCAGGGACACCTTCCACCAGTCCACGTTGCTCCAAGCCCCGTCCAACCTGGCCTTGGACATTCCAGGGATGGGGCAGCCACAGCTTTTCTGGGCAAAAATTAGTCAGCACAGGAATGAGAAACCAAGGGAGAGATGTGCTCTATCCCACGCCTGAGCTCATCACAACAGGAAAATCATGGAATCATTAAGGTTGGAAAAGACCTCTCAGATCATCAAATGCAACCTTTAGGACTGATCACCACACCAGAGCACTGAGTGCCACACCCACTTGTTCCATGAAGACCTCCAAGGATGGGGACTCCACCACCTCCCTGGGCAGCCCCTTCCAGTGCTTGACACCCTTTCAGTGAAGAAATTCTTCCTAAAGCAGTGTAAATCAACCAATTTACATGAACTTGGGCACTTCTAAGTGCTTCTGCTGCTGCAAACCAGCTTCTGCCAGTGCCAGAAGCCCCCACGCTGCCCAAGGTTTGGCGGGCGGTCCCCAGCTGGGAGATGACAGTGGTGGGCTGTGCTGGAAAAGCAGACCCTCCCCTTGTTGGGAAGGGATGTGTTACCCAGTTCGTGAGCCAGGGTGTAGGCTGCCTGCAGACCCTCGTCCTCGATCACCGAGCAGCTCTTGTTGCGGTCACACATGGTGCCGATATCCGCCACCCCCAGCGTGTCGCAGCTTTGGTGTCCACAGAAGTCCTGTTTGTGAGCAGGACCGAGGGGGTCAGGCAGGGTGAGGAGGTCCCACGTTCAGCCCCAACATCTCTGTGGGCAACCCACCGGTGGCCTGCACCCCAAATGAAACCACTGCCCCACAACTGCTTTGCTGGAATCACCATTGTTTGCACGGTGGGGCATCGACCTCCATGGTCAACCCTCTTCTCTCTCTCCGTGGCCAATCCACTTCTTTCCCACCATGGTCAACCCCTTTTCCCTCCCTCCATGGTCAACCCTCTTCTCTCCCACCATAGTCAACCCCTTTCTCTCCCACCATGGTCAACCCACCTCTCTCAACCCCTTTCCCTCCTTCTGTGGTCAACCTTCTTCTCTCCCTCAGTGGTCAGACCTCTTTGCCCCCTCCAAGGACACCATGACCCTTCTCCCCTGGCACATCCCCAGGGATGCTGACCTGTCTGGTGAGCAGGATGGCGGTGTCGTAGTGCTCCGGGTGCCGGTCGCTGGGCGGGTTGAACCTTTGCTGCCAGCTGCAGAAGTTCCTCAGGGTGAGCCCTCCGTTGTCCGACACCTCTGGCCCCACTGCCGCCTCCTCCACCACCAGCACCTTCACCACCACCAGGTTGATGGGGTTCTTCAGGCTGGGGTGCTTGTAGATGCGAGCGGCCATGGACATCAGGGTCAGGACGTGGTTCTGCGGGGAAGGAGAGGGTAAAACCTTTGCTGTGGGGCTCTATTTTCTGCTCAGAGAGGAGAAATCGACCTCATTCATTAAGCCCACCACGTTCAAACCATGAGCTGATGGGACTCGGTGCTGCCTTTCTAAAGTGATGCTTTACACCTTGTGACAGCAGGACAAGCCCATCCCTGCCATGGCCTTCTCCAGCTACTGTGTCTCACCTGCCACGAACCCTTTGCACCCAGAAATCCCTCAGGAAGAAATTCCCCATGGAAAACCTGCGTATTCCCAAAGCACTAACGCTGCCCTCAGCGCCCCGGGGTGGGAAACACCTCACTGGTGCAAACCCACCCGTGCTGGTCACAGGGTTTCAACCAGACATTCCCAGGGGACAAGCTGGGACCAAAACACTCTGACAGCCAAGTCTTCGCATCCCCTGCTCGCCGACAGGGGGGGGGGTCACCAGAGATTACTTAATATGTCAACCACGCCAGCGATGTTTAGGCTGATGTAAACATCTTATCAGGAGCATCGAAATTCCTCCTCTGCTTGGCACCACTCACGGCCCCGAGTCAGGGGAAAAAAATGCAGCTATTACACAATGCAGAGTTGGGAAAGAGAAAGTGGCTTCTCTCCCCCCCAGACGAATGACACGCCGCGCTCTCAGATGGGAGCCGAATTAGACTGGCAGGGCTCGATGGGAGCCCGCTCCGATGGCTGAGCTTCACCCCAAACACACCCACCCCGAGCAGAGCTGGCTCTGTGTGCTCATCCCTCCCCACACCAGGGCAATGCCACTTGCTCAGACACAAAACGCCACTCTCTCAGCAAACGAGGGAGATGCTGAGGGAGGCACAGCACACTTGCTGCTCGCCCGGGGCGTTTGTGGCTGTTCGAAAGGATTCTGCCACATTTTAGCCCGTCACCGGCAGCTCCATGTAAACAGATGTTTTGTTTCAGCACCACATATCCCGAGTCCTCCCCGGCTCATTATCCGAGGGCAGGCCCCAGGGAGGCTGATGGGAGCAGGGAATAGACTGGTTTATTTAGACTGGCCAGATCTCCCCGACATGACTCACGTCCCAGCCCAAAACATGCAGCAAATGTCATGGAGAAGTCACCACCGAGGCAAGAAACCCAGGCGAGATCCCCACAAGTGGCTGCTCCAGGAGGCTGGGGGGAATTGTTTACCCCCTTGGCGAACGTCCATTGGGGTACTTCCTAAAAATATCACAAAAATTACTTCCCTGAAGATCCAGAGGAGCGCTCTGCGCTGGAGCCGTGCATCATGGGATCATCCCTCATCTCCAAGGGAATAAATCCAGCTGTACCTTTTTCTAACCTACTGCAGGTTTCTCTGCATCCCAGGAGTTTTTTACCTGGGAGCTCTCAGTTCCTACCACAAACCCCCTGGGACACTGGCCCTCACATCCTCAGGGGTGCATCCAGCCAAGAAACTCTCTCAGCAGTAGGAACAGAGGGACTTGAAAAACATCCATCCACCTTCCCCGCATCTGGAAAGGGAAGATGGAAAGCGACCCGAACAAACAGCTATTTAGTGCAGATTAAAAGGTCAAATTCACTTGTTCCACCATCTGGTGTCTATTTATACCCATCCCTGGCCTGTGCAGGCATTGGTTGGGTTTCAGATGGAGCCTGGGAGAGCAGCAATCCACCTGCACGGCTTGGCCAAGGGTTTAGAGCCACGGCCAAAAGCAAATTACAGGATCCCCAGGGCCCAGGAGAGGCCAGTGGAGCACTCTTGGCCAACAAATGGCCATGGACAAGCTGAATCCTGCTCATCCCACCCTTCCTGTGCCTCTGCAAACAGGCTTGATAAGCCAGCCAGAAGGGAACGTGCCTTCTCCAGAGTTTCCTTCCCAGCACTGGGGTTGGATGCAGGGCAGCATTTTGGGTCGGGTTTGGGGAGCCCAGAGCTGCAAACTGACTGGTTTCTGTCTCCTTGCAAGGCACAAGGAGCTTCTTTGCTATTTCCAACCAGCATCCTGGGAGATCTTGGCAGGATTTCTGTCCAGCTGGTCAGCACAGCTGGAAAATCCTGCTCTGGGGGGAAAGGACACCATTGTGAGCCAGAGGGGGTCATGGAGCATCCCTCCTCTGCCCCAGGACTACGTTCAAAACTCTCCTACCTTTCTTCTCCCCAGCTGCAATCCTTGGCTCCTTCTGCTCTCAAGAAGATCAAATTCCACCCATTCCTCCCTCCTCCACCCAAGAAGGAGGAGGGATGCCTTTTCCCTGACACACCTGCACTACAGCAGCTCCAAAATCCCTCCTAGCACAGCATGTTGGTCTGGGAGAGCCCCGAGCCAGGCACTGCCCCACAGGAGCCTTCCAGCAGCAAACAGCACAGGCAGAGGGACAGAGATGGGAAAAATAAATACCAAATCACAGCAAAGGGAACTGAAGTGGTTGTTTTTAACCTCAGAACACTTTTCTGACACAGGTTCTTGCAAAACCTCTGCTCACATTTCCCTTTGTTGGAACCACTCTAAGCTAAAGTCTACAGAGATCCCCAAACTTTGGGGCTTATTTTTAATGATTATTATTTTTTTTGGTGGGTGAAACTGCCCCTACACAGACACTATTACTGTGGTATGCACAGAATGAGGGGACAGCACTGGACCCACTCGGAGCAGGATGGCAGGGAACACGCTGGCACAACTCGCCTCCCTCCAACAGTGTGAGGGGATCAATGTTCAGCCCAGCCTGGGGCTGCAGGATGGTTTGTTGGTTGGACTTGGTTTGGTTTGGTTTTTCCCCTCCTTTCTCCCTAGAAACAAGAATTTCCACAGAAGGGGAAAAGAGGAAAGAAATACTTCGATTTCTGGAGCAAACCCAGGGTCAGGTGCTGCCCAAAACATCCCAGGCTGTCCCTCTCCCCAGGGCACTGCCAGCATGTCCCCCCCATGACCCAGGTACCCAGGGGGTGCCAGCTGCCCTGCCAGCCTCCTCCTGTGGTTTGAGGCCAAGAATTCCCTTGCAAAAAATGTGGGAGGCAGCCAAGGGAAATGGGGGGCAAGCCAGGGCAGAGGGGGCCACCTTGCCAGCCTGCCCTCCCGCCCATCCCTGTTCTCTTTGCCACAGGCTTTTTTTTCCCCCTTCCCTCTCTGCTGGATATTTGGGGCTGGACTGCAAAAGCAGTTTGGGGCGGGGGGAACTGAGGCACGTGCAGACCATCACCACCTCTCCAGGGGCATGGATGGAGCCAAACCCCATCCAGGGAGCATCCCGGGGCAGGCGCACCGCGGTCTGGGCTGCTCCAGTGGGAGCCAGCTCCTTTCATGCTGCACATTTCATTCCAAAGCCCTGAAACGCAGCAGCTGTTGAACATCCCAGTGTGACAGAGGGATACTGCGGGAGGCTGCCTGGTGCTCCAAACCCCTGGCACCAAAGTGGATGTCACGCCCAGGGGACAAATCCCAGAGGGAAAGCAGGGTGGTGGCACCACCAGCACAGGTCCCCCTGCAATCCCAGCCCCGTTGCCTTTGGGATGGGCTCAGGAAGGGCCGGCTCCTTTTGTCAAGGGATTAAGTGAATTTACTCACTCAAGCTGCAAACTATCCCAAAGCAAGCGGAGGAGCCGGGCACGAGGGGTGTCCTGAGGCTCCGGGATGGCTCTGGATTCACCTCCAGGATCACTCTGATGGTGGGAGAGGCAGCAGCAGGACCCTGGCAGTGCCCCGTGCCGTGCACTCCAGCACCCATCTGCTCTGGGAGGGAAGGGATTGCAACAGCACTCCTAAAAGCTCATAAATCTGCCTGGAAAAAACACAGAAGTCAGCGAGGAATCCCGGCTAAGCCAGACTGCTCTGATTCTGCCCTCGTCCTCAGGCATTACCAGCCCTTGGAGTCCGGGATGGGAGATTCCTCGCTTGCAAGACGGGAAGGGAGAGGGGATCGCAGCCATCGTGTTCGCAGAGGGAAGCTTGGAAACACATCCCATCTGCACCCAGGAGACTGCAGAAACGCCACCACAGGAATCCCGTCTGGCTGCCAACTGGCTGGGGATGCTGCGGCCGCTTTGTGGAAGTGCCTGGTGTTTGAGGTGTCTGGGCAGCCGTCCCTGAGCCGTGCGGAGCATCCCTGCAAGTGCAGCCTGGCTGCAGGTGGCCAGCAGGGTTAGCCCCGTCTCCTGCCTCAGCTTGCCCCATCGAAACCTCACTTCATTCTCTCAGGGATGCTCACAGTTCTTTCTTTTTTTTTTTTGTTTCCCCCCAAGGTCTTTGGGTTCTCTGCAGGAAAAGCACAAAGGATAAGTCGTGTGTCCAGCCTGGAGCCTCACACCCATTCCTACACGAGGGGGCTCTTCCCCGGCACTGCAGGTCACATCCTGCCACATCCTCACAGGATTTATTGCTCAGCACTGCCCTGCTGTCAATGCCCCCTCAAATTCTCCATCCCCTGCAATCATCAAGCCAAAAGAAGGATTAAACCCCTGAATTTCAAGTCTGGTTCTGCTCTCGCTTCCCCAGCCCCTCCTGGTTTACACACAAGTATTGATGGAGGTAGAATTAAGCTCCTATTATCTAAATTAGGTTAACAGCTGAGCTGTAAGGCTCAAATTGATTAGAAATAAATCATTAACAGCATTTTCACAACAACAGCATGGCATTGATTATAACTTGCAATGCTTGAGTGCATCTTATGGTGACTCTTCTGCTTGAGCTGTTACAGCTTATGCAAGAAAATAACTGGGAACACAAACAATGCTGGTGACCTTTAATAAATATTTGGTAATTAAAGTGTGGTTACGGGAAGAAAAATCATTACAAAAATATGGTTTCTTCTGACTCAGTATTTCTGCTCTCTGGGCATCTCCTAGTCAGCTCTCTAAGATCTCACCAGCCACTGCTTTCTTTTTTTTTTTTTTTTTTTTCCCAAAAATGTAGGTATTTAGGGAGAAGTTGAGTTGACTATTTGTAGCAGTGACTGTGCATTTTTGTCCCTGAGAACAAAAGACACAGCAACACAGCAGGTGGCTGGGTTTTTTTTTTAAACTGCTACACCAGAGCTGGTGGAAGTTTCCTCCCAAATATTCAAATATGCTGTTGCTCTGTTCATCCCAGACAAGACCTTTAAAGGTTTTCTTCCCACCCTTGAGAGGTGATGCACGGATATTGCTCTTGGGGGCAAAGAAATGACAGGGAAATGGGAGCCAAGCAGGCTGGAGGCTCCCTGACAACTTAGGGGGGAGTTGGGATGCACCTTCCAGGCAGCATCACCCAGCCCGGGGCTGGGGCAGGAAAGCAGGGCAGGGTACCAGCCTTGCACCCCCTGCTTCTGTTCGTGTGCAGCTCGCCCTCCCTGTGCCTTCCCAGATTTACCCAGGGGGTTGTTATTTTTGCCCCAGCTCAAGCAGGGCATTATCAGCATTCCCCCCACCCCAAATGCATCACTTGTAACAGAAGTCACACCCTCGGTGTCACCTTAAAACCATCAGGTGCCCAGCTGGGTGCAGAAGATGAACTACATTATTTTCCCTGCCCTCTTGGGCAATCAGACCAACTTCACTCCACAGGGAGAGTAATTTTCCACCACCATTTATATGCCTGTTGCTTTAAAGCTCAGTTTACTCCACTGTAAACTCTTATTGAGTGCTCTGAGCTCTCAGCGGGGTGTCTCCAAGCGCAGCATCCCTTGATCCTTGACGCTCTATCTGCTCCTGCTGGGTGGCAAAACCAAGCAAGGGGCAAAACCTGAGTGATGCCCAGCAGATGAAATCAGCTGATTTAGCATTTCTCAAGGTCCAGCCTGACCTGAGCAGGGCTGGAATTAAAACGCTGCTTTGTCAGGAGCGGAGAAGCCCCCGGGGGAAGGATAAAGCCGGCAGAAGTGGCAGAGCCAGGCTGCCAAAGTGCAGCCCCTGGTTTCAGCTGCCTGATCGCTCCCTGCTGAGCTCCAGCTTCCAGCACTCCTCTCCCAGCCCACTGCAGAGGACGAGCAGTTTTGGGGCACAATTATCCCCTGCAAAGACCCCGGAGGGTTTCAGACCCGGCAAAACCTGAATTTGGTGCCGAACAAGCCATCCCTGCAGGGTTGGGCTGGGGAGCTGACTTTGCCAGAGGCACGAAAAATAACGTGGTGCTGATGAAGGATCCACAGCCCTGGAGGGGGGCGAGGAGGGCTGAGGCTCCACAGTCTGCGCTCCGGGGGTCTCCACAGAGACAATGTTCACGGAGGAGCGGAATTCCTGGCGCTGGTGGCTGAGGGAAAGGGCTGTTCGTCCATCTGCTCGCTGCTAACAGGTGGCTCAGGAGCGGGACTGTGCATTACTCAGCCGCTGGTTTATTTACTATCCGACCCCGGCTCCCATCCAGAAGGGAGTTAAAGCCATCGCTTCGCAGCGCGGCTCTTTCCTCGCAGCAGGAAAGGCTTTAACCCGCTCTGTCCCTCCTCTTTGGGGACAACAGAGTGACGGGACATCACGGTCCTCACCTGGGCACACACACAGGCTGGCTGGGATGGATGCTGGGTGTGGGAAAGGGCCCCCAAACACTGTCTGAACCCCGCAGACAAACCCTGCAGCCTTTTGCCTCGGGGATTTACAGCCCCTACACAGAACTGAGCCAAAGTCACCCCGCCCTGTCCCTCCACTCGCCCGCCCAAGGGGGTCCCTGGTGTCCCAGTGCTGGGGGGATTGGGAGGGAGAGGAGCAGGCAAGGGGGGAAAAAGGGGGGATGGAGAGGTAGTGGGGATGGAGGAGGTGGCGAGGCAACAGGGACAGGGACAGGAGGGGACAGAGGGATGAAGGGGGATGTGTGTGTGTGCTGCGGGGATGGAGGAGACAGAGAGGCAGTGGGGACCACAGGGCTGTAGATGGGACAAGGCAGAGCAGGCGGCTGGGATGGGGACAGGAGGGGACCGAGGGATACGGGGCGGGAAGGGGTGGAGGACGGAGGGATGGAGGGGACGGAGGGCTGGAGGGGACAGACGCCGGGGGGATGAATAGGCGCGGAGGAGCGGTGGGCACGGGGACAGGAGGGGACAGCGGGATGCACCAGCAGCCCTTACCTCCACGTCCTCCCCGTAGAACCGCACCATGGAGGCATCGGCCACCAGCAGCGTCTCCACGTAGCGCGCCTGCGAGACGAACCGCTTGTCCCTGCGGCTCGGCCCCCCGGTGCCGCTCCCGGTGCCGCTCGCGGTGCCGCTCCCGGCGGGACGCGCTGCCGGAGGGGCCGCCCGGCGCCGCAGGAGGTGCGGGCGCCCCCAGGGCAGCCCGGGCTGGGGGTGCCCGAGGGGCTGCAGCTCGTAGGCAGCGCCGTCGAGCAGGAAAGCGGCGCGGAGGCCGCTCGGCCCGCAGCGGCTGAGCACGGCGGGCGCCTCGGGGCTCCCCTCGACGGCGCCCGCGAAGAAGCAGCCCCGGAGCGGCGGGGCCGGCGGGGGCCGGCGGGGCCCCAGGCGCTGGAGGCGGAGGCGGGGGGCCAGGAACGCGTTGTCGGGGCGGAGGCGGAGGACGACGGCGCGGCCGAAGGCGGCCAGGCGCAGGGCCAGCTGCCCCGACGGCGCGGGCAGGCGGGCGGGCAGCACGGGCTGCGCGTCCCGCGGGGGCGGCGGCGGCAGCGCCCACGCGTGGCACAGCAGCAGCAGGTGGAGGGGGGCCCGGCCCCCCAGCAGCGCCCGCCGCCCCATCCCCGCACGGCCCCGAACCCCCCGGGCTCTCCCCCGCAGCCTCCCGAGCCGGCCGCGGAGCCCGCTGTATTTATACTTTCTCCCCCCGGCTTTGACATAAGAGGTTTATTTTTGATCTCTCGCTGTTCTCCCCACTCCCCTCCCCTGCCAGCCGGAGCCTGGGGGAGGAGGAGAAGTGAAAGAGAAAAAAAAAAAAAAGAAAAGAAAAGAAGAAGAAGCAGAGAGAGAGAGAGAGAGAGAGAGAGAAAAAGCCACAAAAAAACCAACAGGGGAAAAAAAAAAAAAAGAAGAAGAAGAGGAGAAAAAAAAAAAAAAAAGAGGGGGGAAAAAAAAAAAAAAAAGAAAAAAAAAAACAACCAAATTTTGGATGCGATTTGAGGCCAATCAGGCGCCGGCAGCCCCGCCTGCCTCCAAGTGTCAACTCCAGCCTGTTGCTCTCCCAGCATTAACCCCTTCGGCAGCCCCAGCGCTGCCCGCCCGGGGCTCATCCTGCCCAGGCTCGGGCGGGATCCTGTCCTCGGGAGGGGAGGCTGGAACCTTTCCCCCCCCCGCACCGTGGGGGGATTTACCCCGGGGGGTTTATTGCTGTCCCGTTCCCCTCAGCATCCCTTCCCGGCTGGAAAGCACCCGGCCCTTGCCAGCTGGAGAGCATCTCGTTTCAAAAGGTGCCTCGGGAGGTTCCCATGTCCTTCCCATAGCCAGGGACAGAGAGGGCTTTGGGCCCCAGGGAAAACTCCGGCAGGGACACACGTACACGGAGTTTCCATGCCCTGAACCAACAGCTGGATCCACATGGGGTTTCCTCCAGCTGGAACAAGGCAACGGGCTAAATCAGACTCCTGCAAAATACCTATGAGAATAAAACAATGCAGCCAGCTCCTCATGTTGCTCGCTCTTTTTTTTTTTTTTTTTTTTTTTTGGTTTTGTTTCTCTGTGTGTGTTGTGTGACTTCATTTACAAACCCTTCATTCACCCCCTTTCAGGCTGAGTTTTAATTCCCATCCGCGTTCCCTTGCAGTGAGGGAAAACCCTGCAGGAATATCGAAGTCTCAGGCTGTAAATGCAGGTAGCTACTGTGTGCTCAGCGTGGCAAAGAGCAGGAGAAGGGCAGAAACACTCTGCCCCTGGCTGGGAACCCACTCAGCACCAGGGAACAACCGGCTGTCACGGAGAAAGGGAAATCACTACGTATATATTACTCCTTCTTTCCTCTTAAGCCCTCCTTCCCCATTAGTTCGTGGGATTCCTGGCCTCTGGAGCACCCTTTGTGCAGCACTGGGATATCTCAGGATGTCCCTGCTGCAGGATGGGGGTTGTGGGTCCTATCCTGCTCCATACCCTGATTTTTGAAATGTTTACAGGGAATTGCACACAGGACCTGACTCGTGCTCCTTTAACCCTGCTGTGGATGCGACCCAAGGACCAGCTTCTCCACACTGAGGGTTTTTTTTCCCCCCTCAGCCTAATCCTAAAAAGATCCCAAAGGGCAAAGCAGCATTTGGCACTTCAGGATTCCTGGGAAACCAAAGTCTGGCCAGGGCTGAGTAACGAGGCACAGGGTTAAAGGCTGCTCTCCCTTTACACCAGGATGTATTTACATCTTCCTCTCTATTATTATCTCCACTTAAAAGCCACATCCCTACCTATATAGTAAACACACAGCCCTGGCTCTAAATAGCAGCTACCTTGGGGCCAAGGCTCTGGTTACTCCTCTTCTTTTTTTGAAGTGTGGGGTTTGTGCCTGGAGGAGGGGAGGAAATAATAATTAAAAATAATTTCAGATGCTTGTGGTGGACAGTGATACAGATGTGGAGGGGGGACACTTCCAATCCAGCTGTTGGGTAGCCAGAAAACTGCAGGGAGAGGGGAAAGCACCCCCAGGCACGGTGTAGTTTGGGCTGGGATATCTCTCCACGGCTGTGTATCCAATATGTATCCCACCCTCCTCTCCTGCGCCTGGAATTGCTTCTTCCCATTGCCCAGGGTGAGTTTTCCACCCGGGCTGGGATGAAAACACAGTTTGTGTTTTCATACCAGAAGGAAAGCGCAGAAGCCAAAAGTGAGCCCTGACTCTGCCTCCTCCAAGCCCACACCCCTCCGAAGGTGCCAGAATCCCCCCGGGCTTTGCCTTTCCACGGGAGGGGAGGCAGGGAGGTGGTGCCCCCGCTCTGAACTAGGACAGGTAAGGCTGCAGGCGACAGGATGTAATTTATTCCCGGCTTTCCGCTCCCGGAGCTGCATCTTTGATCTCAGGGGACGTGCTTGCATCTTAGCTTGGAGGCACCGCTGGTTTTCATTAGCGGCTCGTTCTGCAAACAGTAGCTGGAATTTCTTGCAGCCTCGCCGGGCTCGTTACAAACCGGCTCGAAGAGGCGCTGGGAGAGAGCAAAAACCTCACCTGAGCGCACCTCTTGCACCTCCTTCCTACATGGGATGAGGCACCCCAAGGCTTTTCGGGCTTCCTGCTTCTTAACCCCTTGCAGGACGCGCTGCCACCAAACTTTGCCCTCCCCTTTCTCCTCTCGGGGCTGTCTGAGCATGTGAAAGCCATTAACTCCCTAGTCACTGTGATTTAAAGACCCTTTTGATCAAACAGCTTGAAAACGTCTGCCCCGCTCCCCTCGGCGTGTCCCCAGCTCTGCAAAGCCAGGCAGAGGGCACGTCCCTCCCGCACCCTTCCCGAAGCCAGACATCCCTTTTCCAAGGGATTTTTGGCTGCCGGGATGGGCCCCACGCGGCATTTGCTGCGGGATTGCCCCGTTTCGGGGGTCTCTGGGGTGCTTTGCTGTCCCCTCCTTGCTCTGAAAAGGGGTTCGCGTCCAAATTTTGCAGCGCCAGGCTGAGTTTTAGGTTTGCGCTCAGCCCAGGGAAAACACTTGGGAGAATTATTGGAGCTATCACTAAAGCAGCTACACTCCTCCCTCCAAAAAATGAGACCACTAGGTGTCAGTGCCGCCCCACGCTGCTGTGGGAAACTCTAAATCCATCCCTGGGAATTTTTTTCGGAGAGCGAAGCCACCTCAAACCTCACCTGACGTCAAAAGAAGCGCTTCCATTAGTTTTCCTTTTAAAGCAGCCGCGTGGGTGGATGGGTGGGAATCTCCCCCCAGAGAAGCAGCTGGGTTTAAAATCAGCGTCCTGCCAGGTTATGTTGGGTGAAACCATCCTGCCTGCAAAAGGTTGGCAAGTGGGAGTCAGGAAAATGGTTTCTCGCCTGAGGTTTCAGGGGAAAGGCGAAATTTGGAGGCAGTGAATGAATTAAACAGCAAAATGTGTCGCTATGAACGTGTAATCGCTGCCTGGCCCCCTCCCACTGCGCGGCCACTGCCACGAGAGGGCCCCCCTGCCTTAAAAGTGGTGCTGATTTAGGGTTTGGAAGCACCAAACCCTCAGCACCCCATAAAAACTTGGGGTTTCTTTCCCTTTAGGGTAGTGTTTTACCCACCCTGTGCAGCAGCTCTTCCCTGGAGATGGGGCACAAACAGCACGGGAGGTTTGGCAGGGGTGAGAGTGATGCTGGAACCCTGAAACATGGGCAAAGCAGATTTTTGAGGAGCCAGGGAAGGGCAGGGACATCCAGGCTGGGTTTTGGTTTATCAGCTGATGATGAAGCACTTGGTGCCCTTGATGTTGGGAACATCGAGAGCTGTGGCTGTGATTTGATGAATTAATTTGATTTTATATGATTTGAAAGGATTCCACCTCTGATTTCTAAACCATCTTTAGACTTTTTCTATATTTAGACTCTATTTTTAAATGCATTTTGATTTGTAATGCCATCACTTGCCTTCAATTCCGTTTCATACGTGGAATTAATTCCGTTTCATACCTGGATTTAATTCCATTTCATACGTGGATTTACAGAGCAAGGACGTGGCACCAGAGGGCAGCCTTGCTCCAGGATGGGTTTGTAGCTCCAGTTCTGTCCAGGTGTGGTTGTGAGCAGGTTGGGAAGCAGGTTTATGGCTTTCCAAAATCAAGGGCTCAATCCTAATTCCAGCACCCTGGGGAACTGTTTCTCTGCTTCCAAGCTTGGCCTTGAGGCTTCCAAGGTATCCAGGGACCAGCACATCAACAAAAAGATCCTCCAAGCATCTCCTGGTCCTCCCTCAAACCCTAAACCTGTGTCTGATCTGGGGCTAAATCCCTCCAAATTTGATAAAGAGCCCCAGACTTGCCCTAGGGCTGCTTTTCCTATGGATCAGATCATAAATAGCTCTAAAAAATAGGGCAAGTTATCATGAAAATACTGGGTTTTAGAGGAAAAAAAAATCCCCCCTCCTCCCTTTTCCACTCTCACGTGGTTTATGGGCTGATGAAAATGCATGAACTTCATAATGAAGTTCTGAGTGATGAGCATCCTCAGCAGCTGGCCTGTGGAATCTCCATCTTCCCAGGTTTATTCCAGATGTGCATCATTTAAACAACCTTTCAGGCTTTCCCCGGACCTGCCGCTTCACCCTCAGTGAGTTTATGCAGCTTTGGTGTCCGTAATCCCACCACGAGCATCCCATAAGGGGTAGAACCCGCCTCAGATGGGAACAATGCGGAGCTGTGAGCCCTGGGTCATAAATCTCCAGGCTGAAGGTGATAAGAATCACCTGATATTGTTTCTTGGGATATGTGGGGTCATCATCCAGCTCCTCTTGTTTTAAAACACCCTGGAAAAAGCCAGGAGGGAGCCTGAAATACCAGGGAGGGTGAAGAGAGAGGGGGATTTTTGGATGCTTTCAGGGTAAAGGAACAATCAGCAGGACCTGAAACTGGGCAAATCCAAGCTTTGTGGGGTTTTATCAGGATACCATGATATTGCCATATGGAATTCCTGTGAGATTCCAGAGGTGACATGTGAGAAGGCAGCAGAGATGCACACGGATCCTCCTCCTGTGTCACCTCTGCATGTGGGGAGCAGGCTGGTTTGATTTTTGGGGTGGGACACATAGCCAGGTGCTTGAAGATGTTTAAATCCCACATCCTCTTCTCCCACAGGGCTGAAGTGCTGCTGCCATCCCTGTTCCTGGACTAACCACGTGGGAAACCCCAGGAGGAGCATCCTGCCCATCTCCTGTCCCATCATCCAGCCAGAACAAATCTAATTAAACCCAGCACCTTCCTGGCCCAAGGATGGGGCAAGTTTGAGGTTCCAAAGCCCTCCATGTGCTCAGGTTTGTTGTGTATCTCACCCTCAGTGACCCCACCAGATTTCCCTCTCCAAGCCTTTCTTTCCTGGAAAGCCGCCTACCAACAGGCTTTGGCTCATCCTCAATCCCTGCAGAGGATTCTCCTTCCTGCCCATGTGGTGGGGAGTTGGGAGAGCACAGCCTGAACTTTTGGGTGGCAGCCCAGGCTTTAGATCTGCCAACCTTCCAGCCAAAGTCAAGTGAAGGGCCTCAACTCCAGCTCTTCCCCGCCTTAACCACCTTTCCACTCGATCTTTGGCCTGAAATCCTCAGATGGTCTATTTAAAGCTCTTTCTTTGGTGAACTGGGACATCCAGTGAGGTTTGGGGGTGTGTGGGGGTGTTTCTTCTCTTGTATTTTTAAACTCATGCCCTTCGTATCACAGTGGGGAATAAAAGAAAGAAAATAACTTGTCGTCGCTTCCTGGAGACGCTTGGGATGAAGCAGAAGGAAGGTGGGAGAAGGAGAATCCACGCTGATCTCACACTGATATTTCAGGATCAGGGGGAGTGATGGAGTAGACCTGAGCAGGGTAAGTTTTACCTTAAAGTGGTTTCTAGGCAAAAATCAAAGTAGGAGCCAAATTTACTTTATTATACCTTAATATACCTTGTTATCTGCGGCTGCTCTGAGGTACAAAAGCGTCCTCCTTCTCCATTCCCTGCTCTCCTTCATATCCATCCCATTCCCATCAAATCCAGGCAAACTACAAGGGTGAGGAGCAGCCCCAAGCACCTGGAAAGGCACGTGGAGGGACACCAAGGGGTCACCTTGGACCAGCTCCTTCCTGCAGGTATAAACGGCTGTGAGGCGCAAACAACTGATGGTTGGTCCTCAAACAGAAAAAAAATCCCATCACATCCTTAAGCTAGAGGCAAAATTAAACAAAAATGTGCCTCCCTTCTGGCCTGGAGTGCTCTGAGCCATTCCTGCCCTCCCTGGAGCTGCCTGGAAAGGGGGAGCAATATTCCTTCCACAGCTTTTCTCCTCACCGGGGGCAGGAAAATGAAGCAGCAGATGGTTTGGTTTGCAAACAAAGCAACCTACCTTGGGGTAGGTGATTCCCAGCTGCTCCAAGAGACAGTGAGGATTGGGAGGGCTGTGCTGGAGCAGCTGATCCATCCCTGCCCTTCCACCCCAAGGATGCTGGCACTGCACCAGCGTCATGGGACACAGCAAGTCCCGTGCCTGATGGGATGGAACGGGTCTCAGCCCAGGCACAGCCAAACCACTCGCATTTTCTGCCTGCCTTTCCCCGTCAGGAGGCAATCAGATGTTCTCCAGGCTGGAGATAAAGTCCTGCCAGTTCACTTTGACTCATCCTCTGCTGCTGGAGATCTCCCAGATGGAGGGGCTGGAGCTTGTGGGGCAGCAGTGACTAATCCTGGCTTGATGACCTCTGGGACCATGTGCCACCCTGGATGCTGCTGTTGTCTCTGGATAAACTCATCCTGTTGAACAGGGCAATGCTGTGGGAAGGAGAAGTTCCCTCCTGGCCCCTCAAGGATCCTGAAGGTTGTGTCCCGCTCCCCTTCCCACTCTGCTCCCTGTGCTGCCCATTTTCCCTCTGGGATCTTACCCACATCCCTGGCCATGCTGCACTTTGCCCAGCAGACAGACTCCCCCATTCCCTCAGCCCAGTGCAGTCAGATGGTTATTTGGGGTCACAAGTTCAGCTGCAAGGCACACGACCAAGCAAACCACAGCACGGGGACACGCTGGCACCGAAAGGAGCCAGGCTGTGGGCTCTGCCTCTTGGGCAACAGCCTTGGCTTTCCTTTCATCCATGCACATATTCCTGAGCTGTGCCTGCAGCCTTTGCTGAGCCTTGAAATCACATCAAAGCCAGCCTGTCTGTGAGAGGCTTTACTTTTATCATTAAACCGACCCGTGGTGCTCATTGGTGCAGATAAATCTGTTCCTCGGCCACAGATGGTTGCTGAGGACTCCTCGTTGCTCTGCTTTTAACTGTCCTGCCCCCAGAAATCCCACCCATGGTGAGATCTTTCTACCTACCAAGAGCATCAGCTGCCCCAGCATCCTCCAGACACTGTTCTGGTGGTCACCCCGGTGGGCAGAGGGAAATTCCCATGTACCCCATAGGGTGTCTCAGATATTGCAGGTGGGAACACTTCGGGAGCGCATCCCTAGGGATGAAGGGAGGCTGAGCCCTTCCTCAGAAGTGGAAATCACCTTTGCCCCATGGCTGGAGCCACTGAATGGGATTGGGGTGGCATAGCAAGGAATGCACTGGAAGCTGGTTCCCTGTGGAGAATCATTCTGGGATCCCCCTGATGTGAAGACAGGGACCATTTAGGTGAGCTGGCAGGTCTGGAGTGCATGGAGGGACAGCCCAGCCCTCAGGGCTAAATCAGCCAGGCTGTGAAAAACATAGGCTAATATCTTCCCAAATAAAACTGGGAACTAAGCCTTCTGCTGCCAAACAGCAGGTCCCCCACTCCGCTGCACTGTCCCAAATACCAGCACGGAGCAGAGCATCGAGGGCTGGACTAGCTGACCTTTAAAGGTCCTTTTCCAACCCAAACTGTTCCATGATTCAATGATTCTCTGACATTTCATCCTCACTGCACATCCCTGTCTCAACCAGATGCCCCCCTCTGAAGGGTCACAGAGCTCCATCCCATCCCAGAACAACCAGGGAGTGGCAGGAGGAGCCTGGCAGATGGGAGTATCCTTGGGGAGCTGCAGAGTTCCCTTCTACGCTGCAGGAATAAAAGTGAAGAGGGTTTGCCTCCATCCCGTCGTACTGCCCAGCCCTCCTGACCCCTCATACCATCCCCACCCCACAGTCTTATCCCATTTCAGGTCCCCCAACCTTCCCACATTCCACTCCCCCATCCTCATTCCATTCCATCCCATCCCACCACCCATCTCATCTCATCCCATCTCATCCCACCTCCTATCCCACCTCATGTCAACTCCTACCCCATTCCATCCCACATTATCCTATCCCATCCCTCAATCCCATCTGAGCCCAGACCCCCATCCCACCCCAGCTCACCCCACCTCATCCCACCCCTATCTCACCCCATCTCAAGCCCCCGTCCCGTTCCACCCCATCCCATTCCACTCTGTCCCACCCTATTCCATCCCACACCCCACCCCATCTCATCTCAGTCCCCCATTCCAACCCCACCCCATCCCTGCCCCCATCCCACTTCATCCCATCCCACTCCATCCCACCCCACTGCATCCCACCACCCACACTATCTGCCCCCATCCCATCACACTCCCTATCCCACCCCATCTCGAGCCCCCATCTCATCCCATCCCATCCAATTCCACCCCATCCCATTCCACTCCATCCCACTCTATTCCATCCTATCCCACCCCCCAATCCTGCCCCCATGCTATGCCATGCCATGCCATGCCATGCCATGCCATGCCATGCCATGCCATGCCATGCCACCACCCACACTACCTCCCCCCATCCCGTCACACCCCCTATGCCACCCCATCCCGCTCCATCCCACCCTATCCCATCCCACCCCCCATTCCATCCCCCCATCCCCGCTCCGGTGCCGCGCTCCCCGCCCCGCTCCGCCCCGGGGAGGCGGCGGCAGCCCCGGGCGGAGCGCGGTTCTGTCCCGGCCCCGCTCGGCAGCTCCGCTGGCCCCGCTCGGCCCCGCTCGGCTCGGCTCCCGGCCCCCCGCCCCGGAGTGGCTGCGGCGGGGCCAAGCCGCGCCCCGCTCCCCCCCGCTCCCGCACTATAAAACCCCGGTGCGCCCCGCAAGGCAGGTACCGGCGGAGCTCCCTCCAGCCTCCGCGGGTCCGGGAGGAGGAGGAGGAGGGAGGGAAGGGAGGAGGAAGGAAGGAAGGAAGGGGGGGGCCGGGTCCTGCTCTCTCCCCCCCCGCGCCTCCCCCGACCCCCGATGCCGCCGGCCTGAGCCCGCCGGGACGATGCTGCCGCTGCTGCCGCTGCTGCTCTTGGGCGCCCCGGGGCTGAGCCTGCCCTCGGGGGGACCCCCGGACCCCGACACCGCGCTGGTCACCCCCGTCCGCCTGGACCCCGACATCAATGGGCCGGCTTATTTCAGGGGGGGCCCGGCCGAGCCCCCCCGGGGCGGGCAGGCGGTGGTGATCCAGCTCTCGGCTTTCGGGGAGGATTTCTACCTCCACCTCTACCCCGACGCCCGTTTCATCGCGCCCGCCTTCGCCGCCCACTACCTGGGGGCGGCCGCCCGCCCCCTCCCCGCTCTCCGCCACTGCTTCTATTCGGGGGATGTCAACGCCGACCGCGAGTCCTTCGCCGCCCTCAGCCTTTGCGGGGGGCTCCGGGGGGCTTTCGGCTACCGGGGAGCCGAGTACCTCATCAGCCCGCTGGCGGGGGGCGCGGCCGGGGGAGTCCATCGCCTGCAGCGCCGCAGCCCCGGCCGCCCCGTCGGGGCCGGAGCATCCCGGTGCGCCGTGGGCTCCGGGCTCACCCCCGGCGTGCTGCAGGCGCTCGACAAGTACCGGGGCCGTGCGGGGGGAAAAGGGGGTCGGGCCAAGCGCTTTGCTTCGGTCCCGCGTTACGTGGAGACCTTGGTGGTGGCCGACGAGTCGATGGTGAAGTTCCACGGGGATGACCTCCAGCACTACCTGCTCACCCTCATGGCCACGGCCGCCCGCCTCTACAAGCATCCCAGCATCCGTAACCCCATCCAGATCTCCGTGGTGAAGTTCCTTCTCATTGGGCAGGATGACAAGGGGCCCAAGGTCACCAGCAACGCCGCCCTCACCCTCCGCAACTTCTGCGCCTGGCAGAAGAAGTGGAACAAGGTCAGCGACAAGCACCCCGAGTACTGGGACACCGCCATCCTCTTCACCAAGCAGGTGGGTGCGGCCCCCCCATTTCAAGGAGCCCTGCACTGTGCCAAGCCCTGCACTGCCACCTGTGCCTCACCGTGCATGATGCAGGAGGTTTTGCTTGTGGCCGGTCCCTCTTTCCCGAGGGAATCTCCGCTCTGACATGCTGGGTAGGGGGGGAACAGAGCCTGCTTCAGCCAGCCCTTGCTGTCCCCTGGGCAGGTTTTGGCCCGGCAGCCTGGAAAAAATCCCTGCCAGGGGGTGAGTGAGGCCAGGAGTTGCCCAAAGACAGGTTGCTCCACAGGGAGAAACTTGCTGCTTCATCCCCTGTCTCCTGGCAGCCAGTGCCCTGAGGCTCTGGCACAGAGCAGCCGCCACCCCGAAACGAGGGGTCTGAGCCCAGAAGAGGAGGAGCGTGGCCCCGCTTCCCCCTCCCCAGCTGGGAATAGCTCACGGTGCCACCTGCCAAGAAAGAAACCTCTCCCTGCTTCCTCTGACTCATGCATGAGGTCCTCCTGAGAACCTGGAGCTCTCCCCTGCGCTGGCTGCGCTGCGTGGACCCGGTTCAGGGCTGGAAATTAAGAACCAGAGATGGAGCCAGAGCTACGGCTCTTGGGGAGAGGGGAAAGGGCAGAGGGGAGAGGGGAGAGCCTCCCCCGGCTCTGCTGTGGGCTGGACACATCCCTGCAGAGGGACAGGGGCTTTGAGTTGCCTTTGGCACAGGCTCTGCAGGCGATGTGGGGTGTGGGATGAGCTGTGCATCCTCCCAGCCCCACAAACCGGGGTGCAGGATGAGCTGTGCATCCTCCCAGCCCCACAAACCGGGGTGCAGGATGAGCTGTGCATCCTCCCAGCCCCACAAACCGGGGTGCAGGATGAGCTCTGCATCCTCCCAGCCCCACAAACCGGGGTGCAGGATGAGCTGTGCATCCTTCCAGCCCCACAAACTGGGGTGCAGGATGAGCTCTGCATCCTCCCAGCCCCACAAACTGGGGTGCAGGATGAGCTGTGCATCCTCCCAGCCCCACAAACTGGGGTGCAGGATGAGCTCTGCATCCTCCCAGCTCCACAAACTGGGGTGCAGGATGAGCTCTGCATCCTCCCAGCCCCACAAACTGGGCTGACAGCGCTCCCACAACCTCCACCAACGCTCCTCCTTCCCTGTGATCCTGTTCCCAGTGTGGACATCGATTCAGTGCCTGCATCCTGAAATCACTAATGGGATGGGAGTAGGATGAGGACAGTAAAGTCCTACCCTGGCTGCAGCAGGCTTTGGCAGCAAAAGCTTCTTTTCCTTCCCTTAGCCCTACCCAGATGTTTTTGGATTAGGGACAGGTCAGGAACTCCCATCAAAGGCAGGGAGACCATTCCCAAAACATCTTCCCAGGTCAAACGCTTGTGGGTGGGAAGGATACAGCGTCCAGCACAGCTCAGCTGTCCCTAGGCTGGGGTCAGCACAGACCCGGAGCAGGAGCGATGCTGTGCGGGACGTGCAAGACCCCGTCCTGCCTGTCCTCTTGTCCAGCCGCCCTGGGCCAGCTGTAAATCCTGCAGGAGCAGAGGCAGGATTGGAGCCCACGCTGCTGGAGCGTGCAGAGGAGCGGACTCAGCTGACCGAGCTGCAGGGACGGGCCAGCCCCGGCCGTGGTGGGACCCGCTGAGGTCACTGGAGGCGCACACGGGGCCCGGCCGGTGCCGGCGATCCATCCCAAAGCTGCGCAGCACGGCTGGGCTGCCTTTATTACACATTGCTAAGGCAGCCATTCCTGAAATCCCCCAGCGAGCTCGGCGCACAGGCACACGATCGACAAGACATCTGCCTTCCTTGAGTGCATCCATCTGTGGTCCCCTGACACCCCGAAGCTTATCTCCCTGCCAAAAAGCTGTTACATAAGCCTCCGACTTAAATTTCACCTCCAGCTCGCTTGATAGGCAGTTTCCAGTGGTGTCAACGAGTTGCTGACGAATGGGGCTGTCCTTTCCTGCTTGGCTTTGCTCCCTCCCAACGTCGCTCGTCCTGGATGGTGGATTTGCCTTTGGGGAGATCAATCCTGATCAGCTGGTGGGTGCAGAGTCACCTGAGCTGGTGCTTGTTGGAGGGTCCTGCGGAGCATCCAGCCTTCAACTGCCCTCCTGCCACTTGGAAATATCCTTGCACACCATGGTGAAGAGCTTGGCTGTTCTTCCCACCCACCCTGGACCAGCAGATGTCAGCTGAGCATCTTTACTCTGCTGTAAAACTAAAGAGATGTTGCATGAAGGAACATCTGACTGCAACAGTGGGAGCTGGAAATGCTGTAGCTCAAGGCTCAGCTTTTTGGAGTTGCTTTGGATGCCCATGGGAAGCTTCCATGGAAGGGAGAGAGCTGAGCTGGGCTCTGAGTAGGTGAAATAATGCACAAGCCACAAGGATCCCCCCGGCTGACCTGCAGAACATCTCGAGAAGTTTGCAAGGGGTGAGGGAAACCCTTGGAAGGTCCCACGGAGGAAGGTCAGGCCGGCAGGAGAGTGCTGATGGTGCTTTGAGCAGGTTGTCTGCAGCCCTCTGGGGCACTGAGCATCCTCCCCGTGGCTGTGCTGGCAGCTGGGGGTACCAGTGATGGTGAGCCAAGGCAGAGCCGGCCCTTTGTGTGCTGCTTTCCCACCTTAAACCTCTTCCGCTTTGCTCTCCTCCCTTCTGTAGCTCCATCCTTGCGTTGCCTCCCCTCCTGAGCAGGCTTGGTGCACAGCAAGGCTGGAGGAGGTGTTTTAGGGGGCTCAGCACCCCTCATTAAAGCCTGCCTGGCATCCCTGGGCTGCCCTGAGGAGCTGGTGGTGGGCAGACAGGGCAAGCTGCCCGCTGTGTGTCCCGGCCGGCGAGGCTCAGGGCTGGAAGTGGGTCAGTGTGTCAGTGCAGGTGTTGGGCCGGGAGCCAAAATCTCGCTGCGCCAGTGAGGGAGCTCCTCAAAGAGCAGCGAGCGGCTGCCTCGTCCCCGTGGCGCTCTGTCCTCCCTCCCTGCGCCCCCTCCTCACCCCCAAACCCCCCGTGCTGGGCAGAGCACAGGCAGGGGGGCCTGGGCCGGCTGCACCCCTGGGTTAGCTCAGCGCGGTGGTGGCTCTGGGTGGTGTTTTGGGGCTGGGGGTGGGTGTGGTGAGTTAATCCAGCAAGCAGTTTCCTGCAGGAGTGGGGACAAGGGATCTATCGGATCCTGGAGGGGTTGCAGGGACCAGGGTGAGGGATGGCTGCTGGGAATTCGGCCAAAAGTGTCCAGGTGCTACCCCAGCGATACCCTCGAGGTCAGCTGCATGCCCTGGATGGGGCTGTGGGGTTGGACCTGCATGGTGGGAGCAGGGATGCAGCGGAGCCCCGGCTGGTGGGGAAGGTGTTACAGAGCAAAGCGCTGAACCCAGTTGTACGGCGGGGTTTTCCACCACCAGCCCAGGCCCAGACGTTCCTTCACTTCACCTCTCTGGAGATCTCTGTGCCTCCAGACTGCACAGCCTCAGGTCTCCTGCTAAAGCCATCCCAGCCCTGGCCGGGGCTCTCTGAAGTCATCGGCGCTGTTATTTACCCGCGGCTGAACCTGCCTGCGCGGGAATGCCTTTCAGCTTGGAAACCTTGCTGGAAATGTTGGCAGAGCAGCTCCTGCAGGATTTTGAGCAGCCCAAGAGCTTTGGCTGGGCGAGCCCTGAGAGTGAATCACACTTATTTATAGCATGGGAGCGCCTGGAAGAGTCCCTTACGTTTTCTTTTCATGTGGAAAGCAGCTCCCTGCCCCCACCGTGTGGCGTCCTCGGCAGCTCCGGGACAGCACCGAGGGATGGGGATGATGCTCCAGCGCTCCCAAAACACCCCAGCAGGGGAAGGGAGCACTTGAGGACAAGGTTATTACCAGGCTGCAGAAATGATGTGTCTTAAATGGACTTACGATTTGCACAAGCACCTTTGGATTCTGGAGAAGGGCAATTCACCTACAAGGAGATCCTTTCCATCCTCTCTCCCGGCAGCATCTCTGTGGGGTCTGTCAGCCCTCAGTTTGGAGGTGGAAGGTTGGGCTGGTTCCTCTTGCTTGCTCCTTGAGGGATGGCTGCAGAGTGTCTTGGAAAGGCAGGAGCACTTCCTTTAGCCTTGGAAACTTCTGGACGTGGTCTGGGGGCTTCTGCTTCCTGAGAAGAAGTTGAGACGTGGGTCAGCTGTGAGTCCAAGGCCAGAGGTGTTCCCATCCACCCACCTGGGTCTGGTCCTTGAGCTCACACTTAGGGACATGAGAGCCAGACTGGCTCCTCTGTGCTGAAACCAGCTCCACCCTGGCTGGAGGAGCTGTTTGGGTAGGAAAAGCTGTCGCTGGAGCACAGCAGGATGCTGCACACACCCCTGGTGCCAGGGTTAAACACACCAACACACCGCTGCAGCCTGGTCTGGGTCAGGATTGAGGTTTCCTGCCTCTGCATCCTGGTGTGACTCCCGTCCCTGTGGGCTTTCTCCCCCCTCGGCAGCTCCCTGTGGGGTACCAGGGCTGGGGTGGGGCTGGGGAACTGTGATATCTGTGCTGTGCTCAGGACTAACCCCTTCCCTCCGTGCCTGGCAGGACCTGTGTGGTGCCACCACCTGCGACACGCTGGGCATGGCAGACGTGGGCACCATGTGTGACCCCAAGCGCAGCTGCTCCGTCATCGAGGACGACGGGCTGCCCTCGGCTTTCACCACCGCCCACGAGCTGGGTAAGGCTCCCTGCTCTCCTCTCCCTCGTGGGAGGAATTCCAGGAGCTGGCAAGGCTCAAAATAAACCCTGGTTTCATCCTCCGGAAGATGAGACAATGACCGGTGTCAGGTGATGGGGAAACTCCACCCTGGGGCATGAGACTGTGCCCGAGCCAGGTGGGAAAGAGCAGCTGAGGAAGCAAAAGGTTTTGGTGTGGTGCTTGCTGCCACAGTGGGTTTCCAGGATTCAGGAGTCCTGAAACAACAGGCAGAGGGCACGCCTGCCTCTGGGAGGAGGAGGAGGGAGGGGGAGAGTGCTGAAGTCACCCCACAGTTTCCCTTGTCCTTCCTTTCCCGTGTGCTTCCCTCATGCACGGAGCATCTGGGAGAGAACTGGGAGGCTCACCGGCTCTGCTGGGCTGCCCAGCAGCCACTGCCCCCCCGCCAAGGGTCTGCCCCATCCCGTGCCTCAGTTTCCCCTCTTGCAGGGAGCTGTGGGGGCCCTGCCCTGCCAACCCTGCGGGGTTATTCACGCTGCCCGCCTTGTGCCACCCCCCAGGCCACGTCTTCAACATGCCCCACGACAACGTGAAGGCCTGTGAGGAGGTCTTTGGCCGGCTGAAGACCAACCACATGATGTCCCCCACGCTCATTCAGATCGACCGTGCCAACCCCTGGTCAGCCTGCAGCGCTGCCATCATCACCGACTTCCTCGACAGCGGCCACGGTGAGCCCTGCTGTGCCCCTCGCCCTCCCTCCTGCGTCCCTGTCCCATGGGAGCAGGGTCCATCCCTGGCGGGGTGTGCTGGGAGGCATGGGGGGCTGTAGAGCAGCTCCTCTCCTGGCTCTGCAAACAAATTCAGAAGGAAAGGGGGAGTTTGGGAGCGTTTCTGGACCACCCAGACTTTCTGGGTGCTGGGGTGTCTCCTCACCTGTGCTGAGGCTGCTACAGCATCACCAGGAGAGGAACCCCCATGGGATGCAGCTGACCTCGAGGGTATCCCTGGGGTAGCACCTGGACACCTTTGGCCAAATTCCCAGCAGCCATCCCTCACTCTCCCTCCCCACACTGGTCCCTACAACCCCTCCAGGATCCGGTAGACCCCCCTGTCCCCCCTCCTGCAGGGGACTGCCTGCTGGACCAGCCCGCCAAACCCATCCCGCTGCCCGAAGACCTGCCGGGGACGAGCTACAGCCTGAACCAGCAGTGCGAGCTGGCCTTCGGGGTGGGCTCCAAGCCCTGCCCCTACATGCAGTACTGTGCCAAGCTGTGGTGCACGGGCAAGGCGCGGGGGCAGATCGTGTGCCAGACACGCCACTTCCCCTGGGCCGACGGCACCGGCTGCGGCGACGGGCGCTTCTGCCTGAAGGGAGCCTGCGTGGAGAGGCACAACATCAGCAAGTACAGGGTGAGTGCCTGCTGGGCTGGGAGCCCCAGAAACGTCCCGAGGGGTTGCTCCGAGCGGGTGCTGGCTGAGCAGCTCCCCCAGCATGGGGTGGCTGATGTGGGATGAGCTGGGGATCCCTTGGGTATCACTGTGAATGTTGTGGGTGGTTTTGTAAGAAATAAAGCCATTAGAGAGTGTCCCAACATAGTGAAGGGCCTGGAGGGGCAGCGTGTGAGGACACTGAGGGCACTTGGGGTGTTCAGCTGGAGAAGAGGAGACTGAGGGG
>JAWWEU010000068.1:2036144-2057061 GCA_035583155.1 Acropternis orthonyx
GCCCCAAGGCTGCCAGAGCTGCAGGAGGGTTTGGATGATGCTCTGGGGCACAGGGGGTGACTCCTGGGGATGGTCCCATGTTGGACTCGCTGATCCTTGTGGGTCCCTTCCAACTCAGCACATTCTGGGATTCTGTGATCCCTGTCTGCGAACTGGGAGCATCTGCCTGGGATAACCCGGGAAGTTGGGAGTGTTTGTACCGGCTCCACAGTCTGTGCTTCCATGTTTACTCACATCAGGCTTGTTTAAAGCCCCCCTGACAGGAGAATGGATGTGTGTGGGCTTGGTGTGACTCAGGACAAGCTGAAATCTCCTCCTCTCAAGCCTAACATCGCCTCGGAGCAGGGACAGCAAGCCCCAACCACAGCCTGGAATCCATGAATCCATAAATCCATGTGTGGCATAAAACAGAGAGGAAAATGAACAGTGCAAGAGGACGATACATGGATTTCCTCATGCAGGAGGGAATGTCATTCGCAGTTGATGTCACCCCCATTTACACCAGCTGGCAATGAGACCTTTCCCATCTCAGGCTTGGAAGGGATGGAAAATGATGTTTGAGGACTCGGCTATTGAGTTAGAAAAGATGCTTTAGAAAGCAAAGCCCACAAATCCTCCTGGATGCCACTATTCCCCTATAAAGGTGGAATGAGGGTGGAGGGGAAAAGCAGGAGGGAAAGGAATGTTAATGGAAACCCCCTAGACACGTAACCACAAGTTGGGATATTCCTTATAGATTAGGGAAGCTCCAAAAATGTGTGGTTTCCTAAATTGTACAAACCACATCCCAAAAAATCCTATGAATGCCTGGGGAGGGAGAAAACAGGTCCGATTGCACCTGATGGCAACTGGATGCTTTCCCAGCAGGAGGCTTTTTTGGGCAGAGAACTGTGGGATCTGTGGGAAGTTGAGTCCATGGATGCTCCCCAGGGAGGAGGGAAACAGGAGCCTCAGAGCAGGGAGAAATTCCTCCTGGTTCGCCGATTTCTTCAGCAATCCAAACACCACGGACAGCCTGAGAAGGAGGCTGTGCAGCAGATGGGATCTGGGCCCTTTGGGGAAGCTGCGAATCCATCCTGGGAATGTGATCTCGGGAGGCTGCAAAGCTGCAGAGCCAGGAGGTTTGGGCAGCTTGGGAAACTCGGAGTCCTGCCTTGCCCTGGCCCTTGGACCGGAGCCCAGCTCTGCTCCTGCTCCATTTAGGCCGTGCCACGAAGCCCCTTCCCAGCCTTGCCTTGGTGAGCCCAGCTCTGCCAGACCCCCCTGAGTCCCACAGAGCGGCTGCCAACCAGAGAGAGCCATGTCCTCACCCTCTTCCTTCTTCCATCCAAGCCAACGTCATCTCTGCTCCCATCAAAGGCTTTCCCAGTGTCCTTTCCTGGCACTGCTGGCTCTCTCCTGCCTTTTCTGGATGTCCCTTTCCTGGGGACATCTTGCACTCATCAGTACAATCCCAGCTCATTGCACAACCCGGGTCAAACGCTGAGGCCTCGGAACTGGACGGCATTTCTGCCTGGATTGCTCCGAGAGATCCTTCCAGGGAATTTATTTATCCCCTTTGTGGTCCCTTGTGCAATTTGTGTAAGATCAGGGTGCTGACCTCCAGGAGAACACACAGAAAGGCTGGGGCTGCTCAGATTTCCCCAAATTTGGATATTTGGCCTTTGGGGAGGTGGGGGGAAGGGTGAATTTTCCACTAAGTTTAGGAAAATTTGGTGAGGGATGCAGGGATTCTGTGATCAAAGCAACCAAGGTCAAGAGGCAGCAAAGCATCCTTGCATGCAGCATCTCCTGCAGAGTATCCAGCACGGGGGGAATTAAGGCCAGGGATGAGAGCCTTCCATGCTCAGTGAGATTTCGGGGATTGCTCCAACATCCTGGGCTCATTCCTTTAGGTTTCCTCTGAAAAATCCCAGTTTAGCACCTGTTTCGTAGAGCTTTTCCTCCTCCCACCTCCCCATGGAGGGAAGCGGGGACCAGGTGGAGCCTTTGGTGGGTCCCAAATCCACACCACAACCAGAAGTGCTGACCCTCTGGAGGTGCTGACCTTCTGGAAGTGCAGGAACCCCTTCCTAAGGGGATAATTTGGGGCTGTGCTTTAACACAAAAGACGTGCCCCTCTAGTGGTGCCTCCCCAGAGCTTTGCTTTTCACTCTTGAGTGCTTAATGGCTTGTGTTTATGAGACCTAAAAATATTTACTTGGGGAAGAAGGGGCATGCAGAGGAGACATCACTTGAGGATTTTATAGGGCATGCTTGAGAAAGAGGCTTGTATAAAAATAATGTGTATTAAAGATTAAAAAAACAAGCACAACCAAACAACAAGCCAGGGCAAAGCCCCTGGATGACCCCGAGGATGAGAGCGACCCTGGCAGGAGCCAACCCTTCGGAATCTTTGCCCAGATTTCCTGGCCAGGAGGGTTTATGTTGGGATCTGAGCATTCCTCAGCATTTTCCCTCATGCCAACCCCTCTGCTAAGAGGAGCCCCAGGAGGAGGCAGATTTGGGGGTGATTGCCGGTGTTGGAAGGGAACAGGGTTCAGCCAAAACCCAGGGGCTGCTGGAGAGGAGTAGGAGGAATTTCAGCTCGGGACAGCAGTAGCCTGGACGTGTCTGGCTGGAATTCTGCTCCCGAAGAAATATGAAGTGCTAATTCCCTTCTCCCCGGAGGCTGGGCCAGCGTGAGCCGGGGTTATCGGCACGGGCAGGGCACGCGGGGGGACGGGCGCTATTCAGACCCGAGGCACGGCCAGTTCAGCTCCTTCCCTTTGTTTTTTAAAGGGCATTTTGTTTCCACCGGGAAAAGGGAATAAATCAATGACGTCCATGGGCCTGGAGAAAGGAGGGCCCTGTGCCCTGACACCATAAACCCCTTTGTGCGCTGCTGACGGTGCGACGATGCGCCGGCGGGCACAGTCTGGGCTCTGTGGGAGCCGTTTCCAAGGGGGCACCGGGGGCTGGTGACACTTTGGAATGTCAGCACGACCCCTTGGCATGAGCTCCTCGGGCACTCAATGGGGCATTGTCCTCTCAGAGCTCTGGGTGGCACAGAGCGGCGTGCAGCGGTGGCAGGGGGGGTCGAGGGCATGAAGACAAGCCAGAAGTGCTTCACTTGTGCTTTTTAACAGTCCCCATCTCGCTCCCATCCCAGCACTGCTCGTGTTTTGGAGCTGCCAAGCACCAGGATGGAATATTAAAGCTCGGTAAGATCATTCACTTAAGGGTTGGACTTGATGATCCTTGTGGGTCCCTTCCAACTCAGAATACTCTTGTGGAATGAAGGAGCTCAGTGTACTGGAAGTGCCTTCCAGAGCAGGACTGGATCTCTCTGGGGTGGCAAAGGACAGCAGAGGCTCAGGGAGCTCACACTGCTGCTCCATCAGGAGGGGGTGGACATGATGGGAGACACAACACGATGCTCAGGGACTCTGGGAATGCTCTGCACCAGGACTCATGGATGGCTTGAAGGAAGGCACATTTCTGGGAACAGCTCTGTGTTGCACTTAGAGCCCAAATATGGGTCTGAGCAGGATTCTGCTGCTTTGCCCTCATTTCTGCCATGAGCTGACCCCAAACTGTGTCTGGGTCAGGCAGCATTAACCTGCCAGGGATGCTCAGCTTTGGTTTGCACAGCAAGGAGGGGACTGAGGGCAGGTCCCTGCATGTGCAGCAGCTTCAGGGGGTGCCAGCTCAGCCTCCCTGGCTGTTTTGGGGCTTCCTGCCAGCAGGTTTTGGGGCAATCAGTGACAGCAGCTGCAGTTGTTGAATTGTTGGTGTTTGGTGAAGTCAACAGAAACCTCCTGGGAATTTTTATGGGAACAGGATTGGGGCCAGAAGGAATCTGCAATCTAAACACCCTGTGGACATCTGGACATGGACCTGACCTCCTCTACAGCCCTCAGCCACTGCTGAGTTCATCCACTCCAGGAGGAAAAGCCTCCAAGGTTCTTTGATGTTGCAGACAGGAGCAGGGGCCGTTCAGCAAAAACCTTCCTGGAATCCCACCAGGCTCCAGGGGATGATCCCACCAGAAGAGCATCTGTTGTTTGGAAGGTGGAACCACCAAGAGCTGCCACTTGATGCTTTGTGTGGCCTCCAAAAGGAGAACTCCTGGTCTGCTGAGGGTGATGAGACCCCACAACCCGCACTGCTGAGCTTGGGGGGTGTCTGGTTAAAGGATGGGAGGAGGCAACGTGGGTACAGAGCGTCTCTGCTCCCAAATTCCTGCTTCATCCACGTGGTATGATTTTCCCCACTTGAATTCCTCCTGTCTGCTCAGCCCACATCTGACTTCTATCCCCGGCACGTCTGGATGCCTGGTGAGAGAAAACAAGGGTTGGGAGGATGGAGATAAGGTTTCCAATGCTGGGAATCTCTTTATCCCCTCAGTCCAGGGGCTAACCTATGAAAAATCCCAGGTTTCTTCAAGACTCCCAGGAAACACATGCTTTCCTGCCTATCTCTGCAGGCAAAATCACCCTCCATGCCCAGCAGAGATGATTTTTTGTGTCTTGGCCCCACCAAAGGGCCCTGAAGCCCGGCCATAAACAGTGAGTCAGCTAATCCAAACCACACGGCAGCACAAGGCTGGAGGTCAACCCAGGGCACAGTCTGATCCTGGAAAGCACAACTGCATCGCCAGCAAAGCCAGCAAGGAGCAGACATGGATGGACAAACACCCTCTCCTGACAGGGATGGACAAACACCCTCTCCCTGGGCAGGGATGGACAAACACCTTTCCCTGGTAGGGATGAACAAACACCTTCTCCTGGGTAGGGATGGACAAACACCCTTCCCTCTGGTTTGGCTGGACAAACACCTTTCCCTGGCAGGGATGGACAAACACCCTCCCCCTGCAGGGTGGCAGAGCTGAGGCCCCGAGAGTGAGTGGGACAGCACCCAGTGGTGCCAGCTCTGGTGTCCCCCACCTGGGATACGATTCCCAGAGAGCTGTGGCATCCCACATTCCCGAGTGCCTTGCTTTGCAGAGCTTCCCACTATTCAGTCTCTGGATGAAAATCTGCCCCATCCCTATTGCTTTGGGGATTGTTTCCATTCCTGTTTCCCAGGGCTTCCCCTCCCTTTGGTTTCCTCCTTCCCCACCTTTTCCTGCTCAAAGCCTGGCTTAGTTAAGCCTGCAGAGGGTTAAGCCCGACCTCCCAGCTGCCAGCTCTGCCTCTGGCCTATTGCTCTGCTCTCATGTTTGACTCTTAATTCCGCAATTTATCCAGCGGAGAGCTCCGGGCCAAACCCAACATCCCGGCAACCTGCCAGAAACCTAGGCTTTTCCTAAGCCTCGGGAACAGTTTCCTGCCCCCATCCCTGCACCTGCCATGCCTGCCGTGCTGCCAGCCAGGATGCTGCTCCATCCAGAGGGATGGGATGCCCCATGCTGACTGATCTCCCTTGCATTGGAACTGGCTGCTCCCTGTGCTGATGGAACGAGCTGAATCCCGTGGGATAATGCCGTTTTCCTGGCAGGTCAGGAACCAGCCCTGTCCAAAATGTGCATTTCTGCTCAAAGTTGTTTGCAGAGTTTTTTTTATCACGAGGCTCTTCCTTGCTGGAGCATCCTTGGATGGTGCCCACGCAGTGCCTGGTTCCTGTGCCCAGATTCCAGGCCTGGCATCTCTAGGAGAAGGATTTGTGAGTGACTTTCTCTTCCTGAAATATCTGAGGGTTGTGAAGTGTTTGGGGCTGGAGGAGGGAAGAAATTCAGCATCCCAGGTGGCTCCTGTGTGACTTTGGGGCAATGCAGGGAGAGGTGACAGGCATGCAGGTGTTCCAGGGAAAGGGACATCCAGGAATCACAGATTTTCCCAGGATGGCTTGGGTTGGAAGTGATCTTAAAGCTCACCCATCCCACCCCCTGCCATGGGCAGGGACACCTTCCACTAGCCCAGGTTGCTCCAAGCACATCCAAGCTCACCTTGAGAGGGAAAGCACCGGCTTGTAAACCATGGAAAGAGAAGAAAGGAAAACCTCAGCTCCTCCCTCCAGGGCTCATCCAAACATTTCTTCCTTCTCCATTCACACAGGAGAGACACCAAAGCAATTTCTGGAGAGGATGGAAGAAGAACGTCCAAGGGAGATAAAACCAAAGGCACGGCTGGGAGTTTGGTCTCCTCAGGGCACCCAGAGATTCTTTTGAAACTCAACTGCAGTGCCTTTTTTATCATGTTATTTTTTCCCCCTCCGTGTGTTTTCTGACCAAACAAAACCTCGGGGATGCAAACAAGCACCAGGGGCAATAAAAAGGTGCTTTTCCTGTTAAACACCACAATGTGTTTAAAATAAAGTCAGCACGATGCAGAGAAACTGGGACTGAGCTTGCAGTGGTTCTTTTGGTGCAACAAATGGGTCTTAATCCTCCTTTTTTTTTTTTCCCCCCAGGGATGGACCAGTTCATCCTATCTGGGATGCTGCAAATTATTGAGCACCATCTGCTGGCACCTGATTTATTAACTGGATTTCTTTGTGGGGGATGTCCTTTTCCTAATGGAGCCAGTTCTGCTTTGCTGGACACCCAAACTGCCCCTCTCCATCTGGTCCAGCTCCTCACTGAGGAGGCTTTTTGTGGGTGTTACACAAGGACAATATCTAAAATGGCTTTAAAAATTGGGATAAAGATAGGATGGGCTGGGTGAAGTGTCCCCATGCAAAAGGTTAAAGCAAAATCTGCCACCGAGGGCAGGATTTCACCCCTAAACCTGATCAAAGTGCTGAATTAAGAGCTTAAAATCCTTAAATTAGTGCTGTTCTTCCCAAATATAAGATTGAGAGCAGGACATTTTGCAGGTCTCTTGGCAGGATTCAGTTCTCCAGTTGCAAAGGACATAAAGATGTTTCCTCCTGGATAAATCACCTGAATATTTCAGCTCGTTCTGAGACCTAAACCAATGATTTCAGACTCGAGTTTGCTCCTTGGTAATTCCTGCTGGCAGCTGGTTCCGTCAATCCCAGGCACAGGCACGCAGCTCCAGCCTCTGACAAGTGCTGATTTAGGGCTTGGGTGAGGAAATCAGCACAAAAAAAATCAGCCCTGGCATTTTTCCAGGCAGAACCTTCTCACAGGGAAGGCGAAAGGTCCTGGGATCCAGCAGGGCAGCTTATTTTGGGAGACGAACTCCAGGCCGTTCCCAGCCGTGCCCCAAACCCTGCAGGAACAGCAGCCACTGCCTGGTGTCACCACAAAGGGGGTGTCCCAGCAGAATTCCCTGCGTTTCGGAGGGATGGGGGTGCTGGGAATGGGAATGCTTGTGCCCACACTAAGTTGGCATTGCCCCATTCTGGGAGTGGGATTCAAGTGGTTGTGCCAGGGGGTCCCTCAAGGGCCAGGAGCTCCTTCTCCAGTGAAAATCCATGTGAGATCCAGCTTTGCAGAGGAATCAGAGGGTAATGATGCCCTTTGGGTGAATTCTCCGTGTGTGATGTTGCAGGGATGATGCTGGAGCAGGGTAGGAGCCAGGGCTGTGATTCCCACATGGATGTGTCTCCCTGCAGCCCAGGAATGTGAAACGTTCGTGGCTTCAAAGCCCCTCTTCCAGTCTGGGCTGTGTGATCCGAGACAAAGTGCAGCCCTAATCCATCATCCAAAAAAGAGGGATGTTTGTGTATTTATGTAAAATGACAGATTGGAGAGACCCAGAGCTGGAAACCAGATGCTTTCCCAAGAAATGGAAAGGGCCGAGGATTTAGAAACGCAGAAAGAGCCCGTGATGAAAACATCACCGTGGCTCCTGTCTTAAAAATGCCAATTCCCTGGCTTTCCACAGGCTGGAAAAGGCAGCACATCCATGAGCACCGTGGAAGGGTGGAGGGAGATGAGACAACACGAGCAAGGTTGTGCAGTAAATCCGTGCTGGAGTGGGAAGCAGCAGCCAGATTGTCCTTTTTCAATTCCCAACTGTTTCCCCAGCAATGGATAAAGTCCTTAATGGGGTCAGTAAGCCAAAAATTCTGAAGGAATTGCAGGAGTCAACATCCACCACCACTGAGGGCTGGCTCTCTTTCCAAACAAATATCCATCAGGAAGGGGAGATCTCTGACGGGGAAGTGTTTCTGTAAACAGGCTCCTCATCCCACATTCCCTCTGGATCCTCCCCAGTTGAAAGCAAAAGGCAAAGGACAGCAGGGCTGAAACCCATCCCAAAGTCCTACCAAGCTCTGAGATGTGGTGATTTCATTCCTGGCTTGCATTCCTTCTTTTCCCTTTCTTTTTATAATTGTTTGGATTTGGTCATAAGCAGGAAAAGCTGCTCTCATTCCAGCTGAAAATCTGCTGGGAGAGCTGATGTGAGGCAGGTGGAAAGGAAACCTCCTGCAGGAGCCCAAACCCCTGATCTCCAGCATCTCCTGGGCACAAGACAAAGTTCTTCTTACCTATCCCAGGTGGATTAAAATCCTGGGAGGAGGTTTGTCTCCAAAAACAATCCTGGGAGGAGATTTGTCATCCTGAACCATCCTGGGAGGAGATTTGTCTCCCCAAACCATCCTGGAAGGAGATTTGTCTCCCCAGCAAGTCCCTGTGAGGAAATTTTTCTCCCCAAACAATCCTGGGAGGAGATTTTCCAACCCAAACCATCCTGGGAGGTGATTTATCTCCCCAAACCATCCTGGGAGGAGATTTGTCTCCCAAACCATCCTGGGAGGAGAATTGTCATCCCAAACCATCCTGGGAGGAGTTCTGTCTGCCCAGCAAGTCCCCGGGAGGAGATTTGTCTCCCCAAACCATCCTGGGAGAAGATTTGTCAACCCAAACTATTCTTGGAGAAGATTTGTCTCCCCAAACCATCCTGGGAGGAGATTTATCTCCCCACCACAGTCCCATGCGCGTGGGATCCATTTGGAGGAGCATTTCCATCCCTGATCCAGCAAAGGATGCCTCTCCAGCCATCCCTGGGAACACATTCCCCAAGGGCAGGGTGTTGACAGTTCACCAAAGCTGCTAAAAACACCTCGGGGTGGGGGGAGCTGGCACAGGGGCTGAGCCTGTAAAAACACCGCTCAGTCCCCAGGTGCTACCCAGGAACAGGGAAAATTGCTTTTTTTGGAGGGTTTGGAAAGCTCCTCAGCCATGAGGGCGGGATCAGCTGCTGGCTCCCAGCTCCCTGGCGCTGGAAAACCAGCGGGATTTGTGGCTGGGCATCCCAGGAGGTGCTTTTGTGCACCTGGTGTTTCATTTTTCACGCCCTCTGTGCCACGGGGTTGAGCACTGGGATGTGTGGCAAGGCCAGGAGTCAAAGAAACCCTTCCCTCGATCGCTTTTGGCTGCAAAAATCTGCGAAAATTCATTCTCTTTTAGCCCCAAAATGTCTCCTCAAGGTTTTGTTTCAAAGGGAAAAGATTGTGCAAATTAAAAAAAAGAGAGAAAGAATAATAACAACAACACCACCAACAAAAACAACCAAAAATTATCATTTCTATTTTTGAAAGCTGGATAATTTTAGCCAAACATGGGGAACGGGGTTTGAACAGATTCCATGGCCACTGGAAGGGTTTTAGAGGGTTTGGAAGAGTTTGTTGAGAAGGGAATATCGGGCTGTTGACACCTTTTGGATGCAATGAAATTGTGCTGCAGCACAAACACACAGGGGGAGGGTGACAGGCAGGTCCTCGCTGGGAGCTGAGGGGCTTCTGCCTTATCCTTATCCCCCCCAAAAAATCAGGTTGGAAGGAAGCAATGGTGGGGGGAAAGAGCATGAAAGATAAAAGCACAGAGAAATCCACTGATTTTTACAATTTAATTTCCTCCTTCGAGTGGGAGCTGCTTTAATAACATGCACAAGGAGTGAATAATGATTTCTAATATTCCCAGAGAATGAAAAAAATATGTAATAATATTCACAGGGTATTTATTTGACTAATTTCCCCCGGTTTTTGGATGGAGATCTAACAGCCCTGGATCCTAAAGGGGAGATCTGACTCCCTTGGAAATGTGGATCAGACTGCAAATCTCTAAAAAACCCCATGTTCAAACACCACCAAAGGGCACCCCATAAATTGTCGGGTCACTTCTCCCTGCTGATGCCCAAATAAATCATCTGCCAATAAATGGAGCCACAAGTGGCTTGGCCAGTTGTTCCATGCCCTGCTGGAACTGTGGTGGAGAAAGGCTAAAATAGGGGAGGGGAAATAAAAAACCCCAAGGCAATAAAATATAAAATATTAACATCCCCACCTCTGCCTGCAGCAGTGCCCGAGTGGGATGTGCTTTTAAACCCACACGGATTAAGCCTTTATTCCCTTTTTAATTACATTTTAGCACGCTGGCTGCTCTGCAGGGCTCGGTGGGACTCGCTGGGCTCGAGGTTTGGGGTCTCTGTCCCTCCAGCCCTGCCCTCCCTGCCCTCCTGTCACTTCCAAAGCCCATCCTTGTGCCCTGAGTCACCTCGGACTCCTCCAGGTCAGCTCCATCCTGATTCCAGGATCACCAAAGCAGGTGCCCTTCCAGCTGGTTGGATGTCTCCTGGGATTTATCCCATGCTCGGCTCCAATTTCCCATGGGAGAATCTCATCCTGGAAGGCCGGGCTTGCTCCTCTTCCATTCAGTGTCCTCAGCAGAGCTTCCTGAGCTGAAGAATCGCCGTGAAATATCCATGAATTATGAGATTGGGTTACTTTGACAGCATCAATCAGGGTTAAAAAGGGTGTCCCTCCACCCTGCTGGGACAGGACTCTGCCACCCCAGGCCCACCAGGTGCCACCCAGCGTGAGGTGACACCCTGGGAATAAAAAGCACCCCATGGATGTGTCCTGGATGAGGATGGACAGACGGACACGCCGAGCTCTGTGGGTGGAAAGGGCTCTTGGCACATCCATGGCCTGACACTTCCTGGGGGTTTTGGGGAGTGGTTTGAGTGGGAAGAGGCGGAAAAGGGGGTGTTTGGGTGGCAGAGAGACACAGAGGGAGGACCAGACTCCTTGTCCTGCTCCCCCAGCCCGTGTGACAGGGTGACAGATCCCCAACCCACAGGTCCACAACCCACCACAAAATGTGGATTTACAGACAAAACCCAGACCTTTTAGTTTGTTTGGTTTTCCCTGATGGAAAGAGAAGGAGAAGGGAACATTTCCACACAGCAAACATCATATTTACTGGGGTTGTTTTTTTTTTTTTTGAGCTGCTTTTGCCTTGTGATGGAGCAGAACTGCACCAAGTCACTTGAGCACAGGATTCTGTCACTTCCCAGGAAACTGCAGTTTCCATGGAGAGGGCTGAGCCAAGCCAAATGCAAAACACTGGAAACTACACCCAAACTCACCGCAGCCGTATCAAACAGTCAATTAGAGAGCCTGTCCATGTGTTTCCCATTCCCTGGAATGGTTTGAATCATTGGCCCCCTGATTTATCACCTGTTTTCCGTGTGGATGGTTGGACTCTGCTCTCCTGCATGTGTTGGGAAGGGGATTTGTGCTGCTCAGTGGAAGAGGGATGGGGGTTATTAGGGAATTTTAAAAAAGAAAACCCAACACAATCATCAAATAACCAATTCTGCCCCTTCTCTCAGTATAAATGTCCCACTGGAATGCTACTCTTTGGATCTGGATGGGATTTCTAGCCTTTGGCAGGGGGAAAAACCGAGAGGCAGCTTTTGCCTTGCTTTGATTTTGGGGAGTGGGAGGTCGGAGCATTCCTGGCCATTCCCAGGGCTCCCTTCTGCTGTGCCCAGGTGGAAATCCAGAGCTCTGTGATTCCCTGGGGGCTGTTTCCTTTCCCACTGTGCTTGGAGGGAGGGCGGGAAGTGGGAAGGGAGTGCCCGGAGGGGAGAGGAGAGAGGGAGAAGGAGAAGAAATCCAAACTTCCCACGAGATCTCTTGGTGTGCGATGTCGTGGATCCACTAGTGGTGGCTCTGGTGGCACGGCTGGAAAGTCACTTGAAGGTGGTTGTGGTGGGAAGCAGAGTCTGTCCGTCTGCCCAGAGTCCATCCATCTCTCCAGGGATGTGGCTCTTCTCCATCCTGCCCCCGGCTCCGAATCCTCCTTCCCTGAGTGCCAATCCCTGTCCGTTGTCCAGGTATCCCATTGCCACCATGGAAAGCAGGTGGATGGATAAGTGGGAACAGGTTGATGGGAAAACAGCTGGAAAGTTTCATTCCTGAGCCAGCTGGGGACATTCCCCAGGGACAGCATTCCCACACATGCTGGAGCCACATCCCTGCCACATCCCTGCTCCTCCTTCACAGGGCTGGGGGAGGAAAAACGCACCTTGATCTTCCAAGTGCTTCAAAGCAGGGTTGGTTCCTTCCGCTGGGACAAGCCTGTGCATCCAAAAGATGTCTTGGAGGAGATCCCTCTGTGCTCCAGCTCTTCCCAAAGCAAGCTGACCTGATTTTCTCTCTGCCATCCCCTCAGCTGCCCAGCAGAGCCCTGGTGGTGGTGGATTGCCAGGCTGGGATCTGCCGGGATGGACACAGCGTTATCCCGGTCGGTGACTCCCCCGCAGCCCTGCTCCCGTGGATCTCCTGGCTGGGATGTGCAGGGCTGATTGGAAACCCTGCACATTTATCCAACCCATCCCCCCAAACAGCTGTTGGCCTGAAAGGTGGCTGCACCTCTCCAGGATCCACATGATCCACATTCCACCTTCCCTGCCAAGACCGGGGGAGAGAGGGAATAAAAGCTGCTTTCCTATCATTAACAGATGATTGAAAAAACTTGCAGCTCCCCCCGGCCAAGTGGGGGGGGAGCCACCCCCTCTGAGACCCAGAGAGGTGTTTTGGGGGGTTTGGGGGAGCTTGGGGGTGAGGATGATGTTCAAAAGAGCTGGAAAGGGAGATCTGTGTAGGATTCCAGAGTGGAGAAAATCTCTATTAAAGGGACAACGGAGGGATGTAAGTGCAGCCAAACCCCTGCCTGGCACACGGGAGTGTTTTCCCATCTCTCTGGGTCATTCAGAGGTCTGGAGGTCTCCTTTTAACAAGAAAAGGTCAGATTTGTGCCTCAGTTTGCCCTCTTGCTGCAAAGGGAAGAGGTAATGGCAGGGAACACACGGCACTGCCTTGGGATGGTGGGAATCAGTGCCCCTTCCCCTTGGAATGGGTGGAAGAGCTGGAGAGGCTCTTTTGTTCCAGCCGGTGCGTTGCTGTTTGTATTGCAATCTGTGAGGAAGGAAACTGGCCTCAGGCAGCAGGGGAAAAAAAAAAAGGGACATTTCCCAGGAATTTCCAAACATTTTCCCACCCTGGGAAAACATGGTGGATGTGAGCCCTGAGATTGCCGCACTACCCTAACCCGTGAGACCCCAGCGTGACAGCCCAGACCAGGGCTGGGATCCTTCAGGAGCAGGGATGCTTCGGGAACAACCCTGCTGGATGGAATTTTCGACACCTTCTCCCAGATTTGCTGGAGCTGCTCCTCGGGAAGATCCTGCGCTGGATTTCCCCTCAGCCTTGCAGCACTGACCCCGTGAAACCACAAGGAAACCACGGACACCTCATTTTGGGGCTGTGGGATCCAGCTCTGCTCCCTGCTCCGCGTCCTCACCATGGAAATGGACCCCTTTTAGAGCCGCTGGTGGGAAGTTTCCTGGGAAAGCCGAGTGGTTTCATTGGGAAAAGAGGAAAAAGGGATCTTCTGAAGGCTCCAAAAGCTCCCAGCAGGAGGGAGAAAGTGGCAGGGAGCTTTGCAGGGCTTGCAGAGAGGAGTGAGCTCCAAAGGACAGATGTGCGAGGGATGGATCCAGGATAATTCCACCAGGATCCAGCTCAAGTGGGAGGCTTTTCATCGGGGCAGCCCCTCTTGAAACACTCTGTTCCCACACATTAAGGTGTCTGGAGTTGGGCTAGATGAGCCTGAAGGTCCCTTCCAACCCAAACCATTACATGGCTCTATGATTAAACCCCATTCCTTCTACCTTTGTCATCCCAGTCCAGAGTCAAGTCACTGGTTGGCTGTTTCATTTTGAAAATGTGGCGTTTTGGGGTTTCTCACCCAATTTGGTGGGGGGGGTGGGGTGTGAAATTCTGCATCAGGTTGCACGAACTTCCCTTGGTCTTACCCAAGGTGAGCAAGTCTCCGACTCAAAACCAGAGCTGCCAAAAAACTAGGAGCCTGCAGAGATCCCAGGAGCTCCCAGCTGGCAACAAGGGGTTTGTCACCCCTGGAACCTGCACGAAATAATGGATTTGGAGGAGCAGAGACAGGATTTGCTTTGCAGGGGGAAAAAAAACCCAAACCCAACTGCTTAAAAACATGAGGAGCTAAACCCGCTTGATCCGTGCCGGTGGGACACGGAAAGCTCTGAGCAGGTGGGGGTGATGGCAGAGGGTGTTGCTGGACTGGAGCCTCGTGATCTCAACCTCAATTAGGGATAATCACCCAGGTAAGCACAGGAGACCCCACCCCTGCTCGGGGCCGTGGGAGGAGGGGAGTTCCTCTTGGAGGTTCTCCTTTGTCGAGGAGACTCTGTGGGGTTTGGCCTTTTCTGATGTTTAATGGGTTATTATGTTTTGCTCGCTGGCTGTTTGCTTGAGGAATGTCTCCCGCGGGAGCCCCCGCGCTGATCCCGGGCTTGCCAGACGGAATGACATCAGACGGGAATGATGGAAAGGCAGAGCTTTATTTCTTAATAACGGAGAGGGGTTAAACCCACTGGAGAGCACCAGGGTCTGGTGCTGGTGGGGGGGGACAGGGCAGGGAGGAGGAGGATTTGGAGGCTGCTGTCCCCACCCGGGGCACCAACACCCCCCACGGGTGTCAGTCTCTGAGGGATGGATTAACAGGACACAGGGAATGGCTTCCCACTGCCAGAGGGTAGGGATAGGTGGGATATTGGGAAGGAATTGTTCCCTGGGAGGGTGGGAGGCCCTGGCACAGGTTGCCCCATCCTTGGAAGTGTCCAAGGCCAGGTTGCACGGGGCTTGGAGCAACCTGGGCTAGTGGAAGGTGTTCCTGCCCATGGCAGGGGGTGGCACTGAACGGTCCTTAATGCCCCTCCCAACCCAAACCAGTCTGGAATTCTGGGATTCTACCCTTTTGCAAAGCAAAGGAGCAGCAGCAGCAGCAGAGGATGGTGATGTCCTTGCCCCTCTGAACTATCATTTCACAGGGGGAGCTGTGCAAGTCTCCTCCACCCTGGCTGAGCCAAGCTTTTCTATTGTATTGATGCTGCTGCTTTCTCTCCACCACTTTAGGAAGGTCTGAGCCTTTATTTGCAAAGGGAAAATCCCATGCCTTGAGTGTTTCTCTGGCTCATCCCTCACCCTGCGCTGGCTGGCAGAGGTTTAGCCAAGGATGTCCCCCCTGAAGGAGCAGGAACAGCTCACTCCAGTTTCTATCAGGTTGGTTTTGCTTTGTCCCCCTCAAAGCCACTTGTCCCCACCGCAAACTTTGCACATTCCCTCTCCAACCCATCCAAGGTTTGCTGGCATTTCCAGACCCTTCCTGCCAGACTTGGAGTGTGTAATGATGTATAACACACGAGGCCTTGCTTAACTCTTTGTTTTGAACGATTTCTTTCTCTTGGAGCCGTTTTCTCAGGCCGTGCCTTCAAGAGGAGCAGGTCCCTTCGCTGCTCGGGCTGTTTCACAGCTCCTGAATCCGTGTTTTCACAGCAATTCTGCTGATTCCTGCTGCTCTTTCCTCGTGTCAGCATCTAAAAGCAAGAGGTTAAGGAGATGGTCAGATAATCCCTTTTGGATGTGGGCAGAAGACCAAGAAATAAGTGATCAAAAGTTCACAGTTGCCTCAATCCCCGATTACAGACGTTGCAAAAATCCGACGGTTCCCTGTGAGAGCCCCTAAAAAAGCTGAAATTAAACTAAACTAAAAGCCATCTAAAGCTGCAGTTACATCTGGCTTTCAGTTTCTCCTCACTGCCTTCTCTTTTTAAGTTGCTCATAAATTCTTTGGATAAAATTCCTTTTGAGCTAAAGTTTCTGTGTTTGGACATTCCTCAAAAGTACATTTAGAAAAAAAAAATAAATAGAAAAACTCGAGAGAAGGGGTTTGGCAATTGCCATGTTTTGTCATTAAAACAATCCTGCCCTGGCCTCACTTTTCCCCAGTCCAGCCAGTCTGCACCAGTGTGGAAACTGGAATATGGCTGGTGATGCCGTGAGACCCTCAGAGGGGCTGGGTGGAGGAGGAGTGGGATCTCCTTCATCCCAGCCCTTTCCTCCTGCACTTTTGCAGAGAAATAAACCAGATGATTTCCTTTACAGCTCCTTTCCCCCAGTTATTCCTTGCTCCGTGCTGTTATGGGATGCTGGGCAGGCTGGGTGAGGAGGGGATGGAGCCTGCAACAATGTGGGGATGGTATCAGCCAGGAAAAACCTCATCCTGAATTCTCGTGGTCATACATAGACCCCAAAACTCATTCCCCAACTTATATCCTGCTTCTTGAAGTGTCCAAGGCCAGGCTGGATGGAGTTTGGAGCAACCTAGTGCAGTGGAAGGCGTCCCTGCCTGTGGCAGGGGCTGGAATGGGGTGGATTTTGAGGTCTCTTCCAATCCAAACCATTTTGGGAGTCTGTGAACATGCAAAACATGGGGAATGCTAAACCCCAGGGGGAATTTGTGCCACTGCCAGAGGTGCCTGAGATGCTCCAAGGGAAACACGAGCCTTGTGTGAGCATCATCAGGAAGTTCCAGAGGGCTTTCCCTCATCTCTGCTCCCTTTGCTCTCCTCAAGAGCCACCAGTAAATAAAGCTGTGAAAGAGTATTTCCCCTCTCTCCATTTCTTTTTAATGCACAGAATTATTCATGAGCCAGCAGGAAGATCAAAGCAGGGATCGCCCGGGGTGGGAATGCGATGGAACAGAGCCCTGTTGTCAGCCCAACACAGGAGAGCATTTTCCATTCATGCCCCATCACCATTGTCTGGACCACAATGACCATTCCCAGCCTCGGGCAGGACACTCAGCTCCGGTGGGAGAGGGACAAGGGATGCAGTGTGGGCATTCCTGGGTCGGGGAGGGAGGGGATGCACGCCTGAAATACAGAGAGGGCGTTGTAAGAATGTGTGGATTCTTTCCTCCAAGCTGAATTCCCGCTTTTCCATCAGGTCTGCAGAGCATGGACACCCCGCGTTAACCTGCAACACACAAGCACAGAACTCGGATAAATAAATCCACCAAAACTCAGCCCTTGGAGATTTATCAGATCAAATTTCTCTTCCGTTTTATTGAAGGATTCAAGATCATATAAATCAGGATTTCTCCAACTGAAGGCAAGTTTGGGAAGGGTCTTTATGTATTTTTGCCTCATCTGCAGATGCCTTAAAGAACCTTAAAAATTGTGGATTTGGAGACAGAGCAGTGAATGCTTTAACCCCTCAAGGATGATCTTGGATTCTGTATCCGCACCCAGAACTATCCTTGCAGTGAAATTAAGGTACTTAATACAACATTTGGCCCCTTTGTCCCCTTCCAAGCCCCTCAGCTCAAGTGCAAACCCAACTTTGCTGCCTTCCAGATGACTCAATAGGTTGTATTTGAACAACAAAAAAACAATTAAGGTGTAAAACCCCCGAGCAGAGCCCAGTCCCGATGCCTGGAATGCTAAAACCCATCAGCTCCAGCTGACATGGACACGGGGCTGCAGGGAAGGAGATGATCTTGAGAGGTCCTGGAAGAACTAGAAATACCCCTGGAAGAAACGCTGCGGGGTGGGGAAGGGTGGCAGGAGGGAGGGACAGGGAGAGGTCCTTCCAGGAAAGAGCCAGCTGAGATTGTTACGCACAGCTCGTCATCATTTCCAAAGAAAAGTGGCCCTGGAAGGCTGGGGAGAGAGACAGGCTTTCCTGGGAAGAGGGACTCTGCGTGGCTGTGGGAACCCTCCCTACTTTCTTCTCTCCTGCTCCAAATTTTCCAAGAAAAGGGGAAGGTTTCCACCCTTCCTGCTGTGGTGCCTGGGGGTTTACACTGTCCTACAGCTCATCCTCCCGTGGGAATGGAGTCACCGGACAAAATACCTGGAAAAGCCCCCCAAAACCAGACCTTGCACGCCCTCCCTGAAAGAGCCGGGTGAGCACAGACATCCTCCTAAAATCCACGATTCCCGGAGCCAGCATTGCCCAGAAACATTGCCCAAGAGTCCGGCTATTAATAAGTGCAACAATAATGTTTAACACGTGGCCGGTGTTTGGTGCTGTCCAAGTGCCTTTCCCGCATTAACCACCTCATTAACCGATAAGGGAAGGAAGCCGGGAACGGCTTTTCCAGCCGGAGCCGCGATCCCAGATGAAGGATGCGTGATACATTTCCCTTCCCTCAACTCCAGCGCGGCCAAAACAAGCAAACAAACAAACATCTGAGAGCTCAGCGTGGTTTTGGGGGGGACCAGAAGTCACGGGGAGGATGGTTCTCCAGCCCATCGGCAGGATCGCTTTGCGGGGATGGGGATGGGTGTTGGGTGGTTGGAGGGACACTCCCGATCCGGGTGCACAGCTTGGGGACAACGCTGGTGACAGGACACAGAACGATGGCTGAAAGGTTTTGATCTCACAGCTTAAATAATTCAGGAATCAGCAGCATTCCTTCCCCTGGGGGTTACTGTGGCACTGATTAAAGGAGGGCTAAAGTTCAAGGGAAACGTGAGCCAGGATTGCACAATGCTGGCAAAAGGTCCCCTGTCCCAGAGAGCACTTTGAGGATGTGGGGAAGAAGAAATGCAACCCCTTTTCCAGCTTTTTATTCCCTGCTGCCACATCACCCAGATGATGTCCAGAAGGTCCAGGTGGATCTGCTGAGCTTTCCAAAGGCAGCCCTGTGATTTGGAAGTCCAGAGGGATGGGGTGGTGGAGGGGTTTGCTTTCTCTGACAGGCCTGGCTGTCACACAACCTGCCTTGGGGACACAGCTCAGGAGAATCCAAGGCTGTTCCCCACAACTCCTCTCTCAGACCACTTGGGATACTGGTTTCATTTTGGGATCCTGGATTTAGAGACAAAAAAAGGCCTTGTTTTCAGAGGAATATAGCACAGAAATAGGGGCCAGATCTCTTTGCAAACATAACTAAACCCCCAAGAGTCCTTGGCCCTGCATCCCTGTCCTGGTCTCACTCCACCCAGTTTTCCATAGGAAGCAAATCCATCTCTAATCCATCCTGGTGTTCCTAAGGGGGATTTGGGAGAGAAATCACTGCCTGTGCCTCCTTGCAGGGAATTTAAAGCCCATGGCCCCACTCTGTGCCCTTCCAGGTCCCTGCTGGGCCACTTGATGCTGCAGAAAGGCTCCCAGATCCAAGCAGGATGGTTTAGGGGAAGAAGGACCCCAATCTGTGCCAGCCCCAACATCCAACACCAGCACAGGCACAGGAACAAGGGGGTGCCACAGCTGAGGGCTCAGCTCGCAGCTCTCCCCTCCTTCCCACTGCTGGAATCTCTGGGCTGTGATGCCAACATTCCCTGTCACACTTCCCTGTGGCAGCACAGTGACCTGGAGCTGAAGCCTTTCCATGGAATAGCAGGGCTCTCCACCCCAGGAAAACATTCCCAGCAGGGCAGGCAATGAGAAAAGTAACATGTCTAGCATAGCTGGAATTCAGAAATTCCCTCCTCTCCCCTCTGACACACCAGACCTCTGGCTTGTGCCTGCTTTCACCACTGCCAGATGAAATCTGGGAGATAGGCAAGGAAAAATGAGGGATTTGATGTGCAACCGGCACCCCTCTCCTCTCTGTTACTCCTTCTCCCTACTGTAATAGACGCCCCCACCATCCAGGGGTCCCTGCACAGATGAATTCATCACTTAGATAACTATCCAGCAGCCACAAGGTGGGGAAGGCCAAGGAAAACATCCATCCATCCATCCATCCATCCATCCATCCATCCATCCATCCATCCATCCATCCATCCATCCATCCATCCATCCATCAGCAGAGGCATGAGGAAACTCTCCCAGGGATCTCCCAGGGATTCACCCTGGGAGTTCAATCACGGAGCAGTGGCTGCAGCCCAGGCGAGGTGGGAGGGAAGGCAGCTCTCCCCGAGCCCTGCAAATCCCACGGAGGATTCTGCCAGTGCCCCTGCCAAGAGAATTCACCCCTGAGGTGGTCCCAGCCTTTTCCAGCCAAAGTGGTCTCCTGCAAAAGCCTCTGAGGGGAAGGTGTTGGTGGATCTGGCAGGAAGGCAGCAAGGACAGCACAGATGACATCAGCTCACTGACCTTCCTGAGCTGTAGGAAAACAAAAATGGCATCTTTGTGGTTTAAAATATCCCCCCAAAAGGAAAATAAAAAATAAAAGGGAAAGCAAGACAAATTCCCATGAAGATGCAGCTTCACCGTGTGTTCCCATCTCGCCTTCCCACGGGTGACCCTTGGCTCATCTCCAGCCCCAGCGGGGCACCAGCAAGGGCTTTGCACGGCTACCAGCTGGCTCTGGGACACTGGGACATGTGTGACACTGGGACATGTGTGACACTGGGAGATGTGTGACACTGGGAGATGTGTGACACTGGGACGTGTGTGACACTGGGACATGTGTGACACTGGGACATGTGTGACACTGGGACGTGTGTGACACTGGGACATGTGTGACACTGGGACACTGTGTGACACTGGGATGTGTGTGTGACACTGGGATGTGTGTGACACTGGGACACTGTGTGACACTGGGACATGTGTGACACTGGGATGTGTGTGTGACACTGGGACATGTGTGACACTGGGATGTGTGTGTGACACTGGGACGTGTGTGACACTGGGACATGTGTGACACTGGGACATGTGTGACACTGGGAGATGTGTGACACTGGGAGATGTGTGACACTGGGACGTGTGTGACACTGGGACATGTGTGACACTGGGACATGTGTGACACTGGGACGTGTGTGACACTGGGACATGTGTGACACTGGGACACTGTGTGACACTGGGATGTGTGTGTGACACTGGGATGTGTGTGACACTGGGACACTGTGTGACACTGGGACATGTGTGACACTGGGATGTGTGTGTGACACTGGGACATGTG
>JAWWEU010000068.1:2083232-2110282 GCA_035583155.1 Acropternis orthonyx
TTTGTTGAAAAAAAACAAACCGAGAAAAGCCAAAGCCATTTTGTTTTCTGGCATCAGAATTCCTCTTGGGAAGCAAATTCCCACGTACTGGATCATTTCTGGAGGGATACAGCTTGAGATAGAGACAAACGGAACAGATGAGGTTTGGCTGGAATGATGACGAAGGGAATCCTTGAGGATGCAGCCTAAAATCGTGGCTCTTTGGCTCCCAAAGGGTTGGATTTTCCCAAATGCCTCAGAGCCTTTAATCCTATCGGGATTTAGGGCTTAGTTTCTGAAGCAATTTGGAAACTCCCCCCAAGAACGGTTTTCGGATATCACTGCAAGGCTTTGTGCGGTGGAATGGTGCGGATTTAGGCACCTGAGGGAATTTTTTCCGCAGGGATGCTCACAGGTGCCACGGGTTGGATGTTCCCTGGATGGTCCCAGAGCTCCCGGCCCTCTGGAATGAGCTGCTAATGGGGATGGAAACGTTCCAGCCGCCACCGAGGAGCTGGAAAGGCCATTGACAGGAGAGGCTTTCCATCCATCCACAGCACAGACAGCAACGGCATTCTTGGAATAGCTCAAGGAATCAGAACTCCAGAGATAAGGCAGTAGGAAGGGAAACAAATGACGTGGGGTTTGATGTCCCGGGCTGCATGTAATGCTATAAATTATATATATCCATACATGTACATACATATATATATATATATATGGACACACACATATGAAACAAAGGAGATTCCATACTCTGGAAAAATCTCCCCTTTCAGCACTTTCAGGGAAAAACATCAGGCACAAGGGCAGGCAAATTAGGGCAAATAGGACTTCACACAAATTCCTAACTGGCTTTCCCTCCCTCCCCAAAAGAGACTTATTTTCTGGTCTTTCTCTGGTGAGAAGAGGAAAAAATAGCAAGAAATGGGTACTCTGAGATGCCCAACTCCATGATTTTTAGGGACAGCCTCTGCCAAAGGTCCTTTGGATCTCAGCTTAACTGGGATGGCTCATAAGGAGTTGCAGAGGACAATCCCTGGGAGGGATGTTTTAATGCTGATGGTTCCTCTCCAGAGGTGTGGAATGTGGATTTCCAGGCTGCTTCCATTCCAGGCCTGGGAAGAACAAACCAGGAGCGACTCAAAACAAACCCCCACACCGAGATTTAAACCTCTGCTCTGGTTATTTCCAAGTCACAACATCCCTCTGACAAAAGGTGGGGGTTGAGAGGGAAAAAAGATTGTCCCAGAGCACAGAATTCCCATGAATTTTCATGAAACATGATCCAAAGTTCCTGTTGCTGCCCATTTTTCCTGCCTGCCCTGCACGTGTTTCCAATCTCCAGCAACACATGATGGGTCTCCTCCATCTCCCCCTCCGGGGCTGAATTCCTGCAGATATTCCCTCTCCCAGCAATTTGGCAGCTCTGGCACATTTTGGTGACAGTTTGGGCTTGGCCTTTTGGATCCTGCTCTGGTCTTGCTTTTCCTGGGATATGGGAATGCAATCCCAGGAGGGTTTCCCAACCCCATCCTCCTCAACGCCCTCAAAGAGAACCTTTCAAAGGCTCCCAAAGGCAAAACCACCCAAAACCTTCACCATCATAAGCCCCGCCATTCCAGCCAGCAAAAACACCCAGAAAAAGGGATGTAGAACAGCACGAAAACCCCCCCCCCCAAACAAACCCACAAGGAGTCATTTTCCCTGCTGTATTTTCCCCTTTCCCATCGGGAATGGCAGCAGTGGAAAAGTGGAAAAGGCAGGCCTGGCTTCAAGCTCTTTGATATGTTGGGAAAAGCTCCCATTTGCATTCAGACTGAGGAGCCGGGTCACTTTGTAGTCCGTCAAGAAATATATTTTGGTTTGGTGAAAAATGTCAGTGAAATAAAATGAATAAATAAATAAATAAATAAATAAATAGAGTTTCCTTTGATATTTCTCTTTAAAAGGTTTCAGGCTCCCTTTGAAAAGAATCTGCCAGAACTTTGCAGGAGTTGAAATATCCAGTTTGGACATTTCTAACAGAAAACTTCCATTTGAAAATAATATTCCCCACCCCCTCCCCCCCTTTAGGATCCCTCTCATCTTGTATTTCCCCTCCCTCTGCTTGAAAGGCAAATTGTTTCCATCTCCGGATTAATTCCTTCATTCCTGCCAGGTTTGCTGCAGAAGCCCCTGGATCTGAGGGAAGATCCCACTGAAAATGTTCCATGGCTCTGATCACTGCCAAGGCTGTTTTCCAAAGTCACCTTCCTCTCCTTTTCTCAGGCTGGTGAAGACACAGATAATTACAAATTGAAGGTGGCACATCCTGGGATAGGCTCAGGATTGAGGGAATGTGGTTCTGGCTGGGATGGTGTTTGATGTCGGTGATAATTCCCAGTTTAGGCTCAGCTAAAAGGAAGGTGCTGCTCCAATCAGGAGGTTGGGTGGGAAACATCCACCTGAGTCCAGCCAAGGATCTGGAACATTCCCATGATTCTGCCCTGCAGACAATCTCACCTGGAGGCTGCTCTGGGCAGGGCCTGTTTGGCTTTTCCCAGCTAAGCATTTCATCCCTACTGGCCTGTGGAACCCAAATCAAATCCTGCCTTTTATTATCCCACAGCAGTTTGGAAAGGAACTGCAAGCCCTTCCAAATCCACCCCCTGCCACAGGCAGGGACACCTTCCACCAGCCCAGGTTGCATCCAGCCTGGTCTTGGACACTTCCAGGGATGGGGCAGCCACAGCTTCTCTGCCCAACCTGTGCCAGGCTCTCCCCACCCTCCCAGGGAAGAATTCCCTCCCAATATCCCACCTATCCCTGCCCTCTGGCAGTGGGAAGCCGTTCCCCTTGTGCTGTCACTCTATAACCTTGTGAAAGGTTTGACCCACCCAGGCAGGGCTGGGGAGCTGAAACACCTTCTCTGCTTTGGAGCTGATCCAGGTTTAACCTTCCGCAGCCCAGGAATTCCTGTGCCACCCCTCCTTTCCCACCTGGAAGCACGGAGCCCTTCCCTGGAAAGGGCACCCCATGAATGGCCCCATTGAGCTGCCTGGCACTGAACACGCCCCAAATCACTCCACAAATGATTTTTTTTTGGATGTCTCGAGCCACCAGTAAAAGTTTCCCTTGTTTTCATCCTCCCAGCAGCTCCCAGCCACAGCAGAACGCTCTCCTCCTGCCAGCCTAGGCAGGAAAACAGGAAAGGGCACGAAAATCACCCCAAAAACGGGTGGCAGGGCCACCCCTCCACCAGCACACACGGGGTTTGCTGCACCACGGGAATATCACGGATACCTAGAGGCTGAAAATGGGAAATAAAGCCAGGCTGGGCTTATCCTGGGTGCACCTGTATGCCATTTCCCCCTGAATTCCCAAGGATCCATAAATAGCCGGGCTTCAGGCTGGTTTTGCAAATAGTTCCAAAAGGAAACCATTTGGAGAGAGTAAAAATAGTCCCCTTGAACTTTTTTTTTCAGCCCAGAGTCTGTTCCTCTACGGTTTCCCACTTCCAAATTGCCACTTTGAAATTTTCACCTTTTAAATTTAGTTGAGAGGATGGAAATGGAAACAACAAAAAAATCCCCTGTAGACGGAGGCAAGTCTTGATTCGATAAGAAACCCTTCAGGCTTTTTACGGGCTGAGAAAAATCAACAGAATTATTTGGACTGAGCCACAAGCACTTTCTTAATTATTAAGCCTGCAAACCACAGAAACCATTATTCACACAGGCCAGGCTTTGTGTACCTGACCTGAGAAAGCTGGCAGAAGGCAGAATTTAAGATTCCTTAAAAAATCCTGTCAGGACAAGGTTTTCCAAAGGGCTCCTTGGAGAAAGAGCTTTAAACTCCCCTAAGGAGCTGCAGATGCCACAGGGGAGGGGGGGGTTGGTCTGGAGCTCAGTCCGAGCAGAGGTTGAGCTTCAATGACGAGATGAAACATCAGCTCTGGTTTGTAACTCGATTTTTAAGCTGTTTTCACATTAAATTTGGGAATGTGGGAAGCACAGATGGGCTGGGGACTGAGCTTTGCATCCAAAGGCCGGGGTGTGGGAATTGGCAGGGAAGGAGGTGGAGAGGGGGGATTTGGGCGGACCCCAAAGGTGGATGGGCAGCTCCACAGGGCTGACATCACCCCCCCTTCCCTGGGCTGGGCTTATTTAAAGCAGGCCTGGGGCTGGGCGGGGCTGGGGGGATAATTTGGGGGATGCTGCCAAGGGAAAACATGGAATTACAGCCCAGGGATTGGGGATGAAATGCTCCAGCAGCCTCCAAAACAGCCCTGGAGCAAGCAGAGATTCCAGGTAAACCCTGGAATCCCCAAATGGTTTGAAGGGACCTTACATGTCATTTAATCCATCCCCTTGGGATAACTTCCATCAGGTTGCTCCAAGTCTCACCCAAGATATTTGGGAAATATCCAGAACTCCACTGATTTTAAGGTAGCACCCATAACCAGGAGTGATTTTTAATTATTATTAACCTTTTTAACCATTATTGCCCTCAAAGTGGGGTTGCCCAGTCGGAAAAGGAGCTAAAACATGGAACTGGGAGCGAGCTGGATTTGCTTGGAAAAATAAGAAAGGAAAGAGTTCATGGGTATAATCTGAGAGCAGCTTTTCTGCTGAACATAAAAGGTCTGTGACCCCAGTGGTTAAAGCAGGGAAAGGCAGAAAAATAAAGCAGGAGAAACACTCAGTTTGGGTCAAAAGTAACTGACTCTTGGGAGAGTTTTCAGGGGAAAAAGCCAAATATAAATAAAACTGGGTCAACTTAATATTTTCACTGATTTAAACCAGCGTTGTGTTTCACTTTGATTCATTCTCTTCGCTTGGTAGTTTACTCTTTTAATTTAGCAGAACATTTTCTTCTCTTAATTTGCTCAATTCTTGAAAATCCCCTGTACAAAAAGAAAGGTCAAAAGGGTTTATTTTGAAAAATGTCGAAGCAAAACATTTCTACATCAAAAAAAAAAAAGACCCTTTTCTGGCCAAAATGTACTTGCCAAATGAGGCTGGTATTTGTGAGTCATTTCTCCAGCACATTTTTCAGTGAATTTACTATTTGTCAGAAAGAAAAAAGCAAGGTTAAACCTTTCCCTTAATGAGAGCACGTGTGCGTTGGGGTCACATAAATGTATTTAGGGAGAAGGAAAGGGATTGGAAGGATCTTGCTTTTATTCCTGCATCTCCCTGCACATATTGGGTGTAAAACAGGGAGAAAATCCAGGCACATTCATCCCCTTTTTCCCTTCCTACACATATTTCTCCACCAAGACCTGGAGAAGCACAAACCAACCCCAAGGAGCAAAATGGTTTAAGTTCCCACATCCCAAAACAATATGCTTGGAGGTTCGTTTAAACTTCAGAGTGGATGGGATTGTTCAGGAAGAAAAGAATTTCTCTTCCACCCATGAGCAGGATCTTAATCTGTATTTTTTCCCCTCGCATTTCTCCGGGGTCCTTCTATTTTAGGGAAGTTTTCTCCTCCCTTTAAATGATTTTCAAGGCTTCAGTAAAGCCAGCACAGGTTGGGCAGAGAAGCTGTGGCTGCCCCATCCCTGGAAGTGTCCAAGGCCAGGTTGGAGCAACTTGGGATAGTGGGAGGTGTCCCCGCCCATGGCAAGGAGTGGAACTTTAAGGTTCCTTTCCAACCCAAACCATCCTGGAATTCTGTGATTAAATCCAAATTAAAAGAAGACACGGCAAGTCCTTCCAGACGAGTCACAACTTGGCCCCCTCTGTGGGGTGAAAGGGGTTTTTTGGAAGCTCTGCTTCCTTCCGAAGCAGGATAAAAATCACGGATAAATTAACAATAATAAGAATATCCAATTAACAGCGTGGAAAATTTAAGCATCTCCAGCCTCTAGAATTAATAAAGCACAAGATTTCACGCTTGTCATTGCCCAGGCAGCTGCAGGGGATGAGATCCGCTCCTGTGCACGGCAGAGCTGCACAGCCACGCTCCAGGGCGTGAAATCCCGCTCCATTCCCATTCCCAAATCCCGCTCCATTCCCATTCCCCGTGCTCCCATCCCACTGCACAGCATTTCTGGGGACACTCTGCTCTCATTCACCCACCTCAGGAATAACCCACCCCCTCAGCTCTCCTGGGATTAATGTGGCAAAGCCTGTGGTTCTCCAGGCTGGGATTTACCCCTGGCATTTATCCCTGGAATTTACAGGCACCGCTCTGAACCCTCTAGGAACAAAACACCACGGGGAGGATTCAACACCAAATGCAAGAGCTGTAATTACAGTCCCTGATAATGTTCCGCTGTCCTGGAGTTCCCAGGAGCTGCTTTGTTCCATGTTTCTTCTCCAGAACTTCCTCCCTTTAGGCTGAACTGCAAAAAAATCCCTGCCAGGACAGCTCAAAAAATTGTCCATTCAACCATTTTTCCAAGGGAAGGTCATGCTTTGATTTAACTGGAGAAAGTTCCCCGGGAACATCCGATTTCCTTGGAAGTGTTTGACTTGTTCTGTAGGAAAACAAAAAGATCAGACCCTGAAAACTGAAAAATACCATTTTGAGCAGAGAATGATGAAGCTTTGGACTGAAATGCCTTCAACATTTCCCTTTTTATTAAGGATACATCACGTACCAAAGGAACATTTGCCCTGGGCAGGCAGCACCTCGGCTTTGCATCCAGGCATTTCCACAAGGGCAGGGACACACCAGATTGTGGTTTTAATCTGCCTGGACAAGGATCCAAGTGCAATTCCTGAGCGTGGCCACCTTCCTTGAGGCCACCAGAGCGTGTCACAAGGACAGTTTGTCCCCACGGAACATTCCAGCAGCTGTCGAAGAGAAGGACCCCCCTGACCATACGGGGTGACATCGACACCTGGCCCCCAAACTGGCAGCTCTTTAAAGCTTTTTATCCCGCATTTTCTGCCTCGGATCACCCAGGAAACAGCTCCGTTCCTTGCAGAGGAGGGAGGAAAGACCTCTGTGCCCGCAGAGGTGGGCACAGACCTCCAACCCCTCCGCTCTTGCCTCCTCCGATCCACCATGGGATAGGAACGCACATCCTTGCTCCAAGTCCCTCTTCCCAGCGCTCCGTTCGGGAACAGAGCCCCATCTTCACCAGGATTGACTCAACCACCCACATTTTGCAGCGTTAATGGCACGAAAAGCTTCAGATTCCGCCTTTCCTCCCCCACCGATGCTCTCCCAAGCCCTTTGGGCTGCACTGAATAATTCATGGAGTTTTCCCAAGGTTGTTGTTTCCCTCTGTCCCGTGGGGGCAGGCTCCGAATACACCTGCTTGTTCTTGATTTTTCTAATGAATAATCCTGAATTAGCCGTGAAATGCTAAATGGCACCATGATCTCATCAGGCATTAACCGAGCGTGAGACAAGCTTAGCAACCAGGCAAAACACAGCGGGCCGAGCTGGAGACCATTCCAGACAGGGATGGACTTTCCAAGTATTTCACAGGGCAGGAAAGAGGAATATCTTTCCTGGAGATAAGAACATCAGCACCAGGAGAGATCAAAGAGGTTGGGGTGGGGCTGGGGCTGCGTCAGAAATGTTTAAATCCCATTTTTTCCTCTTTCTTTCTGATTTTTTCCCCTTCTCCTTCCTGCTGTTTGTTCCCTCTTCCCGGGCTGTTTGCTGTAGGAGAACCTGTGGGATGAGGTTGACATTTTCAGTCAATGTCTTCGAGCAGAAACAGCCTCAATATGAGGATTTTTTTTAAGTCGAGAGTCAACTAGGAAAGGGCCTGGAGTGACGGGACAAGGGGGAATGGTGGTTTACGTTGGATATTAGGGGAAAATTCTACCCTGGGAAGTTGGGGAGGCCCAGAGAAGCCGTGGCTGCCCCATCCCTGGGAGTGTCCAAGGCCAGGTTGGACAGGGCTGGGAGCAACCTGGAAAGCCACAATTAGGTCACCCCGGAGCCTTCCCTTCTCCAGGCTGAACAATCCCAGTTCTCCAGCCTTTCCATCCCTCTGACCATCCTGGTGCCTCCTCTGGACTCTCCAGCAGCTCCACATCCTTCCAAGTGCTGGGATCCTGGAGCTGGAGGCAGCTCTGCAGGTGGAGGGCACTGAAGGAGTCAGACTTCCCAAAACCAGGAGCAAACCCTGGAGAAAAGTCAGGACCTGCAACAATCCGAGGCTTCATTTAATCCCAAGCCCCTCTCTCCCTCAGCCCCGGAGCCTGGTGTGCTTCATTCCCCTCCTGATCCAAGCTGCAAAGCAAGGATGGTTTCAGTTATCTAATCACCAGCTTTCCAGTCCTTAGACACGCTGGAGCCAAAGGTTTGAGTCCCACCAGGACTCCCAGTGTTGTTTTGCTTCAGGAAGTTCCCTTCTGAGGAGGGATTTTAACCCCAGCTCCGTCCTGGGGAGATCCTTCCTCAGGGGGGTCACACAGGTAGAGAAGAGAAGCCCAGCCCTACTTGAGGTCCACAACCCCAGTCCTCTGTTCTGACATGCTCATCCTCCAGGCCTGGATTCTGCCAAGTGCTTTGGGATGTTTTCATGGCAAGAGGCTCCTAATTTAGCATTTAAGCAGGCCCTGATCCCGATGTCCCGTGCTCCGTGTGCTGCTCCAGTGGCTTGCACAACACTCCTCCATCAGGGAGACACGGAGTGATTAATGCTAAAGAAAACACTTCTGCAAGTTGTCAGGAGAAAGTGACTGGATGAAGAAGGACTTTGAAGAATTTCTAAAGCTCAGCCTTATTCCAGTTAACCCTGGTGAACCAGGAAACAATTGGACTGGGAATTCAGTCCCACTTAGAGCTGTGCTGACAAAGCCCAAGGAAATGCAGGAACTCCTCCTGCAGCAAACGTGGTCCTGAAGTCTCACTCCCAAGCCAGTTGTTCTCCCTTCCCATTATTTTGGGGCCTGGGCTCATGGAGATACCTAAGGAAAAGACTCTGGGAGTGTTTTCCCCCTCCAGGGCCAAGCCCTGCCCTGGCACCCTTTGGCAGAGCCACCAGCAGGGCAGCAGCGACTCCCTGCACAGATTTAGTCACCAAAACGGGATTTCCAGGCTGGGCTGAAATGGGAAAGTGGCTGTAAATCCCCCTTTTCCCCCCACCTGCTCCCTCTGCAGAGCAGGGAGAAGGATTTTGTGGTGTTCGCACAGCTCCCTGTGATCTCTTTGAAGCCTCCAGCTGATACTCCAGAACCTCCCTAAGCTCCCATGGATCCAAAAAACAACTGGAAGGGGGGGGAAAAACCCAGCCATGAGGATGTTTTTAAATATAATATTTATTTTATTATCTCCTTGCCTTTTGGATGGCTCAGAAGAGCCCAATGCCGTGTCTACACAGCAGAAATGTTCTGGGATGGCATTCCCTACTCCAGCTTTTCTGCTGGAGCCAAATATTTATTGTGTCTGGAGCAAGGAGCCTGTAAAATGCAGAGGTGGGGGAGCTTGTTTCTCTTAAACAGGCTTTGGGGCAAATTGCCTTTTGCCTGGCTTTTTGTGTGCAGAAAAGCCCCCAAGAGTTGCTGGATTTAACATCCACATTTTGGCTGGCACTGAAGAGGTGAACACACAGATCCACCACGTTTTAGCCCCATTTCAAGCCCAGGAACCCATTAAATAAACTCCAAATGACTACAACATTAAGAATATCATCAAAATCCAGCCTGAAAGAGCAATACAAAGAGTTTCAGCTCAAAATCACATTTTTGCATTGTTTTCAGTCCCTCCAATCACATTTCATAGAATCAGAGACTAATTTGGGCTGGAAGGGACCTTAGTGATTTTGTTCCACCCCTTCCACAGCCCAGGTTGCTCCAAGCCCTGTCCAACCTGCCCTTGGACACTCCCAGGGATGGGGCAGCCACGGCTTCTCCGCCCAACCTGTGCCAGGGCCTGCCCGCCCTCCCAGGGCAGAATTTGGGTATATTTAATCCAAATTCCCCCTCCTTGTCCCGTCTCTCAGCCACCGAAATATCGTGCAGGAACATTTCGTGTTTCCCAGCCAGTTCAAAGCAACACTTTGTACTAAAACACCCCACCAGTTTCTCCATGAAGTGGAATATTCAGGGAGCCAATCCAACACATCCTTACTGCTGGATCCCGTTCACCCCTGGCAAGGAGCCCATGGATTCAGGGAGGAATCCGGTTCATTTTGTCCCGTTAGGAGATAGAGACGTCAGAAGGAACAGAGAGAACCCCTTCACTGCCCAAATCTGCTCTCCCAGCAGCATCAAAGTGTCCTCAGAGCTGGCAGAGCAACCTGAGCTCAGACACGTGTGTGTGACACATGTTGGGCTTGCTCAGCTCAATTAACAATGACACCCGTAAGTACAATTTGTATTTAGCACAGCCATCCACTTATAGGAAGCGGAGGGAGCTGGGAATGATGTGAGTTCTCAGAAGTAAACTGGAAAAAAATTAGTTAGGTGGAGAATTAATGAAGCAACAAGACACAGGCAGGTCAGCCCAGATGGGAAGAGAGGCTGGAAGAGGGCAGGAAGGGATCCAGCTGGGATTTGGAGGATTGCAGGCACTGGGAGAGGAGCAGCGGGAGTTCAAGGGGTTCAGAGCGGAGTGACACGTGAGGTGGATTTAAGGGAATAGGCTGATGCAAGTCCCATGCTTGGGGGAAGGGCTGATTCATACCAGCTCCAAGGCATTTTCCCAGGTCCTCCTGAGTTCTCTGGAAGCAGGATGGGCAGCAGTCCTGGCATGCAGGGATCCACCCTGAATCCAGGGGAGGTCTGAGCTTACCTGCATTGGCCCGTCTCCGAAGTGAGCTGTGTCAGAGCAAACAGAGCCCGAGCACTGCACGGCCAGGGAGGTGCTTTTATGGGCTGGACACCCTGGGAAGGGTTGGATACCCTGGGAAGGGCTGGATACCCTGGGAAGGACGGGATCTGGTGGTTTCAGGCTTGAAAAACCACCTAGGAAAGCCAACTGCAGAGCTCAGCAGCCACGGGGAGGATGCAGGGGTGACAAAACAGCAGCGGGAGAGGATACAGCAAATAGCTTTCCAATGGCTTGGGAGTTTGGTGTAGGTTGTCCTGAGATTTTTCCAGCCAAATCCCTGTGCTTAATGGGCTTTGGATATTTGTGCCCAGGTGTTATTGTTATTTTACCATGGTTTTATCATCAGCTAATAGAGCGTGGGATTCCTTTTTGGCATCCTTCGCTCCTGCCTGTTCCCCTGGGTCCCAAAGCAACGTGTAGCCCTTGGATAGTTTTCCGTACTCACTGTTTACTCCAGGACAATGGGAGAGGTCCCTGATCCCAGACTGTCATCCCTGGGCATGAAATCCACCCCCAGGATTTTGGTAGGCAGGGGTTAAGCAGCTGCAGAAAATTGAAGTTTATTGGAGAATTCAAGGAGCTGCAGCTCCCACGAGGAATTAAAAGCAGCGTGGAACTGTCTTCATGCAGTGCCCACCCGTGGAGAGCCACAGGACCCAGGTATTGCCCTGCAACACCCTGCAGTTGGGAGGGAAGGAACATTCCTTGGAATGGTGCAGGGGAAGAGAGGGGAAGAGGCACTGTCCCATCCCAAGGGCAGGACAGCAGGGCTAAAACCTCTCCCCCATCCCAAATTACCAAGCAAGGCTTGGACACTATTGCAGAAACCTCAGCCAGCTCTCCTGCCTGCCCCAACATCCTCGCTCAAACAGTGGCTGTGTTCCCACTGGATCCCTCCTCCAAAGGATGCTCCAGTGCCCCAGCGCTGCAAGAAGCTCCCAGATCCCAGGGCAGGATCCCAGACCTTCAGGGAATGCATCTTCCCCCCCTCAACGACCTGCAAGAAGCCTTAAAAAAAAAGCCAAATTCCAGTATATTCCCTCACACCACATAATCTCAGCTTAAGGTTCCCAAGCATGCCTTTAATTTAAGCTTAATAAAGCTGTTACTGTCCACTCATTAATGAGTGCTTATTAAAACCATATTTATTGCAGACGGTGCTGGGAGATCTCGCAGGGACAGCCCGAGGCAGCAATTCCTCCCTCTCTCCCTCCAGCCTGTGGTGTTTAACGAGGGATCCATGTGGAATTCCCAGCAAACATGTTTCCAATAAGCATTTTTCCCAGCTGAGGCTCCGTGCACAAACCTGTGTGTGCACCCACAAAGGAAATGCAGAGTGAGAAACTGCGTTTTTACATCACCAACGTTGCTCTGGGACGGGATGAAAACACATCAAGCAACAATCAGGGCTGTATTGATTAATTGATTAATTAAAGTTGTTTAGTGAGGGGGGGGTGGGCAGCATTCAGACCCTCCTGCATCCTCCCTGGTGGCCAGGAATTGCCCCCAAATCAAACACTGTGACCACAACAGGCCTGGAAATTAATTTTATCTCGAGGTTGAGAGGTTTGCTGAGATCCAGAGGAAAAGCCTTTTTGCTTCCCACAGCCCAGGGATGAGGAATAACCTGACACTGACGTGAGACATCTCTCATTTTTATGAGTAGAACTTCCAGAAGGCAAAAACCTCCTGCATCCCAGAAATTGCATTTTCAATTCCATGTGTACAGGCAGAGACTCCTGATTTTGGTACCTAATCCCAGTTAGGGAAATATCAAGAGCCTTAATCACACCACAGATAAGGAAAGGACACGGAGAAGAGGAGGGAGACGGAATTGCCAGGAATCTGTTGGGAAAGGCATCTTACCTTGGCACCCTCCCTCTGAGCCCCCGACAGAACTGCTTGGGATGGGCATTCACAGGGCATTTTATGGGCACTCTGTGCCCGGAACACCTTGGGATTTCCAACCTTGCTGTGTGAGAGGGCCATTTATCCCTCTTTGGGATTGTTTTCCCTATCAAACAACCATGTCTTGGATGCACAAGTATTTGACCCCCACTTGCAGCACTTCCCCCCCTTCCCCAGAGCCCCCTCTGCTCCACGAGTCTCACTGTGGAGGGTTTTTTTTTGAGGTCTGATTTTCAGAACATTCAAAACTTCTCCCCCTCCTTCCCTTCCCTTGTTTTCCCTCCAAGTAGCTCAGCCAGAGGTTGGGGGTAGGAGGGGAAATGCTGCCAGAAAAGCTCCTAACAACCCTCTTTGGAGACAGGCTTTATCCACTCAGCTGTCCCTTGTAAACCAAGCCCTGTGTGAGATTTTTTCCCAAACCTTTCAATCCCCCTCCTTGCCCTCGCCCCTCCTGCTTTGCTCACGCTGCAAATATGCAGCAAAAAATACTTGGGGACAAGAATGTCTTTTTGTTGCTGCAGGAAAGGGAAAATGAGGCAGAGGGGGAGCATCAACATCCCCTTGGCTGTTCTTTCCTGGAGGGCACCAAGCAGGATTTTGGGGATGGAGAAAGGTCCCTTTTCCACCCTCAGGACGCAGCGTGGTCAAAAACCACCGCGGCAACGTCATCTCTGGGATCTGTAAGTGGAAGTGACAGCACTGGGAGGTTGTGCTGGGATTGTTTTCCTGGGTTTTGAGGTCTGGGGAGGTTCAAATATTGCTTGAGTAGACGAGGTCGAGGTCTACAAATGGAGTGATCCTTGGTGGGCATTACTGATCCTGAGATGGAGCTGTGCAAGGTGGGAGATGCTTTTTCATGGAAGCAGGGATGATTTCCTGGTGTTAACCGGGTGAGATCTCTCTTATTTCAGCTGGAGAATCCCTCTCCAAGGCTCTTGGAGCACACAGGGAGGAGACAGCACAGCCCTCCATGCCTGCAGGACCTGACGTGGCCCCAACCCTTTGGAAAAGGGAAACTCTAAGCACTTCCTGGCTTGGAGAAGGATTAAAAAAAACCCCCAAGGAGCAGGATTTGCTCTGTTGTGTCTGGAGAGGATGTGTCAGCACAGCAAGGCTCTGGGGAGAAGGATTCCTGGCTCCTGCAGGGACAGACTCGGGGGTCCCTTCTGGCCAGATGTGCGAGAACAACACGCCTGGGGGAAGAAATTCCAGCCAATCCCAGCAAGGCAGGGAGCTGCTGGGAATGGCAGCAGGTGCCCCGGGGCGGGAGGGAAGCTCCGTGGAGGGAAGTTGGCAGCACTGGGGATTGCTCAGCGCATCCTCAGCACAGCTCAGGGCCGGGAGATGCTTCCCAGGATCCGTCACGGCCCGGGAAGGCAGCGGCACTCCCAGGCAGGTGGGAGCTCCGGGCTGGAGGTGCCGCCGCGCTCCGGCCCCGCTGACATCCCCGTGATGGATGAGCACCGTGACTCCAGCACGGCTTGGGCCCCGAGCCCGGCGTTTCACTCCCTGAGTTAATGGAAATATTATACACATGGAGCTGGCCCCTTCCCAAAGACACTCCTGCCTCGCGGAGGGAGTCACTCCTCACATGGCTCTGCTCCGCAGATGGATGCGCTGGAGGGGACGGGGTTGGGGGGGAAGGAGGAGCCAAGAGCCACTGGCAGGGACATGGAGAGGAGCACTTGTGTGTCCTCCCGGTGTAGGGCAGGGGCAGGGACACAACCAGCCACCTCCTGCATCCCAGAAAGGCTCTTCCCAAGGTGACTGTGCAAGGAGCAATCCAGGGCTCATCCATCCTTCAGGCAAGAGGGGGAAAAGCTGCGGGATTCATCCCATCCCTGGCTGTGGCACGCTGAGCTGCCAACAAAGAGATAGAACCCCCAACATTCAGGAGTCAAGGGAGGTTTTGTTGGATCTTAGGGAAAGGCTTTTCCCCCAGAGGGTGGTGGGCACTGACCAGGCTCCCCAGGCACAGCCCCAAGGCTGCCAGAGCTGCAGGAGGGTTCGGATGACACAGGGTGGGATTGTTGGGGTGTCTGGGCAGGGATCCAGCTCAGGATATTCCATGAGCATCCCATGAGCTTGAGCTAAAATTCAGCACAGAAGAGGTCAAGGAAGAGATTGGTGCCCTGGTGCCTGTGGCTGTTTTCAAAGCCCATGCAATGCCCTGGCCTTCCATCCCTTTGCAGAGTCCAAACCCAAGGAGGGTCTTGTTTTTATTAACATGTTTTACATCTTTTACAACCTCCCTGCCAGCTGGACAGCTGCACTCTCAGAGCAATTATATGCATCATCTAAACATCATCTAAAATGAAAGGGCTTCATTTAATTGGGTTATTTAAATGACACGTTGGATGGAAAAAGCCAAGCAGGCTTAGCAGGATATTTAATGCTTACGTTCGTTTGCATGAGCACAAAACATTATCTGAGAGCCTTGGAAATGAAGGGCAAAACTCCTGGTGACTTCAGAGGCTGCGGAGCAGATGTTGGCAGAGAAAGGATCAGGGAGATGATACAGGGAGCTGCCACCTGGAAGGAGCAGCAACACTGCCCTGCCAGAGGTTTCCAAAGGGAATTCTCCCTTTGCTCACCAGCCTGTGGTTGTTCCTCCCTTACAGAAATAGTCCTGCCACGAGTTTAAACTGTTTTTTCCTCCTGCTTTTCTCCTGATTTCCTCTATGTGGAAAAGCAAGCAAAAAGTGGCTTTAAAAAGGGCAAATTCCTTCCCTCCAGCAAACCCAAACCTGAAAGAACATCTGGCGTTGGAAAAACAAGAAAACTAGGATTTTGTACCAAAACCAAGGGTTGTAGTTCTGATTCTTTCAACTCCCAAATCTGAGCAGCCTAACCCGAGGTGGAGGTTTGAAGCTTATTTTAGAAGCATGACAGAAAATACTTCCAAACACAATTCCTTCTAAAATACACCCTCTGCAGGTGCCAAGGGCAGAGGAGGCACCTGCAGGAGGGAAGGCACAGACTCAGGCATCACAGCAAGCAGTAAAAAAAACAATAACCCCCCCCAAAAAAACCCAGAACAACCCCCTCCCACTTTGCACAGACAAATCGGATTTAACTTTTTCAGGTCCATTCTGCTGGAATGCAGATGCTGAAACAGCTTCTCTTTCTGCCTCAGTGCTGAGAATTGAGCCAGTTCCTAAATGCCATATTCAATATTTTCCCACTGAAACACAGAACAGCAGCTACAGCAGAGGAAAAGCAAAGAAAAGAACACACAGAATTACACTTGGAAAAAAGACAGGAAAGAGACATCTGCAACACTTGAATGGGGAATTGCTGGGAAATTTTCAGGTTTCACTGACTGTGTGAAGTGTTTTGAAACATCCTTTCCCCCCGGTTTCCCAGGGAAATGAGACATGAACCTTTCATTCTTTCCTGAGCGCAGCCCAAAGTTATCACCATGAGTAATGCAGCCCCTAAAAGTCCAACTGCTGGACCAGCCCCTTCCCAGGAGGCAGTGAAGGAACCCGCTGGTGATGCCCCTCTCCCACATCCCAGGGCAGGGAGTGTTCCAACAGCAGCTCCACGGCTTTTCCCTGTGCCCCTTCCAGCCCAGGAGAGTGGCCAAAAATGCCCCCAAGTGAATCACCAGCCCTGGAAAGGTTTGTGCTGCCGAGCCCAGCTTGTGGCTCTTCCAAGTGACACAACCACGCTGGCACTTGGCCCTCGTCTTCTCAGTGTGTGGCTCCAGCGGTGTCTCATCGTGTCACACACATGCCTTGGTCCCCAAAACTTTGGGACAAAACAGTCCATGGGCTTGGAGGAGTGAAAACAGAGGTGCCTCTTGAAGCTGTAGGAGCTGATCTTAGACCTTGATGCTTTTTTTTTTTTTGTGGCACAAAAAGGTTTGGAGGGGAAGAGCCAAGTTAGGAGAGGCAGGAGGGTTGCAGGGAGAGTAATGCCCTTAGAAATTCCTGGCCTACAGCTGTGGGAATGGGCTTTAAAATAAGTGGGAGAGGGTTTTAAAATAGGTGGGAAAGGGTTTTAAAATAAGTGGGAAAGGTGGGGCGCTGGAGGCAGTGAAATGGGGCATATCCCACACAGATGATCCCCATGGACATCAGGGAAGGGAAAGGGCACGGGCACAGTGGCACAGCCAGAGCTTGTGGGGTGCAAATACCCCCAGGAATCACCCATGCCAGCGTGCACGTTGGCACCTGCTGGGCTTGGATTTGGACTGGAAGCACAGTTCCATGAGAATAGGAATGAGATGAAGACTCCTAGCGTGCCACACATTCCCTGGATAAAGACACTGAGAGGCACATCTTTATTAAATGATGATTCTCATTACAAGGCCTGGAGTGACAGGGCAAGGGGAAGGTTTAAATCTGGTATTAGGAGGAGATTCCTCCCTGTGAGGGTGGGCAGAGAAGCTGTGGCTGCCCCATCCCTGGAAGTGTCCAAGGGCAGGTTGGACGGGGCTTGGAGCAACCTGGGATAGTGGAAGGGGTGGAATGAGATGTTCCTTCAGATCCCTCCCAACCCAAACCACCATGGAATTCTGTGCTTATCCTTCAGCACACAGACCTGACTTGCTGCTCTACCCCACCTCCCACTCCACTTCCCTGCCGTCTCTCACCCCACTCCCTCCCAGCACAATTCCTGACTCCAGTTGTGCCGGATTTATCCACAGCACTGGCTCTTCCCGGTCCGTCCGTGAGAGCTCAGCGTCCTCTGCAAGGCCTGTGCACTCACCCACAGCACAGCTTGAAGGTGAAAGCCTTTCCAGAGTCCAACACACCATCTCCAAACCCAGCAGAATCCCAGGGAAACCTGTCCATGGGCTGGACCTGCAGGAGGTTTGTGGGGAGGAAAAGAGCCCTGGGGGAAAAAAGGCTGCCTGAGGAATTCACTGAGCTTGGCTTGGCACGTGGCTGTGCATCAGAGCTGGGCAAAGGAGGAGCTCGGGGAAAGGTTGGTCTGGTTGGAGCCAAAACAAACTTTTTCCAAAGAGAAAAGAAACCAACCCCGAATAAAGAAACCGAAAACCAGATCCATGAATAGCTTCAGTCCCTTCCCTGCTGCTCCCAAAAACTCCACTTCTTTTGGTGAATTAACTTTTTTGGACCTCCTACAAATGAACCAGCCACTGCTGAAAGCAAACAGAGGCACCCGGAGCACGTTCAAATAAACACTCCCCGGGTGTATATTTGAATCTTTCATCGTGCACTGAGTTTTGGGTAGGGCTTATTTGTATTTGTAAACTTCAAGATAAAGGTACTCGGGGGGAGTTTACTTTTGTGTAACATCACACATCCAAATAAACCAGAGCACAAATCCCATCCGCAGCTGTTTACTTTTCTCCCCCCAACATCCTCCTTCCCAAAACCCAACAACAACAAAGGAAAAATGAACGCAAACAACCTGGTTCATGAGATGCCAGGCTGCAAAAAGCTCTACAGATCCAGCCAGGAGATTCCAGAAATGATTGTGGGATTGGCAGCAAGGAGAGATTAATCACATTTAATGATACTTAACATTCCCACCTCAAATTAATTTAGGTCTTCACGAACCATTTGATCTCAAAATGGGTGAAGGAAACTGGCAGCAAAATCCACCACAGAAATGGGACTGTTGGGATCAGTGGAATCCAGGTCATGGAGCGTGATCCCTGTTTCCCCACACGGAGTAAAACACACCAGCACCTGATGGGATGTGGTGGGAGATGGAAGAAAACCCAGGAAATCCCGGAATGGAGAGGAGAGATTCAAAGTGTGTCCATTTTCACACCATAAAATGCAAACTCTGAACAGTCTGAGGTGCTGTAGGAAGGAAGCACATCCAAGTCTCCGAATTTTCCAGTCCAGCATTCCCTGAAAACACAGAAATGAGCAAAAGCAGCCCAAAAACTGCATCCAGTTTTAATTTCACCTGTTGGCAGCTGAAAAAGGCTCTTGGATTTTTGGTGTGACAGCTGGACCAAGACAGGGGACAGGGGCAGACTTATCGCAAGGGAAAAGTGATTCCCACCATTTCCGCCTTTCCCAGGCTCCTCCCAGATGGATTTTAGGGAAAACCCTCAGGGTGCAGGCAACGACAACCTCCCTGAGCAAAGGGGATGCCAAAGCTCCTCCTGCAGCTCCCTTTCTGTTCAATAGTGGAACGAGCAAAAAAGGACACGGGGAAAAAGCAACAAGCAGAGTCCTCCAAAAAACTCCTTTCTCTCCAAAGGTTTCCTTGGGAATTATATGCACAGAAAAATCATCGTGTGGGCTCTTATTTTCTCCAAACCATCCCACTTCCTATGGCAATAAAGGGCCATTCCATGATATTTCTGGCTTGGAACTCGGTGGTTCTTTGCAATGGGGTCAAAAATCTCTTCTCTGTGAAGAACCAGTGAAATAATCGGAGTTTTGCAGCTCTTGGCAGCTCAGACTTTGGTGGGTTTTCCCTTTTTTCCCATGACTCCTTGTTGACCGGTAAACATCTCTTGGTTATCTCTTCCCCCCAGCAAAGCAAACCCACCAGTGAAATCCCTGCTGTTGAACATCCAGGACAAACTTCCATGGATTGCAGCAGGAGCCACAGGGATGGAAACCCACCCTACAGGTATTTGAGGAGACTCTCGGCAAGGAATAAAAGCGGGGATTTATCACATTCCCTGAGTGCTTTGCAAACACCTTGAACCAGGCTGAGTCCTGTCTCAAGAGAGCACTTCCTTCCCCTTGGATGCACAAATCCAGAGCAATTCCCCGCCAATCCATGGAGTTACAGGCATGTGTGGGACTGAACAAGCAGAGGGAAGACACATCCTGTGCATCCTTGCTCTGGGATTTGTTTTCTGGCCACTTCAGCTCCAAGGAGCAGCTCCATAAAAACTGAGTTCCACCCGTTTGCAGCAACAAACGGGTTTTATTAATTGCACTGGAACTACCTCTGCGTGGAGGTTGCTTTTCCTAATGGGTTTTGGTCCCTGGGAGCTGCTGATTTTGCATCTCTTTGATATCCTGATCCATCTGATCCTACTCAGCATCTTTCCCTGCTGATTCCAAGCCCTCCCACCCCCTTTGTAATTCTTTACCTCTGTTCATCCCCTGACTTTCAACCAAAGCCAAGATTGTCCTTGTCCAGCTGGGTCTGCCATCAGTTGTATTTTAATTTCACGTCCTTCTCCCTCCTACATGTGGAGATGAGGCAGATGCTTTGCTGTGGAGCTCCACGCTCCTCTCCTTACCTTGGGAAGCACCACAAGCAGGACCAGATTATAAGTTTCTCCTGATTGTTTGGAATCTGGAAGAAGGAAAAGTGATTCCCCACCTTGTCTCCCAGTTTTGCTGCCTCAGTTTAGCGTTTAAGGGAGAAATAAGGGCCCTTGTGTTTATTTCACAGCTCTCCAGAGGCTCTTTCAGTGTGGCTTTAAGTGAAAACAGATGAGCTGAATACACAAACCTCTTTGGGACATCTTGGAAGTCAACAGCCTTGAAGGAGCATCTTGATTCCCTGAAAGGTGAGGTTGTTCCTGATGAATCTCCCCAGGGGAGCTACAAAAGGGAGGGGGAAATTCTGCACATGCAAGTGAAAATCCTGGAGATGGCTTTTGGCTGGGCTCTGCTAATAAATAAGGGGTAATTTCTGCGAGCATAACTCATGCTGGGGGGAGATAAGAAAGGAATGCACGTTCCCTCCGAGTCCAGCCTAGGGAAGAGTTATCCTGCCGGATCAGAGCAGGAATCATGGAGTCAACAGCAGAGGCCAGTCGCCAATAATAAATCCAGCCTCGGCGGAGCAGAGCCCGGATCGTGCATTCCCAGCCGGCAGGGGAGCAGCAGGAATGCCAAGCTCTCCTCCTGGAGCAGGGGCTTGGTGTTTGCAACGCAAACTCCATTTAACCAGCAGGCAGTTTCCCTGGGATCGAGGGGGATGCATTCCTCCAAGGTGGGGCTGCAGGAGACAGCACCGGCCCTTCCAGCAGCGGTTCCAGTGCCGCTCCTGTTCGGGGAATCACCAGGGAGCAGGGAGTTGGATCCAAGTTGGTTTCAAGCTGGAGGGTGTCCCAAGCAGCCCAGCACTCTCTGCACCCACGGGAAGAGAAGCAAACCTGCTTCCCTCTGCTCCTGCACGACTTCTGCTCCTCATTTCCCAGGGGATGGAGGTTCAACCAGCACCACAAGGGCATCACTGCTTAGTGCCCCTCTTCTTCAGCTTTCTTAGTCAAGATGTTGAATTGATTCCAAGTATTGTCCACCTTGGATCTCAGGGATGCCAGGGAACCTTTATCCTGTCACCTCCATCCTGCAAGGGATGTACAATCCCCATCCCTGATCGTCCAGTTGTGTAGCAACCCTGGATGATGTGAATTAACCTTCTTGCCCTTTCCTTCACGCTCTGACTGACTAAATCTTCCCATTTAACATTTACCAGCGGAAGGTTTTCACCATGACTCCACAGAATCACGGAATGGTTTGGGTAGGAAGGGACCTTAAATGCAATCTAGTCCAACCTCTGACCTGCCTGGCTGGTTTGTCCCATGTCACTCACTTTTAGCAAGGTGATTCTCACCCCCCTGGCTAAGCCCTGTCCTGACACATTTCCATGTGCCCAGGACACATCCTGTAAGGAGAAATGAATTTTTAGTTGGCAATCCTGACCTAAATTCTACAATCCCAGCCTAAAAGTTGGGAAATGCTTCATGTCTGTCCTGACCCTCCCAAAGCCAACTCTGAGTTTTAAAGGAACTCAGATCTAATCCAAAGGCTGCCAAGTACAGAACTGCATTCATTCCAGGGGTGCAACAAAAGCCATTCAGCAGGACATTTCCCATTCCCTGTGCTTTTCCACAGATCTCCTGTTCCCAGTGTCCAGGGGCAGTGTGTGCATCTCCCTCCTCATCTGGTGTAACATTTCTTTGGCAGCTGAGCCTTTGCTGCAGCAAGAAAAGGGCACTGATGAAATTCTTAGTGCAGCCTCATCCCTTCCTGAGCTTTGGGATACTCACAGAAGGGTTTGGGTTGGAAGGGATCTTAAGGAACATCCCATTCCACCCCCTGCCATGGGCACGGACACCTTCCACCAGCCCAGGTTGCTCCAAGCCCTGTCCAGCCTGGCCTTGGACACTCCCAGGGATGGGGCAGCCACAGCTTCTCTGCCCCACCTGTGCCAGGGCCTGCCCACCCTCATTGGGGGGGATTTCTACCTAAAATTTATGTCCTCCTTCTTGCTGCACATGGAAGATGTTTGTATCAGCTCCTTCAAGGATCCTGCCCCTGCTGACACAGGACATGTCCTGGATGGTGGTGGCTTAATGGAATTAAACTCCTGTGTGGTGTTATGTCCAAGCCTTGATTCCCTTTGGGAAGCCTGGGATCTACACAGTCCTCTCATCTGCTCAGACTCTCTTGGATTAACACCTTCCAAAAGGTCTTCCTGAGAGTTTTGGCACATGAGGACCAAGAGCTTCACTGTCAGAGACACCAGGATTTGTGGGGACAGGGCCAGTGGAGCAGTGGATCTTGCGCCAGGTCAGGCTCCCTCCCCACCTGCATCTTCCCTCTGATGGGAGCCGGACCAAGCAAAGCCAGAGAGTCCAGAAATCCCAATTTAAAATGGAACACTTTCAGGGACAACAACAAAAAGGGATAGGAGGGCTGGGGGCTGAGTTTTCCTCCTGCTCCCTCAACCTGTGTGTTCTGGGACAGAGGCAAAGGGATCCCACATTCCCCTGAAAACAAGGAGCTGAAGCCCAGCTCTTCCCCACAGATCAACCCCTGTTCCCAGAAAAATCTCTCCACCTGGCTCTGGATTTATACATGAGAAAAAGTCAAGGGAATGGATCCGTGGTGAAAACAGGGTGGGAAAATCAGCTCTCAGCTATGCAGCGCTGCATTTTTCTGGGAGTATATTAAATAATATCTTCTATATTAAACCAAAGCCACATTGCTGAAGTCCTAAGGGGCTAATCCAGTTTCCTATCTAATCCTGCATTTCCCCAGCACATCCTTCTAACAGGCTCTGAATGAAAAACGTGAAAAAATTCACAGCAATCACCGAATGGCTTAAAAATCATAAAGGAAAGCGAGACATTTGGAGCTTTTTGCATCTCAGAAAACTTGCTGTTGTGAGCCCCAAATTGGCAAAGCCAGGCAGTGCTGCCCCAGCAGGGACTGTGGGATCTCTTTCTGGAATAGGGATGCCTGGATTAATGAAAGCCACGGCACCTACGATGGGAACAACTGGAATTCCAGCCTCAGCTTCCCCAATTCCTGGCAGTCCCAGGCTCTGCCCAGGAACAGACCTGCAGGAATGGCTTGTTCTGGTGGAAACCCCAATTTCAGAGCAACAGGCTCTGCTGGAAAACTCAGCTCCCAGCAGGGACTCTCTGTGGCCACATTTTGGGGGCCCATCAGTGAGCATAGCCCAGCTGTTGGGAAAAGCACCTTGTGCTGCGTGAGGCACAGCCCTCAAGAGGGGAAGAGTTGGGGGAATAAACCCTTTGCAAGAAGGGAATCCCAGAATTCCAGAATTGTTTGGGTTGGAAGGGATTTTAAAGCTCATCCAGTTCCACCCTCTGTGATGGGGAGGGGCACCTTCCCCCAGACCAAGCCTTGTCCTGAGACACTTTCCCCTATCCCAGGCTGCTCCAAACCCTGTCCAGGGACACTTTCCCCTATCCCAGGCTGCTCCAAACCCTGTCCAGGGACACTTTCCCCTATCTCAGGTTGCTCCAAGCCCTGTCCAGGGACACTTTCCCTATCCCAGGTTGCTCCAAGCCTTGTCCAGGGACACTTTCCCCTATCTCAGGTTGCTCCAAGCCCTGTCCAGGGACACCTTTACCTATCCCAGGTTGCTCCAAGCCCCATCCAGCCTGGCCTTGGACACTTCCAGGGATGGGGCAGCCACAATTTCTCAGGACATACACCCCTCCACACATCCCTTGGGCTCACAACTGTGTCCGCAGTTTCAAACCCACCTTGTTAACTCCAGTGGGACGGTGCCAGTGTGATTGAGGACCCCACTCAGCCCCTTACCTGGTTTCCAAGGCCTCCAAAGTCATTCCTTCCAAACCCATATTCCCTATTCCCCACCCTGTCATAAAACCCCCTCAAACACCCAGCACTAAAAACCTGCTGGGAACACACTGGGATTTGTAGCAGCAGAAGTGACAGAGACATCACCAAATAACTATGCAAAGAGCTCTATTTTTAAACCTCCGCCTTGGCTACCTATTAACTCCTTTCCTCCTGGGAGGGGGCACGGAGATTCCTCAATCTGCAGACAGCAACAGCCCCCAGTTCCTGCCTTTTAACCTTTATGATTTGTTTTCATCTCCAGGAGGGAGAACTTCACCCCCTGGGCTCCATCCCAGTGCCGGCTGTGTTGCTTTTGGCCGCGTCCTGCGCTGTTTCATACTTGGCACTGGCAGGGATTTGTTCCACCAGCTGCTCAATAACAACACACCTGTAAGCAAAGCTGGGCTGGGGGGTTGAGGGGGGGGACCAGGAAGTGCCTTTAATTATTGCCAGGGTGCCACGGTGCTGGAGGCATGACCTCATGGGTTATTTTAGCCTCGTGAGCCAACACGATGAGCCCGTGTTTGCTCAGCTGCCCGTGCCCCCTCCAGGAGACCTAAACAACCTCTGCTCCCAAGGTGGGCACCTGTGTGCGCAGGAACCAGGGCCATTCACCCATCCTTAATGAAGCTGCAGCTCTTCCATTTTGATGGGTAATCAATTTTTCCTCCTGGAAAGGCTTACTGAAAGCGGTTTGGGGTTTTTGGATTTGGCTTTGCAAGCCGATGAAAAAGAATTTAATTCTCTCTATTGGAAGTCTGGGGCTGTCGACAGCAGGCCAGGAAGCTCCAAACCCAATGGCATCCACATAAAGGCTGGGGAAACATCTCCATGGCAAGCTGAGGGCTTGGGCAGGAAAATATGAGGCACATTTACGTAATAATTATAACTCACACTCGCACAGGACCTTTCAGCAGGGGATTAAAAAGCACTTTGCGAACATTATCGAGCACAACTCCGCTCTGAGGTAGGTACGGCTCCTCCTCTCTCTGCAGGAGGAGCCAAGGCACTGAGGGGTGGTTTCCCAGCCCAGATTTTGGGAAGCCAGCACTTTGGAGGGCTCAGTGTTCGGGTGTTAAATGGGAAATCCCACAGGGTTGGTGTTCCCGTTGTGTTTCAGCTCAGGATCCTCTCAAACCTGCTCTAAAATCCTAGAACATTCCAAGCTGGAAGGGACCCACAAGGATCATGGAACCCCAGAGTGGTCATGCTTGGAAGGGACCTTAAAACTCATCTCATCCCACCCCCTGCCATGGGCAGGGACACCTTCCACCAGCCCAGGCTGCTCCAAGACCTGTCCAACCTGGCCCTGGACACTTCCAGGGATGGGGCAGCCACAGATTCCCTGGAATGAGGTTCAGCTCCTGCTCCTGCACTGGACTGTCCCAAAAATCCCACTGTGTGTCTGCTTTGAGAAAGGCAACTCATGGGTTCATGCACCCAAGAGCAGAGGCCACTCGCACAAATAATGACATTTAATAAACTCTGCAAGTAGGATTAGAGTCCAGGGGTTTTAATTACCAAGGCCTGGATATAAATTTGTTATTTCAGCATTATTATTGTGTTAGCTGGGAGAAAAATAACATGGTTTTTACACTTCAGGGAATAATCAGAATCACTGCGGAGCACAGTTCGCTCCACCCTCGTTAATGGTTGAGTTTGCAAGCAAGATTAATAGGTTTCCCCCAAAAATTTAACACCAGAATTGAAAGACACCAGGCCACACTGGAGACAAAATATCATAATGCTCTCAATCACCTCCTTCCTCTTCCCTTGGACACAGGACACAGTCTGGACAAGGGAGAAACCAGGAGCTGCCAACGGGAGAGGCAGGAGTTGTGACCTTCCTTCCAAGCCAGCTCCTAAATCCACACCCACACCGTGCCACAGGGCTTGGAAAAGGTCCACTATGGGCCCCAGAGAACTCCTGTTTCCTGGAAACCTCGAAAGGCCGTGGGAAACGTGACCTTTCAGCACATTATGGCAGGAAAAGTGGAAAGGTGGCCCAGAAGTGGCTGCAAGGGTTAACTCCCCAACCCCGCTCCAAACACAAACACATCCAGAGCTCAATTACTCTACCCACGTTTTAAAAGCACTATAAAACATATATTGCATTGGCAAGATAGTCAAAAAGCACCCCTGGGATGTGTGTTCTGAGCTGCTTAAAGAGGCTTTGCTTGAGCTGGTTTTTACTCTCTGGTTGGGTTTGGTTTGCTCTGTGCTTGTCCAACCCGTGTGCAGCGTTGGGAGGAATGTGCTGTGGAAGATTAAAGCGCTCTGCCTACCTAAACAGATCCCAGAGAACCAAAGGAATCCCTTTCCAAAAGAGCTGAGGAGCTCTCCTTTATCTCCCACTTGTTTTTTAGCACAGCACACGCTCCCAAGTGCCCAAAGCTGTGCTTAAATCAAGGCATGCGCCCTCCCCCCTCCCCAGCTCGGTGCTTTGCTCTGGAACTCTCCATCCTCGGTGGTTTTCCCCAATTTCAGCCCAGCTCCCCAGCCCATGCAGAGCAGCCTTAAAACGTGGCTGCATTTAGAGGAGTGACTGTATAAAAGTGACACCTCATCACCACAACCATCTGCCCCTCGTGTTGCTGGTGACTCACAGAAACACAAACACATGTTTTTACTCCTCTGACCAACCCGGTGCCAGTGGGGAAAGCCCAGGAGGGTCTCCTTTAGTCCGTGTTGTCATCACAAAACAACCAGCCCCGCAGTCCACATGGCAACAAAACAGCCTCCTTCCCACACAACACCCTCTGCTCTGACAGATTCCTGCTGCAGGTAGGGAGTGGGAGGCTCTGGGGTCCAAAAAGGGGCTTTCTGAGATGAAGAACAGCCTGATGGAGGTGCTTTTTGTACCATTCAAACACTGGTGTCTGCAGAAATAGGGGCTGCAAAGCTTCAGGTGCTTTGTAAGGTCATCAATTTGCTCGAGGTTTAATGGAGATATTGCACTGGGCTAAGCATGAATAAGGTGGAAAGAAGCCTGATTAGCTTAGGAGCAGCTTTTAATTGCCATTTGAGTGGGGCAAACTGAGGCACAAAGCCACAATGAGCCCACTGTCATTTCAGAGGAGTTCAGGGCTCAATGTACAAAAGTATTGGGTGATGTCAAAATCCAGAGTTGAACCTGGGCACAGGAACTTCTGCCTGAGCTGAGCCTGGACACGGGAGCTTCTGCCTGAGCTGAGCCTGGACACAGGAGCTTCTGCCTGAGCTGAGCCTGGACACAGGAGCTTCTGCCTGAGCTGAGCCTGGACACAGGAGCTTCTGCCTGAGCTGAGCCTGGACACGGGAGCTTCTGCCTGAGCTGAGCCTGGACACGGGAGCTTCTGCCTGAGCTGAGCCTGGACACGGGAGCTTCTGCCTGAGCTGAGCCTGGACACGGGAGCTTCTGCCTGA
>JAWWEU010000068.1:2127427-2171660 GCA_035583155.1 Acropternis orthonyx
GGGAGGGGCTGATTCAGAGGCCAAGATCATAAGTGGGGTTTTTTTTTTTTTTTTTTATTATTATTTTTTGAGGGGTTGGGGGAGGGAAAAAAAAAGACTTTAAATTACAATGGGAATTTTTAGAGCTTCCTTCTGGGGAGAGGAGCCATTTTCAAAAGTGACTTCATTTCCAGAGCTGGCTTTCCTCCCAGTATTTGAACAAACAAGGAAAGGAGAGTTCAGAAAGTAGATGAAGGTTTCAAGTTTGGCTTGACTGGTTTCAAATTTAACGGTCATAAACCAGGCCTTTAGAATTCCAGGCGAGTTTTAGGATGGGTTTTATCTTCTCAGGCTGCCGGTCCCGAAGCTCAACCCACTGAGCAGCAGCATCTTCAGGAGGCATTTAATGCACCAACAAGGAACCTGCAAATCGGCGCCTTTAACCCCGCAAAGCTTTTACCTGGGTTTTTATAAGGGTGAAGGTGTGAAAGTCTTGCTTTGCATCCCTTCCCTGGGGTGAATTTTTGGGGCCACATTTAGCAAGATAAAATCCCTTTTCAGGTCCCTGTCCCGGTGAGGACATTTAAGAGCAATTCAGACTCCCAGTTGGAGACACCGGGACCAAAGAGACTTTCGGGCGGTAAAATCTCTTTATTTCCAACCTTCAAAATGCAGATAACATTGTTTTCTTAACGAGCACGTTAGAAGATAAATACCCTGCCGGTGATTAAGAGGCTCCACAGCTCCCAGGATCTCCCAGTCCCACCGAGGGCAGCCTGTAATTCCCGGTTATCGGGAAAAGCTTTCCTTGGGAGGAGCAGGGCTTTGATAAAGCTGCGAGCGAGCAGGAGGAGTTTTCCCCGCTTGGATTGTCAGTCACCCCAAGCTTTGGAGGGAGCTGGGAATCCCGTGTGGCGGAGGGAGGGATGTTCCCCACGCTGGGTGCAAACAGCTGGAGCCACAGACAGATGTTCCCCGCGGCAGCGAGTGACGCGTCTCTCCCCGAGATGTCAACTTTCACTAGTGTTTTAGGACGGATAAGTCGCTAATGATCGCTGTTTAAATGAGCCTTGGCAGGGAGAACAACACCGAGAGCCTTTCTGAAGAGCTGCTCTTTATCTGTCAGAGCAGCAGACCCTGTTAATGTTATTTATTTGGTTTCTATGTTATATGTGGTCTCAGGGGTGGGTTGGAGGATGCGCAGACGGGAAGAACAGCTTTCCAAGCCTTCTAGATGAGATGTTAATGTCCAAGGCGTGGCTGCTGGAGTTCCACAGCTCCATCTCTTGATATCACATCCTCAATTTTCAAATGTTCTTTTTTTCCTGTTCCTGGTGAAAGGGCGGATTGACAGCCGTGTTTGAGCGGCCAGGGGAAACAAGGAAAGGAGGGATCAGCTCAGGCTGACAGCAGTGAGGGGGGATTTAGGCTCTGGTGGCCTCTGCCCAGCCTGGTTTCCCACAACATCCCAAGGAGCAGCTCCTTGGAGAGCTCTGCCAGCAATCCCGCTGGCCAGAAAGCCAATTAAACAACATAATCAATGCCTGTTGTCCGGGTGGCACCACAAGGAGAGAGAGCAAAGAGCTGGTGACAGAAACCTTCCTTCAGCCTTCTCAGAACTTCATTCCTGCTGTCCTGTTTCCCCTGGTGTTACACCAGCTTTGCCTGGTGCATGTTTTAATTTTAGGCTTCAAGACATTTCCCCCACACAAACTCTTGCGAAGCCTTTGATTCTCTGACACCTCCAGTTCACACTCAGAGGAAAAACCACACCTTTTTCTCCAAGAGGTGTCTTTTAATTCGATGAGAAAATAGATGTTTTGGCCAAAAAAAAGGGGGGTTACAGAGATAACATGCAACTTCACAAAAGCACTGCAAGAGATGAGCAGGACCAGCAAGCATTGCTGTAGGAAGGAACCCTTGTTGCACCCAACAAACTCCCTGCCACTTCAGTGAGGCACCCACAACCCACAGGACATAAGGGCTTATGGAAGAGGAAGAAAAGAGCAAAGGAAGAGAGAGAAAGAGACAAAGAGAGGAGAGAAAAGCATCGTTGCCACTTAGAAGTCACATGAAGAGAACAGGTCAGGGCAAGATGAAGCCCTCGTGGGTGTCTCTTTATAGACTCCCTCCAGGAGGGACTTTTGCTTCCCTGACCACTCCTGTCCCCAAAGCCAGAGTGAGATCTAAGTCAGCATTTCCCTTTGCAAGGAACAGGGGAGGTTCCTGTGGGTGCAGATGCAGTGAAAGGGCACTGAACTGCAGTGGGGAGGGCAGGGTTTGGGGAATTTGGGTTTAATGCTCTCCTGGGTGACCTCAAAAAGGCCACACCGTCCCCCTCGGCCTCCCCGTGGAATCCCTGATGATGGATTGCCAGCCTGCCCTACAGAGTGGTGGGAATTAACTGGTGCCTGGCCAGCTCCTTGGGACATGACAGGTAGTAGAGAACAGCAAACCCCATTATATCATCCCACCAGCCCCCTGGCCAAAAAGCTGCCTTTGCAGAGAAGATCCAGACACCAAACACGTTATTAAGTGACGATGTCTGACAGTAGTTCAGCTACAGAGAGATGTTAAATAGCAATAATCATGAAGCTCCCCTCAGCATTTGAGGATGCTGTACATCTTCAAAGCACTTCACCAAAACATTAACTGATTATACCCAGAATAAATTGCTTGCAGCTGTTGGAGACCCGGGAGGTATTCAAAGGCATGGCTGGAACATCATCCATCCTGGATCACACAGGGGTGCACGTGCTGCAGCATAATCAAGAGCTCAAAGGAAACGACTTGCAGGGAGTTCAGCTTTCAGTGCTCTTCTGTACACCTCAAAATGTGGTTTGTTGTTAGAGAGAGCAGCACAGGCCCGAGCTCCCTCCTCTCCGTGCAGAGGGAAAGTTGTGACAGAGCCAAAGCCTTTATTTTAAAGTCAATGTCATCTTGTGAAAACTCCTGTTTCAACCCCATCTTTGCAGAAATAACCCCAGGCCAGACAGCTTAAGGCATCTCCACACAACCAGGATGTGGCTCTTGTGTAGCAAAGCCCTCCAAGACCCCCTTGTGCACTCATCTGTCTCAGTTTAAGGGTGGGTTTCACTACTGCAGTTCCACATGATGGCAAAGAATTAAGGCTGCCCCGACCACTTCCCATCCATGGCTTATAAAAACATCCCAGCCCACACCAAGCAGCTGGAAAAGGCCCTTTCAGGTGCCCAGCAAAAACCTCGAGGCTTCCAGTGCCTCAAAACAGCACCAGGGCTCTTGCACCTGCAATAAACCCAGGAGCATCATTTCCACACACAATTGCTGGCTGGAGCAAGTTCCTGGGCTGTTCCAGGAAAAAAGACACCAGGAAGGATCTGGCATCTGCAATAACCACTGAGGTATGAAAGGTGGTTTGTTCCCAGAGCTGGTCCCTGTTCACCACTGACCCACTCTGTGGTTTGCCCACGTTCTCCCAAGGTCCCTGAGGAGCCCCAAACAAGCCACCAGTTTAACACCACTTGACCACAGCGTTAAGCTTGGCCTGGTTAGTGTGTCTCTTCCAAAAGCAAGGCAGCTCACCCAGCACCTGATCCCCTTCCAGAATGAATCCCTAACTCCTGATCTCCTCGCAGCAGGAGCAGGGCACATCAGGGCAGATGTGCTGCAGAAGAACAGGAGGAAGGGTGGGACATGCCCAGGGGTGAGGGGCACTCAGAGCATCACCCTTGGCAAAACCTGCAGCACAAATCTAAAGTCAGAGCTCCACCAGGACTTTATTTTGGGGCACGAGGGCAGCAAAGGACAAGAGAGACGAGGCGAGATGCAGGTCAGGACTAACACATAGGCCCAGACCAGGAGCTTTCCAGATGCCAAAGGCCAAGATCAAGGCAGAGCATCCACACAGGGAGCTTCCATCAGACCAGAGAAGCCAAGCCTTGCTGGGAAAAGGGAACACAGGGCAAGAGTGAAGACACACTGACACATCCAGAGGAAAGCAAAGCAGCCCCTCACTTGCCTCAAGATTAAAGTTCAGCGTGCAGGGTCTCACGGGAGTTTTGGTTTCAGCTTTCCCCACACTTGCAGGCCACGGACTGGAGACCCTCCTGCCACACATCATCACCATGTCCACAGAATCCTGAGGTGAGGGCCTTAAAAATGGAATCCCCAGCACCCTCCAGGGATCCTTTGGAGACAGCAACCCAGGGAAGGATGGGCTATTTAAAAGCAGCGGCCTGTGATGCTTTGCCAGACCCTCCTCACCTGAGGAAGGCACCTTAACACATTTCTCTGCCCCCAGTTCACCCACTCAGAAGCAGGAGCCGGGGGGTGGTGGTTTACAAACCACATTTCAGAGGGGGGTCTGTGTGTTTATTGAGTGTTTTAGGCTCTACAAGAAGGGAATCCCACCCTCAGTGTGCTTGGCTTGGTCTGTGTGGGTTATTTTAAAGAAACTTTCAACAGCCCACACCAGTTTGGTGCTGAAGGGCTTGAACATGAAATAGGGGCTGAAAAGACCATCCCTGTCCCGTGCATGGCACAAGATGTCCTCAGAAAATCACAGCAACTTGAGGTAGGAGGTCTGGTCTGCTATCAAGGGACAGTGCTGCGCTGGGAAAGGGGCTGCAATGGAAAAGGGGCTGCCCTGGGAAAAGGGGCCGCACTGGGAAAAGGGGCTGCCCTGGGAAAAGGGGCCGCACTGGGAAAAGGGGCTGCCCTGGGAAAAGGGGCTGCACTGGGAAAAGGGGCTGCCCTGGGAAAAGGGGCTGCAAGGAGCACTGAGGATGTTGGTCCAAAAAGCAGCTCCCTGTGCAGCTCTGTCAGTCAGGATGTGCGGCATAAACCCTAAAGCAGGCTGTCAGCAGGTTGCACTCAAGCCTGAAAGCAGAGTTTAAAGATCTCTGTGTGGGGCACCCGAGTGGGAAGAGCCAAGACCTGCTGGGAATCAGCCCTGGAGTGGGTTGGCAGAGCTGGAGGTGAGCCGTGCCCAGAGTGATGCTCAGGAAAAGGCAGATCTGAGGAGCTTCCAAGGGCTGCAGGAGGCTCTGGGAGGAGAAACACGGAAGGGCACAGCGCACACAGCACCTGCTTGGGCTGTGCCTGCATCCAACCAGCTCTGTCATCCCCCTGACTTGGAAAAAAAGCCACCACAAACACAGTTGCTCCCATCCAAACCTCTCTCCTTCCCACTCTGAGCTCATTCATGGCTCAGGCTCCAGCACAGCTGCCGGGCTGCCAAGTCCCCCCAGCTCCCAGAGCAACAGGATGGGGATGATCGCAGGGCCAGCTGCTGGGAATCACTGTGGGATCCAAACAACGAAAGGGGAAAACAAGAACCCAGCAGACACCCCTCACTCCTTTCCCCCTCTCTGCCTGGACACTGTGGGCTCTCTTAGCCCCAGCCCTAAAAGGCCAAATGAGCCCTGGCCAAAATGACAGCTCGTTATGAATATTTTCAAAACACACTTGGGTGGGGACTGGGGAGCCCAGGGAATGGGCAGTGGGGTGTTCACACCTCTAAGGGCTTGTTTTGAATGCAGTTCAGGTCAATAGAAGTGGCCCTGATCCTAAACAGAACCAGTGCCCGGTGTCTCCAGTGTGAAATTCCCTCCTCCAGGCACCAGCAGGAGTCCATGGCATGGCAGGAAGGTGAGCTGTGTGCCTGCAGGATCTGCCAGTCCTGGTTTAGGAGGGCTCTGCCTGTAAGAGCTGCCCAACGCGAAGGCAGAAGCCCCTTCTAAGCACAGAGTTACTGTCTCCTGCACCAACCCCCACCAAACTCGTTTAAAAAACACCACTTTGTTTAAATTAGAGCACATTAAAGCAGGCAACAACGCCTCTGTGGAAATAATGGGAAGCATGTTGTCTTCCCATGGGGATTTGCACAGTGGGCTCCCAACTGTCCTCAGCTGACACCAAACATCAGCCCAGGGACACGGAGAGGAGCAGGATGAACACATGGGGACCAGGGACACACACTTAGGAGGATGGGATTTGGGGACACAAATCCCCACAGGGCCCCCACTGACAGCAGCTGGGCTGGGACTCTGGTTTGTTCTTCCCAAAAAAATAAGGGCAGGGGAGGGAGCCAAGCAAAAATAGCCACGTCAGTGCCAAAAGCACCAGGGATCCCCCTCACCAAGAGGGGCGAACAGAGGACAGGGTGGCACGAGCCTTGGGTGCCATAAACACTGGTGGTGGTGGCAGAGGATGGGTGGGAAGCCGAGGCAGCAAAGAGCAGGATGTTTTCCCAGCATATCACCTTACTGCAGCTCCAAGGCCTCCCAGGCAGGGCTCCCCAGCTCCTGTTTCCAGCAGGCACGGTGGGGACTGGCAGCTGCCTTGAATTTAAAGCCAGGACTGGGGGATAAAATGTTGTTGCCCCCCTTTCCTTCTGCTGTCTCAGCCACTCTCCCTCTACACCCCACTGCTTCCACAGCATCAACAGAAGCCTGGGAATATCCCTCAAGGTTTTAGGTGCCTCTGGGGTGGGAAAGGGGCCAGACTAACCTGCCCCACAAGTGCCCAGACATATCCTGAGCATCAGGATCCTTAGGAAAAGCCCCCTCCACGCTGTGCTAGCTCTGCTCAAAACACATCTGATGAGGCAAAATCAGAGGTGCTGCTCCCCATCACAAACCTGGAAATGAGGAAGATAAAGCAGAGGGGACCCAGTTCTAGGCTGGGCTTGCCCTCCAGGTGCCTCCTGAGCTGTTTCCACACCGTGCCCCCCCTGCACAGCAGTGTTAATTCTCCAGCACTGAATCCTCCCCAGCTTTACTCCCCTTTTAGGGCAGCACATCAACCCCAGTGTGTGGCCATCCAAAACACCCTGTTCCTCCCGGTGTTCCAGGAGGGAAAGGAAAGGTCTTGCACCTCTGCTCTTCAAGAGACTCCTGGCTTTGCAGTGGAGCAATCTCTGCTCACGGAGTCCAGCAAACCCATGGGCTCCCACATCCTCTCGGCACATCAACAGCTGACTAGTTCATTATTAGAGAGTCCAGGCCAGCTGAACTCCTCCCTTCCTGTCCTCTGCCTTCCAGAAAGGAGTTCATTTTGGAGAAATCTCTCACCTACAGCAAAGGAGAGCCCGAGGGTTGGTCATTTTTGGTGGGAACAGGAGCCACTGCAACCTCTCCCTGCAATTGGTTTTCTTCAGGCAGCCTTCAGCAGAAGCATCCTGACAGCTTGTTACCCTCATTCCATCCCCCTGTCTCCAGGTGCATGACAAGACTGTTCCTGCCTGAACAGCACTCCTGGGCAACTGGCTTCTTTCTCTTCCATTCCTTTATCCTCCAAGGCTTTGCTTCGTGCACAGAAGACAGGACAGATGTCCAGGCACAGGAATTGCGGGATGAGGTAAGGCAGGAGGAGGACGGGGGTGCTCGAGGCTGAAGGGGAGGACAGCTGTGGCTGTTCCCAGGATCTAGAGCTAGTTAATTGATAAATACCAGAGTTGGACCTGAAGGAAAGCTGGGCACTCACAGCCAAGAGAGATGAAGTGCCTTGGGAGAAGCCCTTTGATGCACAATCTCTGTGGAAGGCACTCGCTGTGATCAGAGAGGCAAATTAGGGATAAGAAAATGCACCCCCTCCTCACTCAGCCACGCACAGCCCGAAACACAGCCCAGCACTCAGCACAGCCCAACACACAGCCCAGCACAGCCCAACACACAGCCCAGCACAGCCCAGCACAGCCCAACACACAGCCCAACACAGCCCAGCACAGCCCAACACACAGCCCAGCACAGCCCAACACACAGCCCAGCACACAGCCCAGCACAGCCCTCCAGCCTCCCACCTCCCAATAAACAGCCTTGCACAGCTCAGCCTGTGCAGCTGCCCCCAAGGAGCTCCGTGTGAGCAACAGCAAGATTCCAGCCTTTCCAGGGCTCAGGGAAGGCCAAGGCACACACCACCCTGTAATTCCCAGTGCCTTGGAGAGCTCAGGGAAGGCTCAGCAGCAACCAGGACCTCAAGCCAGCATTAAATACACAGCCAACTGCTTGGCAAATAAAAACTGCAAACCCTTTATTTGGAACATCACAACCTTGTGCTTCTCTGGACTCTTGAAGTTACAATTCAACAAAAAAACCCTCCAGTTGGTTCCCACCATCCATACGTTCAGCCAAATCCTGCCTTATCACACCAGCAGCCACTCAGATCCAGCCAGGACTTCCTCTGTGGTAGATCAGGATGTTCTGCTACAGAAGGGACCTTGAAACAGGGAGAAAGAAAGACATAACACACTCACACCCTCCTCGCTGCTCCTCAGCCTTTAATGTCCTCGCTCACTGCAAGCTCCTTACCACAAAGGCATCATCAAACATGCCAGGAGAGCTGCCTGTCTCATCCTTTCCCTGGAAAACTCAGCCCCCCTGGAGCCTGGTTTGTGTAACCTCGTGCCCTCCCCCACCTTTGAGGGCAGGTTAATTGGAGCCACAGGCTTGACCTCCTTCTCTCCTGCAGGTGGGACAGTTTACTTTATCCTCCTCCTCGTTTCCCAAACAGTCCCAGATGGCCCAGGGAAGTGCCTTTGAGATGCACTTTAAAGCCTCTGTGGGTGAGTGATGCTGCAAGATTTGGGAAGCCCTGTATTTTTCCACTTTATCTCCAAAGCTTTATAAGGCTGCAGGGGGAATTACTGAGCAAGAGAAGGTCTCTGAGCCGCACTAACCCACCTCTGCACTGAGCTCCCCTTCCTGCCCGCCCTGACACCTCCCCAAAACGCCACTTTCAATGAACAAACCCCACCGCTGTGCCCTTGCAGGTGACAGGAACGCTCGGTGTGTGCACACACACACACACACACGCGCACACACACACAGAGCCCCACGTGCACATCCCTGTGTGCAAACGCCCCGTGCGCCCTTCGTGTTTGCCTTGGCTGCACAGCCTGCGCTCCGCGGGCTCAGCCAGGAGATATCCAGGCTGGGATAAACACCAGGCAGCTGTTGGGAGCCAGGGATGCTTTGGGGATTAACAGCTGTGTGGGCTTTACAACAGAGCCCCCCGAGCTCCACGAGCCCTCCAGAACAGCCTGTTTTGTTTCAGATTCCTGTTTGTCAGGAGAAGGTTGGAAGAGATCAGAGGAAACTCTGACAGGTGGGAAAACCGGAGAGGAGAAGAAGGCATTGCCCAAAATCCCAGCCCTTTCCCTCCTGTGCAGTCACGACTGTGGATGGGATGAATTATTTCAAGGTTCCTCCAATCTGTTAAGCTCTTAGAGAGTGCCCAAAGGAGGGCAAGGAAGATGGGGAAGGGCTGAGGGGAAATGTGTGAGGACACTGAGGGCATTTGGTGTGTTCAGCTGGAGGAGACTGAGGGGAGACCTCACTGCAGGTACAACTTCCTTGTGAGGAGAAGAGGAGGGGCAGGCACTGATCTCTGCTCTGTGGGGACCAGGGAATGGCTGGAGCTGTGCCAGGGCAGGCTCAGGTTGGATCTCAGGGAAAGGCTCTTCCCCCAGAGGGTGGTGGGCACTGACCAGGCTCCCCAGGGCAGTGGGCACGGCCCCAAGGCTGCCAGAGCTGCAGGAGGGTTTGGATGATGCTCTGGGGCACAGGGGGTGACTCCTGGGGATGGTCCCGTGTTGGATTCGCTGATCCTTGTGGGTCCCTCCCAACTCAGCCCATTCTGGGATTCTGTGAATAGGAATAGCGAAACGCCTCTGGAGCAGCCCCTTCTCTCCTGGTTTAACACAACCAAATACTTCAGGAAAAGGTCCTGTCATTGTTCCACTTATGGCTCTTGGCAAATGGGCTCTTTTCTTCCAGCACAGACAAGCAGCAAGTGACAGGTTAGTCCTGGAAGAGGAGAAGCTGGGAAAAGGAGACAGACCTGGGCTTTGGAATAAGAATGGGGCTGATATATGGGGAAAACAAAAAAAACCTATTATTACTCCTTAATACCAGGAAGGAACAGGATCATGGAATCCCAGAATAGTTTGGGTTGGAAGGGGCCTTAAAGATAACATGGGCAAGGACACCTTCCACTAGCCCAGGTTGCCCCAAGCCCATCCAACCTGGCCTTGGACTGTAGCTGGCCATGTCCAAGGAGCACCAGGGAATTCCCAGCCTGACTTTTCCACAGCTAAGGCAGGATTGCTGAATGGAAATCCATCCCAGGCAGCAGCAGCCCGGGATGCTTTACACACCATTCCAGAGCCAGGGATGTTTTGACAGAGAAAAAGGGGTTGAAGTGGGAAGTTGCTCCCAAGGACTGTAAAAACAAAGTCTGGGGATTAGTTAATAATGTGTGGTCTGAGAAAACAAACACATCTCCCCATAAAGACCCTGGTTCAGATTAACTGGGGCTGTTGTCATTAAACCCCACCATCTGCGTGGCTCTTTTCCACTGGGCCTAGTGTGAATTTAAGGGGAGAAATATCATCCTTTGGGGCACTTCAAACTCCAGATGTGGCTGAAAGACACCATGGCTTGGACTCATCCCTGCAGCCCATTTATGGTGAAACTAAACCTATAGAGCTTTTATGCAGGAAGCCTTCCTTGAAGGCAACAGCTCCTTGTCTTCCAAATGCTGAAGGATCAGGATCTGGATGTGGATGTGGATCTCTCCTCCTCCTTTCCCTCTTCCACATTCCCTATTCCAGACCTGCAAAAACCAGGTCAGGGGGAGTAGAGATCTCCCTGGCTCAGCTCAGGTCGCCCTTTCACGCCTGAGTGCAGCTCATCAAGGGCCAACGTCTAATAATGGACCAAGGAGAGCTCCCCCTGACAGCTTAATTGATGGCTGTAATTAGGCACTGGCCCACACAGCTTTTCATTAGTGCACTGCACAGCACCAGGATTATATGGAGAAACCCAGGAAAAAACGGCACCCAGGTCCCCAACCTGGGGGAGCAAAAAGGCTTGGGAGCTTTTAGGGGTTCGGAGGTGCCATCTGGGGGTGTTTTCAGGGCATCCTGGGTACATCCAAGCACATTTTGGCTTCATTGCACGTGGCACATTCTTATTGTTTTAAACTTCTGCTCACCCATGTCCGAGTCTCTGTGTTTCCTTCTCTCCAGAAGAGCCTGACCCCTCTTTCCTGAGCCCACAGGTGGCTGATTTTGGCTGGGGTTCCCTCTCCAACCTTCTCTGAGTGCTGAGATGTCCTCGCTCGCTTGTGGTTGTTGGGTACTTGAGGTGTCTGTAGCGCTTCCCCTGCTTTCCTTCCCCCCAAATTAAAAATATTTACTTACATAGCAAACCCCAGCTATACCAAGAAATACACTAATTTTCTGGGTAGAAACAGAGCCCTCTGGGCTCCCTCCCTCCCTCTGCCTTTCCAAGCAGAACCTGCTTCTCTCTCCTACATTTCTAATAAGATTTTGGGATCCTGCAGCTTCAATTTTTCTTACTCCTGGGCAATGTGTGGCTGCTTTAGAGAAGAACTTGGGATTCTAAATGGCAAAGTAAAGGAAAAGGAAGTAAACTGGTTATTGTGCCAGAAGCACTCCTGGCCCTCCTCCCATTCCTATTTTCCCTGACTGTATAAAGCTGGAATAAATCAAAGTGAGCAATACACCAGTGAACTGATGAAAGGGGAGCAGAATCAGCACTCTGGTCCCTCGTCCTGGTATAAAAAAGGTGCAGTCCCAGTTTGCCTGAATTACAAGTGGTGGGGAAGGGGAATAGCCCTGGAGTGTTTATTAGCAGTCATAACCTTAATCAAATAACACTCAAGGATATGTAAAGAAATCTGTTCCACTGCAGCCTCCCAAGCCAAATAAAGGAGTAAATGGGACTTCTATCAAAAATCCCTTTTAAAACTCATGCATGTTGGGTTCTATAAAAAACCAAAACCACCTCTCCCAATTTCTTGTGGAACAGCCAATGCTCCAGAGGAGCCGCCCTGGATCAAGCCAACAGCCCAGGGTGCCAAGGACTCTGCTGGAATCAGCTCCAGCACTGGAGAGAAATGATGGGACAGGGAGATCCTGCCTGCCTGGGGCAAGGGGAAGGAGGAGAGTGAGGAGGATGGAAAGGATGCTCTCCAGAAGCATCAAGGTCAGGTTGGACAGGGCTTGGAGCAACCTGTCCCAGTCCATGGTGGGGGGGATGGAATGAGATGGATCTTTAAGGTCCCTTCCAGCCGAAATAATTCCATATGATCTCCCGGCTCAGAGATCTCCATCTGCCCATTTCACTTTGCACTGCAGGAGCCTCATTGGCCCCCTCTCCCCCGTCTATGGGGCTGCTTCACTCGAGGTTTGTATTATTATGTAGAATTACTTGGGGGGGAGGGGGGGGATAAAAAAAAAAGGAAAGAAAAGAACCAGACTCTGTGTAATAGAGGTGCATGTAAATAATCACTGCTCTAATCCCCTCTGACAATGAAAGATATCCCACCAGAAAACGTTCGAGCCCGTAACTCAACCTGAAATTTAAGCACAAGGAAGTCGTGTCAAAAGGGGACTTGGGTTCCCATAAAAGCCTCTCTACTTCCAACCCCTGGGCCCCTTAGCCAAAAAAAACCAGAGCAAACTTCCAGACACAACATCTGAGAAGTGCAGGCCTCACCCAGGGACTCCCAAACCCCTGACAGGGACACAACTGGTGGAGCAAAGGAAGCCTTTGAGCCCAGATGAAGGACCTGCCACGGAACAGGGGCACGGTTTCCATCACAGTGGGGGCACCATCCCAGGAGGGCTGCTCAAAGCCCTCTCAGGGGAGTAATTCCAAACCAGACTGGGCAAAGCCCTGGGGAAAATCCGTGGCTGGAGTCTGTTGTTCTCCTTTGCTCTCGTGCAACGGCCCTGAAGTTGATGAATGACAGAAGGATCCGGCTCAGTGTAGGAAAAGGAGCCCCTGGGCAGAGAGGGGGATTAAATAATCTAATTGTGGGTTCAGTCCTCTGGCTCCATCGTTTCTAGCTCACTAAGGACATGCAGAGGGTGAAGTTCCCCAGCATGGCACGGGCAGGGCTGAAAATCCCCCTGGAAGCAGCACAAGTCACCTGGGGAGGGGCTGTGGGGACCCCTCTGTGTGAGGACACCTGAGCTGAACCCTCCTCTGCATCCAGAGGAGGATTAAAGGCCAAATTTGGGGCTACTTTTAAGAGCAGAGGGCCAGCTCCTGACCCAGCTTTTGGTGTTTCACAAAGGAAGAGAACCCCTGGCAGTGGCACCCATCCTGCCCCATTCCCTGTCTCCACTCCCCTTGCCTTGCCTGCCTGACCTCAGCAGCTCCTCAGGGACTGCCAAAAGCCCAGATCAGATTCTTCCAACCCCTGAAGCTCCTGCCCAGGGTGTCTCCGAGCCCTCCTTCTCACAGCAATGTCTCATGGTCCATCAGAAAGAGCCCTTGAGGGTGCAAGATCCTATTATTGCTCCAGAGGAACCCCAAAGTTAAATCCACACACAGAGATTTTCCTCCACGGTCGAGCCACGGGATCAGGGAGTGGCAGGGGATGTGAGAACTCAAAACAGTGAGAACAGGGGACCTTAAAGCTCATCTCATTCCACCCCCTGCCACGGGTAGGGACACCTTCCACCAGCCCAGGCTGCTCCAGGCCCCGTCCAACCTGGCCTTGGACACTCCCAGGGATGGGGCAGCCACAGCTTCTCTGCCCAACCTGTGCCAGGGCCTGCCCACCCTCCCAGGGAAGAACTTCCTCCTAATACCCAACTTTCTCATCTTGGTTTCTCCTCCTCTCTCCAATTTTGAAGTCCCTGTTTAACTCCAGGCCCCCAGCAAGGCAGGATGAGCTGCTGGAGCACCAGTTCGTGGCCCCCACACTGCACCCTCTGCCTGCACACAAAGCAGCATCACCCTGATGGAAAAGGAACATCCAGAGGAAAGTGCTGGGAAAACAAGGAGCAACCTGCAGAGAGCCAAAGCTGCTCAACTCCAGGATCCAGGGTTTCCCTGCGTCAGGAGCAGTGCCGGCTGCACTTCATCCCTCTTTATCCAGAGCCTCCAGACACAAGACTCCGCTGGTGCTGAATTTTCCCGCTGCGTGCGACGGGATCCCTCCCCTGATACCCCAGGAAGTCTCCCTCTGCCGGTTGGGACTTCTTCAATGGGATGTTTTTTCATTGGAAAAAGCCCATACGCTGAAATCAAAGCCTGTGGTGGGAAATGTACCAGTGGCAGGGAATCTGTCACAGGAAACTTTCCTTCCAGCCCAGGCTGGAGCTTCCCCCTGGAGAAGTGTGAGCGGGATGCCCTCTGCATCCCACATCCCATCCCCTGGCAGGGCTGGCGGTCCCGTGGGATGGGGACACCCCCAGCGCCCCCTCTCCCACCTCAGCTCCTGCAGGATGGATTGTACCCCCCGGAGATGGTGTGACCCTCAGGGACACAGACCCTTCACCCTCCATTGCAGGGCGTTATTTGGGGACATGGGAAGTGCAGGTTGGAGGTGAAGCCACACTCGTGTCTCTTCTACATCTTTTGTCCACCGGGTTTTCCCGAGTTAAAACTGAGCAGCGCCTTTGGATCGCCCTGAAGGAAAGAGGCTCGAATCTGGGAGAAGCTCTCCTGCACAGAGAGTCACAAGTGTCCCCTGTCCGCGGTGGCTTTCCCGTGTCCCTCGCAGGCCCTGGGATGGCTGGGACAACAGCACCACCTGGTGCCTCTGCTTGGCCTGGGGAAAGATGTTCGAGACAATCCCAAAGCTCCCTCTCGTGGATCCTGCAGCCCAGCGGGTCACACCAGCCCAGATGTTCCTCTGCGCGCCAAGGCCAGGTTGGATTTGGAGCAACCTCGGCTAGTGGAAGGTGACCCTGCCCATGGCAGGGGGTGGGACGAGCTGAGCTTTGAGGTCCCTTCCAACCCAAACCCCCCTGGGATTCCATGATCCCTCGAACTGGAGGGTTGGGAGCAGGTGTGAGGGCAAAGCAGACCTTGCACTTTGCCTGCTCCCCAAAACAAAGCGGAGAAACCTCTCCTGGGTTCCTGCCCTGACCAACCAGGGGCCACTCAAGGACTTGGTGCAGGCAAAGGTTTGTCCTGTGGGTGGGCAAGTCTTGACCTGACAGCTCAGACCTGCCCCTGTGGGTCAGGACACGCTAATTTAGGAGCTCCCAGGTGTCCCAAAAGAACATCTGAAAGGTTTGGGTCCTTCTGGAGAGGTTTGAAGCCAAGAGAGGTGTCTCCACCTGGGGCCCACGAGCACTCCAGTGACAGGCAGAAGAACTTAAACTGGCAACTCCTTTGGCAGTTCAGGGTGTTTGGAGGAGGATCCTCCCTGCAAACCCTGTCGGTGCCTGCCAGGCTTTCCACACCTGCACTGCCACTGCATTTGGGGTTTGCTCGCACAGAACGGTCCCTGATCCTTCCCAAGGCATTTCTACCCCCACTGCAACAATTTTCTGATTTCACATCGTGATGAAATTGGGTTCTTCTGAAGGTTTTTTTTTTTTTTCCCCCAGAAGGATCCAGATTGCAAAACCTCTCATTGCTGCCTTATCTGCCAGTGCTTGTGCTGCACTCCAGGCCAAACAGAGCTGCTGCCAAGCAGAGGAGATGAACTTCTTCTTAAGGACAATACGATCCACAGACCAAACTTAAAGAGCTTTTTAAAGGGTATCAACAGCTTTGGATGGAGCTTTAGCTCTGTGTTTGCCACCTGAGAGAAGCAATGGCCGTAGCCTGGATGGCTCAGGGTACCTGATGTGTCCTCCTCTCTCCCACCCGCAGATTTCTCCTCTCAAGCCACAGCAAAGTAGTGCAGATTTCACACAGAACCACAGAGCCACTGAGGTTGGGACAGACCTTCAAGACTAAGTCCAACCACCCACCCCTAACCCATGTCCTCAAGGGCCACATCCAGAAGCCTTTTGAACACTTCCAGTGACTCCACCACGTCCCTGGGCAACTTATCCCAATATCCAACTGCTCTTGCAGTGAAACTTTTGCTGATATCCAATCTGAACATCTCCTGATGCAACTTCAGGCCGTTTCACTTGGGTCATGTCCGAAAGGATCAACCCCCACCTCCTGACAGGTTGTTGCACAGGGCCCTGGTCTGTGCTGTTCTCCAACCCCACGGAGATACTTCTCCAAGGCTGCCAGCCGGGACCTTTCCATGCTTGATGTTCCCCGTGTCCCTCAGCGTGCTGGACCTTCCAGGGAATATCAGCCCTGCCAGCCTTGTTGTTGTTCACTATCGATGAGATAATGTCTCTTAAATCTGGATCCCTGACACGAGCGTGTCCAACCCCCTTTTGCCTGTGGCTGCCTTCCAGTTCCAGGACAGAAATGACCAGGAGAAATATGAGAACTTAGTGACTTTCTTGGCTTGGGAATCGTCAGCCTGGTGTGGAAAGGAACGTGATCGGAACGAGACATTGCAGGGGTTGTTTTACTTTCATCCGCGCTGTTCTAAAGTGACTTTTGGGCTCCAGGTGAACCTTTAGGGGTGGAACAGGTTATTTTTGTTGGGTCAAGAATGGCCTTTTAAAAGGAATCAGGGAACATCGTGGCTATTTATAGCCTGGATGCTGTTTTCCTCAAGATGGGAGAGCCAAGGGATGGACAAGAACCTATCCTGCTTTTCCGGGCAGGAAATATTGCCAAGTAACATTGTGATTGCCTGCCTTGGGGGACAGGGGGCTTTTCAGGTGGGGCTGCTTTGGAGATGCACCTGAATGTGGGCCTGACCTCTCGGAACATTCAAGGCAGAGTTTGAGCTGAAGCGTGTTGGGAGCGAGAGCCACAAACAGCAGTTTATTCGAATTCGCTTGCATGAAGGAAAGGAAAACCTTCGTGGAGTTTGGGAGCCCAGAACAGCCTTGGCTCAATAAAAGCGCGTTGGCCTTTGAGACAGTGATGAAGTGCAGCCCTGGGAAGCTCCTCACACGCCAGGATTGCTCTGGGCACTCTGTCTCCATCGCTCCGTCAACCAAAGGAGCAACGAGGAACGATCTCCGTCCTCTCAGAGTTACTCAGTTGCTCCAACGCCAACTTCCCCTCCCAAGGCCGCATCCAGAGGCTCCCAGCTCAGCTTGGGAACTCCGGACCACGTGTCCTGCATCCTGTGCCAGCCACACGTGCAGAGGATGAGCCCCCAACCCCATAACCTGATCTCAATCAACATCAGCTCAGCTTCCATGGCTCTTTCTGCCCATTCCATACTCCAAGAGCTCCAGAGGCACCTGGGAATGGCTCACTTAGAGAATGCCAGAGTGGCTTGGGTCGCAAGGGATCTTAAAGATCTTCACATTCCACCCTCTACCATGGGTAAAGGACACCTTCCACCAGGCCAGGTAAGGGGAATTCTAGCCCTTGTAGTGGAATTCCAGTGGATTTCTCCAAGAGACACGGCTCATAGCTGCCCTCATGCCTGTCACTGCCTCGCAGCCATCAAGTGAAGCTATTAAATATCAAGCATTTCCCATGAAGTTGACATTTTTAATCACCACTCTGCCTTCTCTTTTCACACACTGGCGACTGGGGCCTTTCTCCCCCCCCCCCTCCCCATTTCTCCAGCCTTATTGCTCCCTCCCACTCGCAGCTGAGAATTAAAAACACATAATAAAGAGCCCTTGAACCGGACAGGGGAGAGGGGATGTGAAAAACCCCCCGAAAAAGGGGGTCCCTTGTTTGAGGCAGGGATTCATCTGCCTCTCCCTGTGGAGATGAAGAGGCCCTTTCACCCCAGCAACCAGCAGGTTTGTGCTGGATATGCGCTCCCAGCGTGGCCGTGGCTTGGGAGCTGCCAACCCCGCGGGGCTGACGGCGGTGACATTTCTCCCTCAAGATTAGAGGGGACGCTGCACAAACGCATTCAGAGTTGCTGGGGAGACTGTCCCTTCCCGAGGCCGCACTCCTGGCAGCGGGCTGGGGTAGCCATGGAATGGGACATGGTGTGCCTTCCACCCTCCCTGCACGTTAAGGTTAATCAGAGCCTCCCCAGCCCACCCTGCTCTCCCAGCAGAGGCCAGAGCAGCCCAGCGCTTGCAATATCCCCACCCAGCGCCCCTGCTTTGTTCTCTGCTTCTGCCCAGTGATTTTCATTACAAATATCCTCTTATTACGGAGGGAGGGGAGGGGGGAGAGGGCCCACACAATGAGAAAGAAAAGGCTGCCTGCTAGAAAGGCAGTAATTACAGAGCCGGGGCTTTCCTGGAGGAGGATTCAGACGGATTCGACATGGCCGTGGTTCACACGTCCAGGGGCAGGCTCCTGGTTTGATTTCATTATCAGCTGCCAGGGGGACTTTTGCCCCTGAAATGAGTTCTCAAAAGGGGACAGTTGCACTTTTATTAGCTGCTTTGAAAGCAGTTTTGGTGTTGGCCCCAGAAGGCTCAGCGATCGCTCGGCCATGGGAGAGCACAAGTGCCCTGAGTTGGGATGGGAGAGCAGCTTTGTTGTTGTCAAAAAGTATGGAAAAACTTCTTACAGAATCCCAGACTGGTTTGGGTTGGAAGGGACCTTAAAGACAACATAGTCCCACCCCCTGCCACGGACAGGGACACCTCCCACCAGCCCAGGTTGTTCCAAGCCCCGTCCAACCTGGCCTGGGACACTCCCAGGGATGGGGCAGCCACAGCTTCTCTGCCCAACCTGTGCCAGGGCCTGCCCACCCTCACAGGGGCAAATTCCTTCCCTCTGTCCAATCTAAACCTCCTCTCCTTCAGCTTAAGGCCATCCCCATGTCCCTGAAAAGCCCCTCTCCATCCTTCCTGCAGGATCCCTCAGGTGACTACTGGAACAGAGTCCCAGGTTTAAGGTTTAGCTCCCCTCACAAAACTCAGCCCCAAACCCAGCACTCGGTTTCCAAACATGCTGGACGTTGCTTTGGTTCTCTCTTTTAATTCCCACCGTCTTTTTCTTTCCCTCTTTATTTACTGCTTAATTTCCATGGGTCTTAATTTCCTGCCCCCCGAGCCCTGCTGAGCGCAGGCTCTGCCTACGTGGGATTGCACTGCCCAGCTTTTCCCTCCTCAGGGAAAGGTCAGGGATGGAGGGTGGTGTGGGGAGAAGAAAGGCAGGGGCAGACAGACAAGGGAGTCTCATAAAACTCTGGCTGTGAAGCCTCTCTGAGAAAATGCCACTTGGGGAGGCTGTAACAGCTTTAATCTGCAGTACAAGGGGATTAAAAGCCTCGTTCTCACAGGACAAAAGGGAACGGAAGGAACAGAACAAGGGGAGAAGGAGCCTGGAAGGGGAGGAAGGGAGAAAGTTAAAGTGCTCAGCCCTAAAGAGCATCGGGGTTTAAAGAGCTCAAGAAATGTGGAGTGCACACCGAAAGGGGCTTTGGCCGATGGCTCTGCTGGGCCTTTTCCCCCAGCCCGAGCACACACAGGGAAGCAGAAGGTTAATGAGCCTCCTCCAGATGCAGAGTGGCCACTCTGGGCTTTAAACAGTGGCTTGGTGGGCTTTGATCCTCAGCCCTGGAGATGCTCAAAGCCCCCCACCTTGTCCTCGAGGGCTGGGGAAGAGTGAAGGGCTCTGGGAATAGGAAGGAAGTGTGTGGAATTGCGGGACACTCTCCTCAAGTGCTGCTTGAGCAGCCTTTTCACCCCTCGGCAGGGCTGGGTGTGGAGAGCGTGACTGAAAGGGTGAGGAAAGACGGAGACTTGAAATGCTTTTCAAAAGGAAATAAATAAAAAAACCCCACCCTCAATGCATCAATTGCAGGAGAGGAAAGGCCAAGGAGCCACCAATGTGCACACACAACAAGGAAAACAGGCGCTGGAAACCAGCTCGGAGCATTGCTCGGGCTGCCCCAGGGCTGGGTGACCTCAAAGCAGGGACTGCTCGGCCAGATTAGCAAGGTTTGGACACTGGGCAACATTCTAGAATAACATTCTTCTCAAAGACAGGAGGGTTTTCCCAGTTTAGCCTTCAAAAACCTTTGAGGCAACGGCAGCACCCACGAGCCCAGAGCTTCTCCCACGAACACACTCCCAGCCTGAGGCACTCGGAGAGGAGAAAAGCAGCTCTCCAGAAGCCACAGGAGCGTAGCATGTTCTCTCAGCTTTGATGTGATCCGTCTTCCCAGGCTTCCAGGCACAGTCAAACGTCTAAGGCAGGTTTTCCCAGCTGTTTTGGGAGCTGCTGGTGCTCAGTGCGCTGAGTTCTACTCAGAAGGAAAGACTTTGTAACATAATAAGCAAGTTCCAGACAGGAATTAAGAGTGTAGCACATCCAGCAGAGACAGGGGCTGGAGTGGCATTAAGGTAGGAAGAGTATAATTACCTGACCTGGACTGTGGCCAGGACAATGGTATTAATTTATTTCAACAAAGCCACAAGTGCCAAAACCTGGATTTTACATTTAAACCCAGATGAAGGCAAATCACAGCACCCTGATTCCATTCTTCCGACTTTTGGCTGGAAGGAACAGTCTTCCCAGTAGGATTTCATCCCTTGAGAGCTCAGCCCCAGCTTTATTTGGGAAGCTGATGCCATGCCAGCAGCTGTGGATCTCCAAGGCAATCCCTGCACCTTGCAGGAGAGAGGAACATCCTCTCAGTCCCCACAGCTCGGTCTCAGATTCAGTCCTGAGTTCGATCTGGTATTAATTATCCCCTGTTCTGATGAGATAAATGTTTAATCCTCTGGCTGTTGACACTGGAAATGGCCCAATCCACCCCAGGGTGGATATTATCCCAGGGAACTTGGCTTCCCCCCAGCATGTGCTGGACAAATGCTTGCAGGGAATGGGGGTGCACAGGATCCTTCCATGGCACAGCTAATCCACAATAACACATGACCCAAGCATTCACTGGATCAGGTTTTGCTTCCTCCCTCTATTTTTCCCCCCCCCTTTGACACAGTATTTCAAATTTCACGTGGAATTTCTCCTTTTTGGACATTCCCTATTTCCTTAGGGCTTACCAGCTTTCCTGCTCCAAGGGGAACTTCCTAAGCTGCACTGCCCAAGGGATGTGGGGAAGGGTCTGCACAATCCCTGCTTCTCTGGGAGTCTTCCCTTATCTCCCCGCAGCTTCCCTGGTTTCACATTCCCTGGAAAGGCTAAACCAAGGAGTTGGTGTGGCAGGGAGAAAGCAGCAATGCTGATGCTGCCAGAGGTGGGAAACTCTCCTGATTCCTCATGAAGCTGTTAAGGGCTGTGGTCTTTCCCATGTCCGAGCATTCCCACTGTGTGCCAGGAAGGAAAACCACCATCCCACACCCACTGTCACCTGCCATGCATTCTGTGACCCCTGGGAGGTGCTTTGTCCCCACCTTCCCACTCCCACCTGGCCTTTCTGGCCTCTCCTTGCTGCTTTCCTCTTTCCAAGGGCTGCCTTAGAGACAGTTGCTGATCAAAGCAAATTTTAAGCACAGACACAGGAATCAGTTGGAAATAAAGTGTTATTGCCCACTTGGGACAGCAGGTTTGCTCCCCAGTCAACAACAAAACAGCTGCTTGAGACAATTCTACACAGGCTCCACCAGCAGCACCACAAACAGTTGATACAAAGGGTGGAACACAGGAAATACCATGGGGAGAGTCAGTGCATGGTGGGACTTTTTTCCCTAAAAACACAACTGAACAACCAAGCTCTGCCCCAGCACAGGGATGTTTAGCTTAGGGTGGTGCCCTGAAGCTTTCACCACTCTGTTCTCTTGTCCACAGGAGCAGCTCCTGCTTCCAAGGAGCTTCCAGTCAACTAGGGAGAAACTGAGGCAGGGGGCAGGAAATTCCTTCCTCAATGCCACAAATCCAGCAAGGATCACACACATCCAGAGGGATCTGGAGAGCTGAGCCCCCACCTGAAGCGTGTACTGCTTTATATCTAACATGACACAGGACTGCAACTCTTTATTAAATCAAACCTGGCTGCTCTCCCCACCCTCCCTCAAGCAAGAGGTGGCCGGAACCTTCTGCAAATTCCTTCTACAAATTCCTGCAGAAAAAAGGGAGCTTGCTGGGAATATGACACACACAGAGCAAACTATTTTGTCAGCCTTGTTTGTTTTACCAAAGCAGTTTTTCTATCTCAGTCCAACGCAAACAAACTTCCAGCCCACCTGAATGCAGGAGTTTGCCTTTGCCATCACTGTGCTCAGTTTAATCCCAAAATTACAGTGAGGCAAAGAACTGGCAGGAGAAAAAAAGCTGAGCTTTTTATTGGATTTTTTAGTCCTTAACAACAAGATCCAGAGAGGGGCTCTTTGCTCCTGGGCAGCTTCACCTCAGCTGTGAGACCAGAGCAAGGAGGGAATGGGAGGTTGAAGCCCAGCCAGTGAGAGCATGAGAAAGGGCTCAGCCTGAATGAGACAAGAAAGGGGGTTCTGGAGATTAAAACAAAGATCTCACAATCCAAACTCCTGGGGGCTGTTCCCAACTCCAACACTGACTTCAGAGTGCATGGAAGTAAATCTTCTTCATCCCCCTCTGCCCCAGCAACTCCCATGAACAGAAACACAGAGGGGGATGTTGCTGCTGGTGCAGCCCCAACTTACCATCCCAAACCAGCTCCCAAACTGGCGGTAACCACTGATTATTTCCTGAATATTCAGTCAGTTGCATAAAATTTTCACAGCAGGGATAACTTGGGCTTCCTGGCAAAAGAAAAGCATCAGCTCACCCTTCCAGTGCCACATGCAGTGTGTGTCAGGACCGTGCTAGACTTTTGCCCCAACCTGGAGCTGGCAGTGCATAATTTACAGTCCTTAATTTAATCCTTAATATTATCCCTAATCAATGAGACATCAGGGTCCTGGAGCTCCAAAACAGACAATTAATTAGGAAGCAATAGCAAACCAGCACACTGAGAGCACCTGGGAAGGCACCAAGCACATCAAGGCTCTGCTGCATCATCCCTGGCCCGCGGCTCCTGCGCCCACTCCCGACAGCTGGGGCAGGAATTGGAAGCAGCAGGGAAAAGACGGGAAACAGGAGCCTGGCAATGAAAGACAGGGGGAAGCAGCTGCTCTCCAAGCAGGTATTTAAGGACATATGGGAGCCCTCCTTCCCAACTTGCTGCTTTGGGATTATCCCAAAGCATTCTCCAACTCTTTGCCTAATACACTTCACACCTCCCTCCTTTTCCGAGCAGGTGGCCAATGTACCATCTCCAAAGTGTCACTGCTGAGAAATGGCTCTGCTGAAGTGATGCAAAGTGCTTTGGCTGCGTTGTACTGGATTCTGCCTGATCTTGGCATGTCCTTAGAGCTCCCTAAAAATACATTTGCTGGCAGCAAGCCAACCCCTCCCTGGATTTTCCCACAACACACAGAAGCAGGAAGCAGCTCACACTGCTGTGGGGCCATTATTAAGCAGCTCCTCTGGGAGGAGCAGAACAGGCATGTTGGAGTTAACAAGCCACAGAGCATCCAGCTCCAAGGAACAGCAGGCAGTCCCTTCCCACCTGGTATTCCATGATTCCAGGAGATGAGATGCCCCATTTGGTACTGTGACAGGGAGTGTGCTGCGTGACTGTCCTTCTGAGCTGAGACCTGAGCAGCATTAGCTCACAAACCACTCCAGACTTGGACAACCTGGAGAAGCAGCTGCCAAATCCACGTCCATTCTGTGCCAGGTGGGACATGGTGACCTGACAAGCTTCCCAGAGCCCTCTGCAAAGCAAACCACAGCAGGTGACAGACTCAACACCAGAGCTCAGGCCCTTTGGTGATGATCTGCCCCACTGGCTTGTTCATGACACACCTCCAACATTCCTCCCGGGCTCCAAGGTGTTCCCTCCTCTCCCAGAGCTTCCCATGACGAGCACTTTTGTGTGGGAGCTGATTTTGTGTGGGTCAGCTCCTTTTCTCCTGTGCCTTCCAGGGGACAGCCCCAGGGACTAAAAGGTCACTGAGAAAGGGAATCCTACAATCCAGCCAAGCTGCCATTCCTCCTTAGCCTGAGGAGAGTTCTCTTTCCCAGGATCACAGTCCCACTGCATCCTACGGATCAGGCAATGCTGGAGAACAGTGTCAGAGCAGTGGGAAGCAGCTGATCTTTGCCACCAAGGCAGGACAGCAGCTCTGATTCCTGCACTGCTCTCCCCTCCCAGGTATTCAGCAGCTGGACACTGACTTCAGGACTATGCCCACATCTCCACACCATTCCCTCCCCGTCTTCCTTCTGGCACAGGGCAGGCTGCTTAGAGAGCAGGGACAGCATTTCCTCTCCCTTCACCTTCCTGCAGGAACATTTACCAACAAGATCCTGTCACATCAGGTCTCTCTGGGCCAGTGCCAGGTGGAGCCCGAGGCCACGAAGCAAACCTGATGTGTTTTCTCTGCCTTCACATGTTAGAGATGTTCAGAAACATGGGGCAAGGCCACAGGCTCTGTGAGCGGCCTGAATATCCTTCTCCAGCTGCTCAGGCATCTTCATTCCAGGCTCTCCATCAGGTCAGCAATGGGAGAGATGCACAGCAGAACTTCAGCCCCTGACACCAGGTTTAATCCACCCCCCCAGCCAGAAGAGAGCAGCCTGGGAGCAGCTTCATTTAGCCCTGGCTGGAAAAATTCTTTATAAGAAGCTCCCAGACATGTTCAGTAAACACTGAAAATCAAATCATCCCGTGCCCGTGGCTGCTTCTCTCCTCCACTGCTGGCTCCACCAGCCCTGCCTAAAGTGCTTTGTCCAGCCCACCACAGGCAGATGATGCAGCAGCAGCAGCTTCAGGCTCCTCACTGGAGCCCTTGAGGACCAAGAACTCCAGCAGAATGTCCAAGAGGCAGAAAACCAGGTGCCTGAAAGGGAGAGAAGACAAAGCTTAGGCTGGTCAGGGCACAGGAGGCAAAGCTTACATGAGGAAAGGGGAAAGAGGAATGATCTCAGAGCCTGGAAGAAATGTTTTACGGGATGGTTCAGCTTTTATCCCGCCTCCCCCAAACCAGGGGGTGCTGAAGCTGCTGAGCAGCACAGAAAATGCACCTCCTGGAGGGAGGTGGCACATGTGCTTCACAGGATCACTGAGGCTGGAAAAGACCTCTGGGATCATCAAGTCCAACCTTTGACTGAACAGCACCTTGAGCACTTGATGACTTGAGTCCAGTCATCTCCTGACCCAGGAATGGGCACTCCAGCACATCCCTGGAGGAATTCTCAGTGGAGCAATTCCTCCTGATGGCCAGTCTGACCCTCATTTCTCCACAGTCCATTACCAAACCCTGGGCACAGAAAAAAACACACACACACCACCCCCACCCTAGATCTGCAGCTCCTCCAGAAATAAACTAAACCAGGATTTGTTACTTCCCTGGCATTCCCAACAACATAATTGCCATGACTCAGACTGAGGCCCTGGACATGCACCCTCATCACAAACCAGCCACATGCCCTCTAATACTGCAAGTCTGGGATAATAAGCTGGATAAGTTCCGTGCCAAGCAGCTGGAAGCAGGAATTGCATGGCAAAGCCCTGAGCACAGCTCACAGAACCCATTAGGGTAAAGACTAAAATCCACATACTTGTTTATCACAGGCTGGCTCAGGGACTCCAGCACCAGCTTCCAGCTCATCCGACACTTACTGGTCCCGAGGATTTCTTGGATCACGTCTGGAAAGAGACAAAGCTTTAGGAACTGCACATTTCCGTGGGTCACTCTTCTCCTGGTGGGTGCTGAGTGACAGTGCCCTGAGCCTGAGGCATCTCATGATGAGGACACAGGGAACAGCCAGGGACAGGAGAGAGTGCCAGGAAAGTGTCCCACACTGCAAGGGCACATCCTGGCAGTGCTTTCTGACTCCCAAGGGATAGGGAGGGCCCCTTACACTGCAGCAAAGGAGTTAAAAGTTCAGGCTGCACTCACAAGGATTAGGCAGCAGCTGCTTTAATGCCAAAGGTCTCCATGTCAAACTTCAAGAGAGGCAAATCCAGTGCAGCTGGGCTTGGGATTTCAGTCCAGTGGGAAAGCCACAGGCTTTGCCTGGTGACTCCTCTGTGCCATGGGACCCTTTGGGAGCACAGTGTGGACTTCCTGAGCCCAGCCTTGGGTGAGGTGGCTCAGCAGCAACTGCATCACCACTCTCAGGATGGAATTGTGGCCAGTCCCCACCCGGGAATCACCAAGACACATATCCGTCCTCTCTGAGCTGTGCTGCTCCCCAGATCCTTAAAAAAACCATCCAGAACTGGGAAACTGGTTTTTGCTTGCAGGAAACCACTCAAACCTCAAGGGTTAAGAACCTTTCCCAGTGCCTTGGCACGAGCAAACTCCATCTCTGTGTTGACAGAGATTCCAGTGCCCTGGAGGGTTCTCCAGCCACTCGCCTTTCCCAAGGGACACACTTACTAGGCAAGATCCCCATGAGGCTCTGCAGGGCCTGCTCTGCTGTTGCCTTCTTCTGCTCCTCTGTCCTGGGGGGTTTTGGCACTGCTGGTAAAACTCCTCCAGGCCAGATGGATTCCTGGAGCAACTGGAGGTACTGGATCCAACGCTGGGTGCAGGTCAGGTTAAACATCTGCACTTCCAGCCACCTGTGGGCACAGGGAGACAGAGAAAGGTCAGGAGAAGGCTGGCTTGGGAGCAGAGTCAGGCTGTTTCTGCCCATCAGGGGTAAATCAGCTTGCTGGGTTCGTTAATGTGCAGTTCTCGAGTCTGCACACAGCAAATGTTTTGGTGAGTTATTAATGAGCTGAGTTTCCCAGGCACCAGAAGCAGGATATGATCCCTGTGTTATGGACAAACAGGTGTAGAGTCTCAGGGGAAAAGCAAAGGCCATGAAAAGCTCCATCATCCCGCTAATCCCAGGAATCCAAGTGAATCACTGGTTCCCACGTGTGGCACAGCTAAAGCGATACAAGTGGCCTGAAGCTCCCAAGTTACCTCCATGCAGAAGCCAAGACAGAGCTGGAAAAAGTGGTGTTTAAAAACAACCCCCAGGAAGGACCGGAAGGACCATGAGCATGTTCTGGCAGCCACTGCTCCTCTCATCAGTCCCTCTGCCACCAAAACAGCCAAGGGTGTCTTGCCTGGAGACCAAAACACATTCCAAGGACGGTAAGGAATGAATATCCTGCTGCTTTGCTCTACTTTGGTCCCTCTGCTTCCCTGCTCTTCACTCCTGCTCCATCCGCTGGTAACAAGCCAAGGAATCAGAGAATCACAGAATGGTTTAGTTTTGGGACCTTAAAGACCATCTTGTTCCATCCCCTGCCATGGGCAGGGACACCTTCCACCAGCCCAGGTTGCTCCAAGTCCAACCTGGCCTGGGACACTCCCAGGGATGGGGCAGCCACAGCTTCTCTGGGCAACCTGTGCCAGGGCCTGCCCACCCTCCCAGGGAAGGATTTCTTTGTTCCCATCCAAAATCCAACAGAACTGCTGGTGGGCCCTCCTGCTGGGTCAGGACTGTGCCCTTTATACAGTACCAACCTGCAGATCCCAAAATGCTGCTCCACAGGAGGTCATTTGCAGGAGCACTGGGATGTGTCCCCACCACCCAAGTGCTGGGAATGTTTCTAAACCAACCATAGGGACCCTCTTTCCCGGACGTGAAATCCCTTCCCATGTAACAGCAAAAAGCCAGAGCTGTCAGTCAGAACCTGCCACTGCCTGAAATCTCTCCCCTTGGAATCAGGAGAGGCCAAGGATGAATCCCTGATGCCACACACAGGATGGTCCCCTGATTTAGCAGGAGTTGGCGGTGAGGGCTCTCGTTGGCGGGAGACTCCGGAGCAAAGATGGGAACGCCGGCACGGCACTGGGGTAGGGAAAAGGCTTGTGATTTCACCAGCCCTTCAAGATTCCCAGAGGAGAGGAGCGAGCCAGCAGGGCCAGGAGAGCCATCCCTCTTGGCAGCTGCTGCTCGTGCTTGCAATTCCGTCACCACTCCGCCCCGGCAGCTCCCGGGCCATCCAAGAGCGCGGGCCCTGCCAAGGCAAACTTTATTTAACCTGCACTCTGCCAGACTGTCTGCATTCTTCCAGGGGAGAGGCACTGGGGCCAAGGGTGCCTTTCCTTGGGACAATGGGAGTGGAGAGTCGGGAATAGCAGCACCCAAAGGTAAGCAGGGCAAAGGAAGCAGGTTGTTGTTGTTGTCGGGGGCCGGCGCGGAACTTATCCAGCTTATTATCCCATTCCCGCCATCAGCAGGGAATGAGGGGCCAAGCTGCAAGTCTGGAGGGATGAACACCCAGGAAATGTCTGCTAAAAAACTGGAGAGGAGCCTTGGTGCAGCAGCAAGGCCTGGTGTTCTCAGAGGAAGGTCTTACTGGAGCATGGGCGATGATCCCGGTGATCCCACTAATGGGAGGGCATATGGATGCTTTAGGATCATCCCCAGAGACCCCCACACTGATGTTGCTACAGGATGGTGCCAGAAATCCAAAGCTTCCACCTGTCTTAGAGGACAAAGTGTCCCAGCCCAGTCCTGCCTGGGAAAGGCCATGCTGGAAACACAATTAAAATTGCTTTAATCTCCAGCCATCAGCAGAGTTGAACAACTCTGGATCACGTTAAACCCCCGCAGCCATTCCCAACCAAATTAAAGTGTTTAACTCCGGCTTCTCCAGGGGCAAGAGCTTTCATTAATGTGGTTTTTCATTAACATGTTTTCCTACACAACCTGCTTTCCTGGCTGAGAAAACGTGTGACAAGCAACAGGAGTTCAGAGCCTTGGGGACAGAGCTGCAAAGCCTCAACCTGCACCAAGGAGAGCAGATTGAACATTGACTTGAACCTCATTACAGCAAAAGCCACTTTCCAGCCTTTAAAAGGTTGCAGAAGGCAAAGAACAAGCTTCTTTTCCTTAGAAATGTTCCTAAAGCAGCCAAAAAAAAAAATAAATAAATCAAGCAAGCAAAGAGTGGGCAGAGTTAAAGCTGAACCTAAAACAGACAGCACATGTTTCAAGGGCAAGCTGAGAACTGGCAAATGCTCCCATTTCCAGCCTATTTATTTCCATCAAAACACCCCCATTAGGCATTAAGTAACACCTATAAATCTGATCATATGTGCACATGCTGTGATTAGGCAAGTGCTCGCAGGTCTTGGATCCCACAGTTGTGCAACTCCACTGATGGATTCCCTTCCTTGCTCTGGCAGCTCCCTGCCTTCCACTTTGGGAAGCAAAGGGCAGGATCTGGGAATGGCTCCGTGGATCTTGCACCAATCCATGCCACAGCTCCTGAGAAGGGGCCAACTTGCCCCACCACAGGGTGCTCAGACAACTGGGGGGGAGAAGCACCCAAAGGCACAAAGTGCACAGAAAAAGTAGGGATTAAACAGGAAAAGGGAAGAGAAAGAAGGAGGAACCAAAGCTGGGTGCAAATGGAATAAAGACCAAAGCAACTCTGCTCTGGGTTCCCTTTTGCCAGTCTGTCAGTGTTGGAGCCATTCCAAAAGCACTGGGAAGAGAACTGGTCCGTCTAAATCCTCCCTGGGAGAGCAGCTGATGCTCTCAGATGCTTCAACAAAGAATTTTCCAACCTCCTCTCAACCTGGACATGTTAAAGCCACCACCAACACCCATTTTGGAGGGATCACAACGCACGCAGAGGCAGCACCAGCAGCGTTGAAACTGGGAGGAGCAAAGTAACTCCTAGAATAATCATGGAATTGGAAGGGATCCACAAGGATCACCGAGTCCAGCTCCTGGCCCTGCACAGGACATCCCAAGAATCCCACCTCAACTCCCACTGCTGTCCTTGCAGCTCAGGGAGGGTCACACCAATGTTATTGAGAATTCCCACCTGAGTAAAGCCCAGAAAATGGCAAGTTGATCTTTCCACCAGGCAGATTTGGGGCTCCAGGGTGGGGAATGACAGCTCAAGAACTCCAAAGATCTGCTGGTTCAAAGCTGACCTTCACCAGCAGGTCACAGACGATTTTTTGAGCTATTAAAGGCCCAAGCATTTGAGATCCATGTGCCACAGTGAAATCACACACAGGCTGCTCCCAGGTAGAAATAAATCCACCAAGAAACATAAATAGACCTATCTTTTTATATTTCTGGATGACTTATGGGTTACTATTTCCATTCTGCTACTTCATGAAGGAATAGCCTTAATAAGAAAGAAAGTAAAAACAAACCTATCACTGAACCATCTCCTTACACTTCTGCTGAGACCAGAAATAGATGAAGTGACCTCCTGGGCTCAGACATCTGAATGCTTTGATAATGCCCAATGCAAAGAGACAGATTCCAAAGGCTGTGGAGTCCTGGAAGATAATCTGGAGCTGCATAACTTGCCCATGCTGTAAGGGCCCTCTGTTGGAAACAGCCACTGATGGAGGAATGGAATGGCTGCTAAAAAAGAGCCAAATTAATGCCATGGATTAAGCTGGAACTCCAAGGTCAGCTGAAGGCATCCATTAGGAGTGGAACACCCTGGGAATGAAAAACAAGGCCTGGAGGGGGACATACCTGGGCCTTCCTTCAGCATCTGGAAGGAACAAGGACTGCTAAGGAGGAGCAGCCTATGGAAAAGGCAGGCTGGGAGTCAGGAACAGGCAGGACACAGTGTTGGGGCTCAGTTTTACCAGGCTGGGTGCACTCACTGAAGTGGACATAAATCCAGAGGGTTCACCTGCACATGGAGAATGCTCAGCAAATAAAGGCTGGACAGGTTGGATTTGTTTAGTCTGAAAAATAAAGATGGACCAGGAATGGCCAAAGAGATACTCTCCAAATTTACTAGAAGCTGGTCAAACTCTGCTCTTCTTGTCCATCAAGGTAAGAACTGAGTTCACTTGAGCTAAAGAACAGGTACATCAAATTTGCTGATTATAAGTAAAACCTGAAGCTACAGCAATTATGATTTCCCCAAAACTGGAGATTTTAAGGATTTAGACCACATTAGGCCACATTAGGAAGAAGACAAAGATGAGAAAGCCCCCTGCTTTACCTGTATAAATACAAACAGCTCCATAAATACACCTGAGCAGCAAGTCCTGCTCAAGACTGACTGTCTTCCACGCCTTTCCCTGAGGAACACACCACGGCTATCCAGGAGCTCCAAAAAGGCCTGTGGAGCACAGGGTAGTGAAAAGGATTGAAGAAAAAGGCAACATCTGGAAAACACAAGGCATTCAAACATGACTCTCTCTGAAATCAAGAAAGGCTGGCGCTTAAATCACCAGACCAAATCAAAGAATATCCTTGTCCCCCAAATTCCTCCCCAAATGGAACCACAAGAATATCTTTGACTCAAGAGCTCAAGAAAAGCAACATTTCAATGCCTTTGAGTGCAAAACCTGCTTGATTTCCCTACCTGCAAAAGAGATGTGGGTGTGCAGGACACCTTCCTGTGGGGCAGAGAGGTGAAAAGCCACATCATTCCCAACTCTTAAGGATCATTCACCCCTGTAGGGATGAAACTACACCTCAGTGCTGGCATTTCCGTGCCATCTGATGTGCTGCTCCCTCAAAACACTCCTGCTGCTAAAAGGAATCATTGGAAACACGTAGGACTCCCAATGTCTTCACCCAAACTGCTCTGGTTTTGCTTTTTCCCAACTTGGATCTCCCTGCCTTGGGGCTCAGGGAAGGGGGGGAAAAGACTGTGGTTAAAACAAATCGTCCCCAAACCTCCTTGATTTTTCACAAAGCATCCTGGCTTTTTTGATAACATCTTCATCAAGTATTTATTGAGCCAATTAAGCTCTCAGTGGTGCCCCAGGGAGAGGCCAGGCTGTCTCAGCCAGGCCCTGCTCTGAGCAATTGCTTCATTAGCCCACTTCAGGATGAAAATACACAAAGCCACGATTAACCCTTCAAAAACCAGGGCAAACTAACCCCAACAAGGACACATTAATTCCTCTGCATCCTTTCCTTCTTTTGTCTGAAATAGGAACTTGTTGCGGTTTTTTTTAAATCTAGGAAAAAAAGTTGGCACACGCAACTGTTGAAACAGAATCCGAGTTAAAATAATGTTGCAATTGTTATCAAAGCACAGAGTGCTTGCTTCATTCTAGTGGCTGTTTTTGGAAAGAATGCTGCTTCTAGAAGAGGGAAAAAGATTTTGTTTGGGACAGAGATTCAAAGCCAGATCCAAAATTTCCAGGTGCTTGGAGACAACTGAATCGAGGCCCATTTCCAAGCTGATTTGTATTTACTTTACATACACACAGAGCCCTGAAATCCCTTTTCCTCACATACCACAGGCCTGTGATTCCTGCTGCTCCTTACAACACAGAGAGCCAAATCCAGAGAGGAAGGTTAAGATGCCATGAGGGTTGGTTTCCCTATTTACCAGGTCTGGTGCTGCTTTTTAGGCTTGGTTTTCAGGGACAAGGACTTTGCTGCCACAAACGTGGGCCTGCCAGCAGAGCCGCTCCCTGTGCAGCCACAAAGGTCCTTCCCAAACGTGCCCAAATAACTCCCCCAGGTAACAACCAGAAGAAGGAGTGGATCTAGTTGTTCCAGCTGCACTGATATTGCAGTTTTGGCTGCTTGTTTCTGCCAGCAAAACTCCGAGGTCCTGCCCAGGGCTAGAGTGGGAAGCTACTGCTCCAAAGCCAAGGGAAAGCAGGACAAGCCACAGCTTTAGCAAAAACCTTCCTGCCTTCTCCTGGCACCTGAAGAGCACAAGTCAACCCTTGGGTTTGAAGCCTTTGAAAGATACTGCAGGGAGAGAAGCGGCAGCTTCCACATGCCACATCCCACCCCAGGCCACCACCTCTGCTGGGTGACACGCAGAGCCCAGCTTTGGGCTGGCCCCCACCCCAGCACCAAGATAAGGACTGGGACACTACCTTGGCTGTCAAAGGTGGCCCCTGCAGGACTCCAGGGCTGGGCAGAATTCCCTGCCATGGGCACTGTGCTCCCAGCACTCCCATGCCCCAGGTGCTGCCCAAGCACACAGGGTGACTCAGGGACACTGAAGAGCGTCGGGCGCCGGTGGCACTTTTGAAGTCAAGGCAGCTGCCAAGGGTCTTTGTGCCAGTTCTGTTGGCACACACATCAAGGGAGAAGAGGAGAAAATCAGATAAAAAGCACCCAGCAGGCACAGCTCGCTGAAGCTAGAGAGCTCCTTGACTTACAGCAACACAAGTGTCTGTGACACCTGGGCTGACAGTGAGAGGCCAAGGAGCCCCAAAGCCAAGGTGACAGCAAGAACTTGCAAGAAACAGCTCTCAAAAGCCTGATGGTCACCTGCAATCAGTCTCAAAGCATCCCTGCCTCTCCATCTACAGCTCCCAAGGATGGGAATATCACCTTCCCTTACCCACCCGCTCTGCCGAGGGATGAGGGGATAGGGAACAAAGCCTGGAGCAGCACTGCAATCACCCAACGCAAACAGCAGAGCCAAGCAGTGCTGAGATCCTGGGTAAGGCAGGCATGATTTGCATTTCTTTTAGGTCACGGCAGTGGAACATGACACCATCAAAGCTGCCTGAGTAGTTCCACACGCTCCTCTCAGAGACAGGCACTTCCGAGCCGGGCACGGACCCTGCGCCGCGGCCCCGCTCGGGTTTCAGGGGACAGACAGCCCGGGTGAGCCGAGGCACCTTCCCCCACTCAGCACTCTGCACTCCATGGCTCCCTGTTGTGCTGCATGGGAAGGAGCTGGGAAAAGCTTCCACTTTGTGGAGTGGATCTGCACCTCAAACGCTCCCAGATGCACCCCTGGGATGCTGGCACTCTGCTGGGGCTCCTGTTTGGAAGGGGGAGTAGAGGAGCAGGGGGAGCTCGGTGGCTGTCCCCAGCTCCTCGTGGCACTGGCAGACCCCTGAGGCAGCAGGGCCAGACTGAGGGCAGGCTGTGGGGTCACAGCCACGGCGTGTTTTGTGTGCTTGCCGTGTATTTTTAATACCTCTTTGACTCACAAGGCTCTAAAAAGCACCCAGATTCTCCAAATGCTTTTGACTCTTGCACCAACCCCCCCTCCAGGGCCCAGAATAGCCCCACGCGCTCCCCTTTGCAAACAGGTTCCTGCTGCAGCTTCCCATGGGAAGAGAGGAGATGTGCCTTTCCATCCCGTGGGAGGGGAGCAAGGGCCGGACAGGGGACGGGAGAGGAGCTGGAGAGGGGCAGTGGGTTTGTTTATGGGCACAGACCCAGCACACAGAGAGGCTGCTGGAAGCAATCCTGGGCCCCCAGGGTCATTCCCACTCCCGGAGAGCCTCCCAAGCCCCTCCAGCTCCCCTGCACCCGCCTCTCCTTTGGGCTCCAAAAAAGGATCTCTCCTGTTACATAACAGGCTGAGCGCTCCGGGCTCGCACACACGGCCTCCCTTGACTCAACAATACCTTTTTCGGTCATGGAGCCTTCCTCTCTCCCACTGCCATCCAAGTGACTCCCAGGGCACATGGAGAGTGTGCCTGGCTCCTGCTAGCCCAGCTATGGAAAGAGGAGCACGGTGGGATGCTCCGTGAACAGAGCAGGGAGGGAGGACCCAGAATCAGTAACGGCGCGGTCACAACGATGTCACCACGAGAATGTCCCCAAGGGAGAGGGGGATTGGCTCTGAGGAGAAGCTGGTTCTTGTTCTTGGCTTGTTTCTTGTTGGTTTGCAGGAATTTCTATCAGAATCATCTGGCAGCTGCAGGGAGGCAGCAGGAGCAGCCCCCACTCACCAAACACAAACTGGCAGAGGAGCATCCAGCAGCAATCCCCCTCCTCACACTCAAAACTCTGCCAGGGCACCTCCTTTCCACCCCCCACCACCTCACCCAGTGCCAGGAACAGGGGAGGAGCTCATCCCTTGAAGGGATGATGCCCAGACATAGTTTGTGACCAGCAAGGGATGAATGTCCCTCTGCTGTCCCATGTCTGCCTGTTCTCAGAGGCAGGAGCAACGAATCCTTGAATAGCAGATGTTCCCAGAAGAGCTTCTGGTGTTTTCTCCACCTGTAAAGGTCCCCAGACACAGTGTCAGCCACAATGCCCGTGCCAGGGTTGGCCCAGCAGTGATCAAGTTGCAAATACTTAAATGGAAGAGAAATGCCACCAAGTCCACACTGTGGCCCTGGACTGGCAGGTCTGAGCTAGAGAATTCCTGCAGCAGTGGTCACCTGGGCCAGGAATGACAAGTCTCAGCTGCCCCATTCCCAACTCTCCTTCACTGGGGAAGATTGGAGCAGCAGAAATGGGCAGACCATGTTCCCCACAGCAATCATGAGCAACACCATCCTCCAGGCAACAGCTCAAGTCCATTCCCTGTCTCCTTCACACCAGATCTGTGGACTCTTGACTGTTGCAGAACAAGAGCAGAGCCAACCTCAGCACGTGGATTTCAGCAGGGTTTGTTTAAAGGGCTGTGTTTGCACCTTGTCCTGATGGCGACATCAAGAAGCCACCCCATCCCCTCGAGGCAAAGCTCTGCCTGCAGTGGGGTCACCCAGACCTGCCAAAGCAGAGCAGCTACAAACACACTCCCCTCACTCTGCTCCACCAGCACAGCTCCTGGAGCTCCTGCACCTTCCAGAGCCAGGCATGTGCTGTGTGTAACCCAGCTTTCTAGTGGAAAATACCAATGCCACGTGTGGCTCCCTGGGTGACCAGGACACAGCTTATTAGGAGGTGGTGACGTGCCTGTTCAGGCTCTCATGCCTCCCTGCTTACACGCAGGGATTGGGTTCCACCTCATTTCCCAGGAGAGCAGAGCCCATTTTGGAGAAGTGGGAGCAACACCCACCTCCTGCCACCCAAGGGAACAGCCCCAAGAGTGAAGGCAGCAGTGCCTGACCTCAAAGCACTTTGGCAACCTCTCCTGAGGGCAGTTTAAGTTACCAGCCTGGTTATAATGTGCTGCCCTGCACATTCTGATGCCAACTTTGCGTGCCTGCAGGAGCAGGAAAAGCTCTGCTCCAAGACTCTCCCAAGCCCAAGTCCTTCAGGGAAGTACTCCAAAGAACCACATCCTCAGCTAGTGATAGCCACCAACCTACTCCAGAAAACAGGAATGTTCTGTTTGTGTGTCTTGGCCTAGAGCCTTACCACCCAGAGGCACTGGCCCCAGGACAGCTTGGCAAGTCCATCCCAGCTGGAAAGGAAGCCTGTCCTCACTCCATGTGTGGGTCCCTGCCCCAGGCACAGGCACTGCTGGCCCAGGGCAGAGCAGAGGTCTGGCAGGCCACACACTTTTTGACAAGTTGCTCTTCCCTGGGGCTGTTTATTCTGCTTTTATAGACAGAACAAGCTGAGACACTGGGCAGTGAGACCAGGAGGCCAGTCCTCCCTGGAGGGCCAAGGAGATGGGCACTGCTGCCCTTTCATGAGGCAACACTCCCATTCCCAGGGCTGGATTCTTCCTTTCCCTGTTATTAAGGGACAGGAGGCTGCCTGCTAGAGTTGCATCCTTGCTCAGAGGGAAAACAGCTCCTAGTGCAGATCTCCAAGAGGTTTCTTTAACATACACACAGCACCTTCTTTACAGCACTGGGTTTGATGCACAAAAAGCACTTACCTGCACTCCAGCACAAGCTCTATTTCAGACTGTTACCCCAAGGAATGTGCCCTCCCAGAACTGCCAGGTTTGTGGCTTTTTGTGTTTTTTTACTCAGGCCTTACCTTTGAACAAGGGTCCCAAAAAGCAGGTTGAAGACCTTCTGGATGTTCTCTGTGCACAGCCAGCTCCAGTGATCCACCAACACCAGGCGAAGCACATCCAGGGCCAGATCAGCTAAAGCTGTCTCAGAGTCTGCCAGGAGGAAGAGGAAGGTCAGATGAAGATGCCACACTCCGTCTCTTCTCCCCAGCCACACAAAGATGAGCTGATGCAGCACAGCCAGCCTGCCCTCACCACTCCTTCATTTCCACCTGCATCCAGGCAGCCCCACCCTCCCCACAAAGGGCCACACCAAACCAGAAGGTGGTCGCTCCCAGGGCTCAGCTCCTTCTCACTTAAACAGAGGATGGCAACAAAACAGGTGACAAGGAAAGCAGTCACTGCAGACAGAGAAAGGCAGACTGCTAAGGACTATTTTCCTGGTCTTCCCCATCAATTTCCCCCCTTCAAAGAGTTTTCCAGTGGGTGGCTGATTTCTCCCCTGTTTTGGGCACACTGCCATCCCCACAAGTGGACTGATAGTTGATAATCCCTCTGTTTCACTAGGAAAGAACAGAGCCCAAAACAGGGGGGAAACAGCCAGCAAAAGGTACACTGCTGAGGACTGTTTTCCTGGTCTCCCCCATCCCGTTCCCCTCTTCCCAGAGTTTTCCAGGCACAGGGCTCCGGGCGGTGGCTGCAGGCTGCCATCGTGTGGCAGATCCCAGTCCCGGCAGGAAGGTGGAGAAACCACAGCTGGATAAACCACAGGGATCAGTTAAAACACGAACCCCCACACCTGCTCACACATCACTGCTGACACGGACCTGGGACAGCAAAACCTTCCTCCCATCCTCAAGAGGACATCAAAGCCTTCAGTGTAAACACCTGCTGCTTGCCAGAGAATCGCTTTTGGCCCCAAAGCACTTGAGGTGTTGCCCTGAACAGGGCCATGAATGTGCCACAAACCTGCCTGGGATAGCCACTCCAAGCCAGCACCCTGACCTGAGCCTTCTGCCAGCTGGGCTAGGGGAGACCAAGTGCAGCAGCTTTCCCTAATCTGGATTCCCTGATGCCTCATGTTCCAACCACTCTGCCTACAGACAGGGTTTACTGCTGAAAATAAAGGGAAGAGGGATTCTGGACCTTCTCCTTCCCTCCTCTTCCTCTCCCCGCTGCATATGAGCAGGACTAATTAACTCCAGGCCACTTCACTTGGAATACACAGGGCATTTGGCCCCTCTTGCTCTGGGCCATGTCTAAGCTACTCCTCCCTTGCTCTGCCCTCTGAGACTTGATTTCCCAGTGCAGAATCTGGAGCAGGCTGTCCAGCTTCCCCATAACCCCACAGAGGGAGCATCCACAGCAAGCTGTTTATTCCCAGAGCATCCAAGTCCTCTTCCTCAGAGAGCTGCTGGCCAACCTCTTCCCAGAAGTCACTCCATGAGCAGACAGGGACACAGGCTGCCTTTTTATCCAGCTGCTCCAGACGTTTGTTCCCCTCACCCTGCCAGCCCAGCCTGAAGCATCCCAGACCTGCAGGCATTTGCCATCGCTGACATTCCATTTCCCTCAGAGTTCAGCTAACTTGGTGCACAACCCTGGCCTCCAGTTCCAGTCCTGCCTTCCCAAAACCATGTGTTCCAAGATTAAAGGCAGAGCTGGTAGCATAGGCTGGGTTTCAGAACACCAGACCCATCCTGTCACAAGCACGTGCTTTCAGTCAGAACTCGCCCAACTTGAGCCACTGGAGAGGAATTTTTGGGAAGTTCCAGTTGATACAGCTCAGCTATTCCAAGAAAAAGATTAGAGAACATATTTTTGCTCATGTTCAGGATAATCTTGTAATTGTTCTGAGAAGCTGTGGCACCCCTGTGCTTCAGAGGAGATCTAGAATCAGAAATGGAACATCATTCCTTGAACTGGGATTCTTTTTACTACTCCCATCAAATCTATCCAAACTTGATCTCAAAAGGTCCTTTTTATAGTGCATGGACATATCAAGGCAAACTTGAGATTACCAAGAAACTGTAATTTGGCCATTTTTCAGTTTCTAAGAGCTTGATTTTATAAAATTGCCAGTTTAAAGCCTGCATCCTTAAAAACCTTTGTGCAGTGACTGTGCTGAAGAGCCAAGAGGAGCCAAGACCCAATTTGCTTCCAGCAAAGCCCAGAGCAATCACCAAAACAGGACTGGGAAAAACTCAGTTTGCTTTCCCTTCCACTCAGGGCAAGGAAAACAGGTCCTGAAAACCCTGACGTTGGAGCTGTTGTGTTCCTGAGGGAGAGAAATGACAGCAGTAACAGAGGGCTGAGCTCACCAGAGTCCGTGTCCGGATGTGTTCCCTGCTCCGGTGTGTCCAGCCCATCCGTATCCTCCTTAGCTTCTCTGCCTCCCTCACCTTCAGGAGCTTTGCTGGGCACTGCTTCCAGCAGCTTTTCCTGCTTCTGGATGAAGGATTCCATAGCAGCCAGTGACAGGGTGCCAGAGACCTGCAGAAGCCGTGGTGTGTCAGTGCCACACAGCTCTGGATCCCACCCAGCTCCTTGGTTGCTCCTGGGTGTAGCCAACAACACTCCCAGGGCACCTGGCACGTGGGAACAAGGCTGGAGCAGCCACAGCCCTCCTCATGCACATGGGTTGTTCCAAGCCAGCACTCAACCACAGGGCAGTGATTGGGATGGTGGAAGGGAAGGATCTGAACTCACAGTGTTGGCCTCCCTGATGGAGTACACGATCCTGTCATGAGTTTCACTCACGCTCAGCACTGGAGTGATTTTACTGGACGAGAACCTCAGCCTGGACCTGAAAAGGAGGGACATGGCACAGTCAGTTTTCTCTGCAAGCTGTGAGTGGTGAGTTTTCCAGCCTCTGCCAAGACCCAGGACCAGATGTCTTTGCCCAGTGCCACATCCAAGCTAAAAAGCCTGATGAGACCTGTTCAAAAGCAGCACCTGCCCCCAGGATAACTAAGAGGGAGGAGTAAAACCAGGCAAGGAAAGCATCAAAGCACTTTTCCTGACCTACACCTGAGCCAAGGCTTTCCAGCATTCCACACACACAGACAGGTGTGTGACACAGAAGCTGACAGGCAGATGTCAGCAAGGTGTGAACACTCCAGCACACTCAGGGAAGTGTTCAGAGAAGCCTCTGAGATGAAACACACTCAGCAGGATTGTGAAATCCGATCATAAACACACACAGAGGAGGAGGGTACGAAAGGACGCTCGGGATTCTGGGACTAACTGTCAAACAGCCTGCTTATCATTAAGGAATTTCCTTTTCAGCCCAGATGGTTCCAAACTTGTTCTTTTTTGGTTTGTCTTTTTGTCCAGAGCAGCTTTTTCCAGCAAAACATCACTTTTTGGGAAGAAAAAGCAGTATTTGTGCAGAAACCTTCCCTTCTTCGGTGAGGGAAGAATCACTGATGAGCACAGCGAAGTTTGGCACTGCCAGCAGCACCAATAAACACTTGGTGAGCAACACACATGCAGTGACCTTAAATATTACTCCTAAATAAACATTCAACTGTATTTTGGGCAATGCCACTCTGTGGCACACATGAGAGAGGAAGGAGGGAACCTTCAGGTAGATAATTGATAGCTGCATTTTCCAGTGACTCACAACATATATGGGTCATGCAGGTGTTTGAGGTTAAAAAGCAATTCCCAAGGAGCATCAGCGTCTCTGCTGGCAAATGGCAGCACCTCACAGCTCCCTGAGGAAGAAAACCACCTTCTGTGGAAACCTGAGCATTCCTGGGAAATCCTTTGGATAACCAGGAACTCACAGCTAGGGAAGGAGAAAGTAACAGGGTTAAAGCACGACAGCAATGTACTATCCAACACATAAAGCACCAGCTCAGTTCTTCCCCACAACAGGCTCGGCTTATGCAGCAATTCCTTGTTCTGGGAAGCTGGAGGAGCCCTTACTTGGTTGCCTTCTTCCCATCTGCCTGGGACTTCCCATCCACTTCAGACTCGCTCAGCTCCTCCGTGGGGCTCTGCAGCTCTGACCTGGGGAACGCCGTCTTCAGGGTGTCCACGATGGCATTGACAACAATCTGCAAGGCCAGCAGTGCCTTTCATTACTGCACAGGTCCTTATTCCTTAAATATGTTAACAATATTTCAGACTTGCACGGTATTTTCTATTAAACTCCAGGTTCTTTGAGATGTGGTCTGACCCTCCCCAGCTTTATGGCCTTGTGGGCAAGTTGAGCCCAGCTCTGAGTGCTGGAGTTTTTTGGCTCCTTGTAGACACTGAAGCCTGAGAGGAATGTCCAGGGAAAGCTGGAAGGGGCTCAGGGAACTAATCTCCCACTCTCCTACCTTGTCGATCCTGGAGACAACAAAGGGCTTCTTGACAAAGGCGATCCTGGCGTCGGTGTTGAGGGCGAGGAATTCCTGCACCTCCTCACTGTTGGCAATCTCAGGGACTGCACACAGTTGCTGCAGGGAGAGGTGAAAATTCAGGGATTTGATCATGTAATGTGGAAGAGATCTGATGTCACAGAGCTGGCCTGAGCTCTGCTTTTACCTCACCTTCAAGAAAGATTCCAGCAGACTTTTCCTGGCTTCCACTTTATCGCTGTCCATGTTTCCAAAGGGGAGATCAGGGAACAGTTTCTTTGGGCCTTTGATGTCTGCAAAGGAAACAAAGCCATGAGCAAGCTCGAGAAGACTGTAGAAAAAATTAAGTCTCAATTTAAAAGATTTTAAAGTCTTAAAAATTTCCAAGATTAAAAACTAAGATTAAAACCTTAATGCTCTCATGGTTAAGACTATCACCATGCACTGCCCAAGGCAATACACCCCTCAAACCAGGGTTGTTGGATCAAGCCTTCAATCCATATGGAATCTGTGTTCTGCAGGATTTCACATCATCCAGGCCTTTAAAGTTTAAAGCAGCAAGAACACCAGCCTAGCACAAGGACCCTAAATCACTCCAAAAGCCCAAATACTCTCAACAAAGCAATTTTCCAGGCAATCTGTCAGAACTAAGGAATTATGTTGGAACGTGCTAACTCAATGGAGCTTTATACAGATGTAGCATTACAAGAAATACTGTTTTCCTCCCCAAAAAAGCTGATGCTTGACACATATTACACTATTGTCTTCTACACAAACAAGATTCTTCCAGACGCCAGGGTTCCTATTCCCAGTTAAGGTGCAAAGCTACAAACCCAAGTGGCGTGCTCAGGAGAAAAAAAAGACTATTCAGAAACACCGGAATTTGCTGCCAAAAGACACAAACCCCCCAGCCAGCTCTGCAGAGAACAGAGGCTGTGTGCGGGCACAGGGCACCCTCAGAGTGGGATGAGAGGGAGAGGATTTACTCGGGGAGCTGAAGCAGGCACTGACTTTTGAGGAACTTGCGGAGCTCGGGCTTCTCCTCCAGCCGCGTCTGCAGGTTGAGGAACTCTCGGTAGCGGCGGTTCACGGTGTGATAGGCCACCTGCTGGAGGCTCCCCGCGCCCTCGCCCTCCAGGGCTGTCTCATACTGGCGAGGAAGGCAACAGGAATAAGCCTTAGACATCCCCAAAACAAGCCCAGTGTGCTAGCCCCACAATTGCCAGGTTCCTTCCATGCTCATATTAATCCTTCCCCAAAGATGAAGGAACAATTTCCGATGGAACAACTGGGGGAAAAAAAAAAAGACTCAGCTTGGCTAAGAGTGGGAACCCCTGTCCCACACACTGTGCCTGATATTCCCTCACTGCCAGACAAAATTTGTGGAGACAGAGAGCAAGTCCTCACCTCCAAACACCAACCAGTGTTCCCAGTCAGGGCAGGGATCTGGGAAAAGGTTGCGAGTGCCAGGGCCGGGGTTTGGGAAAAGGTTGTGAGAGCCAGGGTAGGGATCTGGGAAAAGGGGTGAGAGCCAGGGAAGGGATTTAGGAAAAGGTTGTGAGTACCAGGGCAGGGATCTGGGAAAAAGGATGAGTGCCAAGGGACCCCTTACCTTGATGGTGTACAGGGTGTAGGGGTGGAAGCCAGTCCCGCTGTGCTCCCGGGCAGTGATGGTCCCAGTGATCCGCAGGTTCTGGATCACCACAGGGCCGTCGGGGCTGCTCAGGGGCTCGAAGCTGAAGGTGCTCATGGAAGCTGTTGGGGACGATGAGAGCAGGGGCACGGCCTGCCCGGGCTCTGGGGGGATTTGTGCTGGGCCTTCTGCTGCCCCCAGATCTCTCCCCAGGCTGAAGGGTCTCTGCGAGGAGAACTTCCTGAGGACAGCTAGGCTTTCGTCCTCCTTCTCCACCACCGGCTCGATCTGGATGTCAGGGCAGGAGCTCAAGGAAGAGGTGGGAAGCAGCCCAGAACTTGAGCTGGCGGCAGAGCCCTCCTCCAGGTCCCCTGTGCCATCCTCGGAAGAGGCCAGACCCTCTGGCACAGAGGGGTCCTGGGAGGGCTCATCAAGGATCTCCCCAGTGGGCGATGGTGCCAGCAGGTCTGTGTCCTGGCCCGTCTCGGGAGCGGGTGATTCCAGCTCCAAACCCTCGCAGGGGAAGAGGGATCCCAGGGCTTGGGGGCGCTGGAAAGGCTCCTCTGTGTGGCACGACCTGCTTGTCTCCTCTCCCTCCTCACCAGCAGTCCCTGCCTCTCTCCTGAGCCCCTCCCCAGCCCTCGGGGAGGGGGGCACCCCGGCAGGAGCCGTATCCCCCTGCGCCGGGAACGGCAAGGAATCCGGCACCGGGGGGGCTGGGGGAGCCTTCCCACCGCGGGGCTTCTTGGAGAACATCCCTATGAGCAGCAGGTTGATCCAGTCGGGATCGGACATCTTCCTGACGGCGGGCAGCAGCACGTTGCAGGCCACCAGCTCCACCACCACGAAGCGGCCCGTCCTCGTCTCGAGGTGCGGCGGCGGCACCAGCGCCCGCAGCAGGGTCTCCACGGCGGCTCTGGCGCACCCCACCTCGGCCGCGGGGCTCAGCAGCGCAGGGTGCGGCCCCGCCAGCCGGCTGTACTCCTTCCACAGCGTCCGCCCGCCCTGGGGGTCGTCTCTCAGGGCATCCCGTGCCCGCAGGAAGCTCTGGAGGTGCTGCCCGCAGAGCAGCAGCAGCCGCCGGGCCAGCGCTCGCCGGTCCACCCTGGCCATGCGCCTCCGCAGCTCCGCGGCCAAGCCCAGCATGGCCCTCTCCACCTCGGCCTCGAAGGCCGGCTCCCTGCTCACCGTGCGGTACCACGAGGCCACGAAGTCCCGCAGCACCTTGCGGATGGTGCCGGCGACCTCCCGCTGCAGCCGCGCCTCCTCGGCGGGGCCGCCGCCGCCGCCGCCCCCCGCGGGCCGCAGGCAGCTCACGAAGCGCTCCAGGCGCAGGCGGCGGCCGCGGGGCAGCAGGGCCGGGGGTCCCAGCCAGCCCCCCAGCACGGCCAGGGCCCCGCAGAGCAGCCCCAGCGCCCGCAGGTCCAGCAGCAGCTGCAGGGCCAGCAGCCAGCCCAGCGCGACCACCAGGGCCAGCAGCGGCCGGCGGGACCCCCGGGGGGGGCGCTGGCCCGGCATGGTGGGGTGGGCGAGGGGGGCTGGTCAAGGAGAGGGGCTGGTCAGGGAGAGATGGCGGTGGTCAAGGAGAGCTGGGGAACCCGCACCGGGGGTCGGCAGGGACCCCCAGTCACTCCCAGTCTGGGCTTGTCACTGGGCACTGACTGGGGGATGTCACTGGAGCTCGGCAGGGACCCCCAGTCCGGGCTCCTCACTGGGCACTGGGGCTCGGTAGGGACCCCCCAGTAACCCCCAGTCCGGGCTCCTCACTGGGCACTGGCGCTCGGTAGGGACCCCCCAGTAACCCCCAGTCCGGGCTCCGCCCTGGGCACTGGGGCTCGGTAGGGACCCCCCAGTAACCCCCAGTCCGGGCTCCTCACTGGGCACTGGAGCTCGGTAGGGACCCCCCAGTAACCCCCAGTCCGGGCTCCTCACTGGGCACTGGGGCTCGGTAGGGACCCCCCAGTAACCCCCAGTCCGGGCTCCTCAC
>JAWWEU010000068.1:2181059-2193694 GCA_035583155.1 Acropternis orthonyx
GGTGGGCACTGAGCAGGCTCCCCAGGGCAGTGGGCACAGCCCCAAGGCTGCCAGAGCTGCAGGAGGGTTTGGGCAACGCTCTGAGGGACAGGGCGGGATTGCTGTGGGGTCTGTGCAGGGCCAAAACTTGGACTCTGATCCTTGTTGGTCCCTTCCAGCTCAGGGTATTCTATAAAAACCATGGCTGAGTTCATAAAAGGCAGATCACAAGCCTCACGGGACAGCCTGGAGAACGCAGTGAAGCTGCTGGTTCTTGGCTCTCCCGTGTTTCCATAATTTCCTGGGAGCTACTCCTGGAAGCAAAACCAGATCTGTGTTTTAGTGTATTGAGGTTTGAAGTAACACCCATAAGAAATTAAAGGATTCTATTGTTTAGTCTTTAAATCTCACCCCTAAGTGATGCACAGGTTGCTTGTTAATATTCTCTTGGAAGGCTGTTCCTGATGATTCTTCACTTTCCACGTTGAATTTAAAAATTTTTCTTTAATGGCCGTTGCTTAAAATCTTCTTTGCGATTATGGTTGTTAAAAAAAAAAAAAAAAAAAAACCACCACAACTTAAAATCCCCAAGGTCAAAGCAGTCTCTTCTTTATATGGCTCACAATAAATTACTCGAAGTCTATTCATAGCATAGGGAAGACCTTTTTATGTAGAAAGGATCATTATAGAGTTGCCAGGTCGTTAATTACATTGGGTTCTTCTACTTGCTATGTGAGTAATTTCCATGAAGCAGCGAAGATCCTGGTGAGAGATAATGCAGTAAAAGGTGCATTAAAATGCTCCAAATGTCCTTTTGCTCATATCTGCACATCAGTCAGAGCGACAACTGATTCCAAAAGGGCACCGCCAATTTAAATCAATAAATTTTTACTGCTGTGACTGTGACCCACAGAGATATTTGGAGCCCAGCAAGGGGGGCTGGGAGCACACTTGTTGTTGATGCTCAGAGGTATTAAAGAGTTTAATAGATGCTCCAGACAGTCCCGTTCTGGCTCTGTGTCATGTTGGTGCAATTCCAGAGTGGCTCCACAGCAGCCAAGGGAGGGATGCAGGTCCCAGAGCAGGATGTGGCCCCCGGTGCTTTATTTACCAGCCCAAGCACCTGCTTGAGGAGATAAAGCAGCTGCTGCACCCTCAGCCTGAGCTGTGACATTCAGGCAGGGATGTGCCTCGTGCCCTCATCACTGGAGATGCTTCTTGATTTTTCTTAAATGTCACCAGAGTTTTTATGCTTGATTGGAACTGGGCTGTCGTCACCTCCCCCGGGTCTCTTCCACGAGGTGCTGTCGGCATGTGGTTGTCTATTAAAGTGTTGCCCTGGGGGAAATCAGTCCTTTTTTCACCTGCAGGGAGGGAGTTTTGCTGTGATTTTCCTGCTTTAACTCGATCCCTGTCCCCAGGCATTGGTGTGGGGTTGGGCTGTTCTCACCCTGTTCTCCTGTGATGGCCAAAGCTCACCAGTTAAGTGCAACATGACTTTTTCTAAGGGTATTTTATTTATAATGGTGGGCAAAATAAATGTTTTTCAGGGGAAAACTCGGCGGCCTTTCTCTACATTTTTGTTCCTAAACTCCACTGGAGTAATTCCAACACATTCCCTTGGAAGTTGAGGCGTGGTCCTTGTCCTCCACTCACCTTGGGGATGATGGTATCACTCCGTGGTGATGGCATCAGGAGCAAGAGGAGGCTTCATCTTCCAATCTTGCTTCCCAGAGGGATCCCTCCTGGTGTGTCTGGGGGGAAAGAGCCAAGGAAAAGCCCTTGGAAGCTGTCAGCTCTGTCTCCCTCTGCTCTCCATTCAGGCTGGTGTCTCTGGAAGCTGCGCAGGAGGATGCCAGGAGGAGACTAATTCTGATTGGAATAGGAAAGAGGTAGCAGCTCATCCAAGCAGATCCAAAAGCCCTGAGGTGAATCCATCCTGGATTTGGCTCCCATGAGTAGAGCTGTATAAGGTGGTTTCAGGTCTACTCCTGCCTCCAGGAGGCCTGAGCAATGGGGTTTGTGGCTTGGAAGGCAAATCATGCGCTCCCAAGGTCTCTAAGCCCCAGTGGTTTGCCAAACCCTCCTGAGTAGGTCTGTGAACCTGGAGAAGAAACTTTGTCTGCAGGGAAAGGACCATTGTCCTCATCAGTGTGGCTCTTCAGGAGAGTTGATGCTTCAGATTACTGAGGTCTGGAAAACGTGGAGCTGACCAGCTGCTGTCAGTCAGCTTTGCTCTGCAGCCTTAAAGCTTTCCACCACTCCTCAAAGCTGGATGTCATCTCAAAGCTGCAAATCAGCCCAAGTTGTGGAGACAGAAATGTTCAAGGCCAGGTTGGAAGGGGCTTGGAGCAATCTGGTCTAGTGGAAGGTGTCCCTACCCACGGCAGGGGGTGGAATGGGATGAGCTTTAAGGTCCCTTCCAACCCAAACCACCTTGGAATTCTTTGACATGTGGGTTGTGATGCCACAGCACCCCAGTCAGGTCAAGCAGCATCTCCAGCAGCTCCAAGAGCCTAACAGGAGCTCTGTGCCCTCCTTTTCCAAGGGGCAGGGTGGTCGTGGGGCAGGACAAATGTGCTGTGTCTCACCAGGAGCTCAAAGTCTTGATCTCTTCTAATTACACCTCGCCTGGAGCGTTGGCTCCGAGGAGCAATGAAGATGTAATCGCTGCTCTGATTCGTCCTTCCTGGCTCCAGGTGTTAAAACAATTCCTCCCTCATAGCCCAGCCAATTTCATGGCTTTAACGCGTCCCCACCACTCCCAAATCCCGCCTGTGAGGAGCCACGCACCGGAATCTCCATGAAAACAGCCTATTTCCTGCATGAAGCCCGTGAAATTGGGGAAGATAATATTTTCAGAGTTGCTGGGACCCTGATTGCATGTTTGTTTGAAATGACAGTTTATGTTGTCTCTCTCTTTCATTAGGGAGGTTCAGCGCTCACGATGTTATTAACTAACAACAGCACTCACTGCATATAAACATGATTCCGCAGAGACACTCCAAGGAGCACTTGAAGGCAGACGGGAGGGAGATGCAGAAGGAAGAGAGATGTGATATTTCTTCCCTTTTTATTTTTTTTTATTTTTTTTTATTCCTTTCCAGAGGAGTGAAGGTTTTTTTAACTAGATTAGAAGCCTGGAAGAGTTTAATTGTATTGAACGCCCTGACAGCGAAGGGGAATGTAACACTGAGAGCAGAGTGGGCTGTCTGGAATTCCTGAAGTGCTGGGCTCTTCCAGGGATCCAAGCAGAACATTGGGAAGCTGCTTTTTGTATAGACCAGGTGGGACTGAGACAAAACCTTCCATCTCAACGTTGCTGGCATCACACAAACTCCACTGGCCAGCCCTGCCACACATTAATCCATATATTAAAATGACACATGTTCATGTAATAATGACATGGTGATAGATTTTATGGAATATTCTGAGGGGGAAAGGACCCACAAGGATCCAGCCTAGACATGGTGCTAAACCAGATCTATTGATGTGCAAGCTCAGGTGTATCCACCTCCCAGTGTCCGTAGCATCTCCTGGAGTGGATCCTTCCTCCATCCTGATACTCCTCCCAGGTCCAGCTCCACCAGGGAAATGCTGTCACTTAATTCCCAGCCCACTCCATCCCAGCAGTCCCTGGCTGGGACTTGGAAGTTTTTCCTGTGATGGGAGCTGGGACTGCAGGGTTGTCTTCTCCTGATCCAATTTAGAGGTGGGAAGCAGTGTGAACTAATGAAACTGTTTCTGGAGGTGGAGGGAAAGGAAGAGGGACCTTTCAGATTTTATAAGTTCAGGATGTTATTGGATGACGGAATTTTCATGGACAGAGCTAAAAATCCCAGGAGATTTCCAGGAAATCTCCCTGCCCCGCATCTTGCTCTGCAACTGAGGGGGCAGCTGGGCTGGAAAAACAGCATCTTCCTCGGGTTCTGCTGGCACCGTGGGCTCCATAGGGAAAATATCCATGTCTGGAGGTTCAGCGCTGGAATTTGCCCTTGGAAATCCCAGAGAGGCACCCTTGGGAGCTGTGGCTGTTGCATCCCTCGGTGGGATTGCTGGGAAAGTCGGAGCTGGGCATTGGGGCTCGTTGGAGGGCTCTGCCCTTAAATCTGTGCTGGTGGAGGAAGATGATGATGGGTTTGGTGCGTTCATCAGCACCCAAGCCCCGTGGTGGATGTGCTGCCTCTTATTAAACATAAAGAGCTGTGAAATGGGCTGCGGGAGAAGGGCGGGGGGGGGTGGGTGGGAATTAATCCCGAGGTGTGGAACTCGCTTGAAATGAAGCCACTCAAGTTGTTTATAGCCAGCACTGCCCATTAGAAGATCCTGTTTGCAGCGAGTTAACTCTCTGCCAAGCGATAATTGTTCAGGCTAAAAATTTCCATGCTGAAAGTCCGCCTGGGGCTACATGAAATTGGGGGAGAGGGGGTGGGGTTTATCCGGCTTTTTTAAAAAAATAAAGCAAGTTAACAGAGCTGAAGAGATACAGTCTCTCCATGAGATGGAGGCAGAGACTTAGAGTTTGGCAGGGGGATGCTGAGCCTGGAGGAGCAAGGATTGAGCGGTGGGAAGAGCAGGAGGAGATGGGTCTGGTGAGAAATAACTGTCTGTTTTCATTCCTGCCTCTCGTAAAGAGGAGATTTGGGGTCTCCAAGAGCTGCTGTCGTGTTCAGCCCCAGATGGGCTGGTTGGTTAATGTGGATCTCTCGGCTAGAGAGAGAAAAGGTGCAGGGAGATTGTTAAAGGGGCTGGATGAAAGGCATAACAATTTGGGAGATGGCAGAGGGCTCCTTTTCCCACCTTAATTTGGCCATTTGCGTGGGTTTGTTCGCTGTCGTTGTCAGGAATGGTTCAATTGGGTGTTATTTCCTCTACTGCAAGCGGGAGCTGCGGTGCCAACACACCTCCCTGGATTCTGCTTTGTCCATCCTGCCCGCAGGAATATCCAGGGGCAACAAAAGGATGGGAGAGGCCTGAGATGTCCTTGGGTGCTGGTTTCCAGCATCCCGCGGGTTAGGGAATTTCGGGGATGGAGGTGTGAGATTCTTCTCTCCCTCCAAACCCCTGAATTTGATCTTCCCCAGACTTTTCCCATTCTTGTGCCTTTCCCAGCGCCCTGGTGCAACGAGTTTGAGTTAATTTTGTGTGCTCAGAGAAAACTCCTAGATTTTACACTTGAAGTCTGCAAAAATCCAGTGCTTAAACTTCAGAGCCCCATGGCGCTGCTTGGGAAGGCCAGGGAGCTGCATCCTTTCCCTCTCCCAGGGAGGAATTCTGGGCTCTGGAGGTACCCGAGCCCCTCCCCGAAGGCTGGCACTGCTGGCTGGATCCCTCCCTGCATGTGCCAGCTGATTAGAAAGCAGAAGAATGGCAAGAGAAAATGAAAATGGGAAGGAGCTTGACAGCCCATGGAGAGGTATTTCAGCTGCAACACAAAACATTTGGTGGTAATTATAGAATAACCTTCATTTAAATGCAAATAAGCCTGTAATTAAGATAAGGGCTCTGTCATTTGCCAGTATTCCTCCTTCCCTCCCTTGCCAGCCATGGCTTTGGAGATGTTCCCCACCTCGCTGTGGTGCTGCATGTTTGTCCGGGGGCTGCTGTGGTGAGGGAGGAGTGATAAGGGAATCCAGCTCTGCTGCCCTTGGAGCCCATCCCAGGCAGGCAAAGCAGTCTGGGATGGGCTGTGTCCTGCTTGGACCCAGTGGTGCCAACTTCAGCTAAAACCCTCTCCCTTAATTCCTCTCAAGTCTGAGGCTTGAAAGCTGGATTTGGGCAGTGCTTGGATGTTGTTGAGACGAAGATCTGTATGGGCCGTGCTGAGGTTGTGATGCTCAACAGAGCCTGGGAAGAGCTTGGGGGATACTTTTGGAGCCCAAAGTCAGGCCGGTCCACAGCCTCTGTTGCAAAGGTGAGGTGTGAGCAGCATTGTGGGAGGCATTTACAGCCTTCTGGTAGCGAGGACTGGGAGAAAAAGCCACTAAAAACCAGGTACAGATGACTTCGGTAGGTTGAGTTGAAGTGAATTGCAAAGGTGTGTCCTCACAGGGTGGTTTAACAATGGAATAACAACCCTTACCATTCCGTCCTGGAAGCATCAGCGTCACAGCGCTGGCACAACACACAGGACGACTCGTAAGCCTTGGAAGTGAGTGGATGGAGAGGCAGGATCCTGCCACGGCTTCCTGGGAATGCTTGGACAGGCTGGGCTTACACTGGTTCTGCCGGCTGGGGAGGGAAACCGGAGCACTGGAAACAGCGATTGCTGGAAAGGTTAACCAGCAACCTTTGCTTAAACTGTCTCAATCTGTGTGAAATGTTATCTCTCTGCCTGACTAAAGATATGTGAGCCCAGGGAGCGGAGATGCTCCCGGATTGTATTTATCTAGGCCTTTGAAAGGGCGTTTGAGGAATTAACTCGGCAGCTTAGGAGAACTTTAATGTTCTGATAAGTGGCTGCGTCTCCACCTGCCATGGAGCATCTCCCTGGCCTGGTTAGGAGGAAGAAAACTCCCCATTCCAGCTGTAGGAGCTGCCAAACTCCTCAGTGCCCCTTTCTTCCTGGGCTGTTCCCCTCCCATCCCACTGGGAGCAGGCAATGCTGTCTGGACCCATCGCTGGGAGTTGGGTGATGCTCAGGCTGAAGTGGCTTCCCCAAAATCCATCTGCTTTGCAGATTCCCATGGAAATGATGCCTGCTATATTAATTTATTCCCTTTTTCTTGTCCATGCCTCTCTGGAGGCTTCTGCAGGTGTCAGGGAGGAAGAAAGGCAGGCTCAGACCCCAGCTGGAAGTGGAGGTGACTCCAGTCTGCTCCAGGAGCAGGTTCTGAGGTGCTTTCTTGGGATGATGGTGGGATTTGGGACTTACAGCAGAGACTTTTCCATTCAGCGGCTCCTGGAGCTGGAGGTAGAAAGGCAACCAGGAGCAGCTGGAATAGGTGGTGGTGTAGATGATTTCCTCTGGTATTCTCCAGGGCAGAGCAGGAGGCCTTGCCACCTCCAGGATGTGACACTAAAGAGGTCACATTTCCCTTAAATCCTGGCAGCAGGATTTGCCCCTGAGACTGCTGTTTTGAGCAGGGCAGGTGGGAGAGCCCGGAGGGAAGGCTTTCCTTGCTGGAGAGGACCACAACTTTACATCCTGCTGGTCCAGGGGATTTCTGGGCTCCCAGCAAGGTTCAACCAGTCTCCAGCTGGAAAGAGAGAGCTTGGGGGAGTGTGAAGGTGCAAGACACAGCAGGAGGCCCTCACACTGCTCAGGAAAGTCCGAATTAAAAAAGGGAAAGGTCAATTTATTGGTGAAAGTGCTGAATATACACAGAATATGTCAATACAGCTCTGCTTTTAATATTTGATACTGGCCTATGAATAATTCCCCTCAATGTGCTGCCGGCTCGGTGACTTCTGAAGCGATGCTGGGGCAGCAGGGAGTGCCTGGACTTTGGGATAAACGCCGGATAAGGATAAAGAAGGGAAATAAACCCCGGGGGGAAAGTGTTCCCAGTGCCCACGAGGTGGCAGACAGTGACCACGAAGGTGCCCGAGCACCCACCGGCTGGGTAGCGGGTGAAACCACGCCTTGGTCCGAGATCGCAGACTGGCCAAAAGCCCAGCGCTTGGGGCTCTTTTAGCACGTCCGAAGGCAGGAGTTGGTTTTACATCCCAAAAGATGAGAGAAGGGGAAGAATCATGGAATGCTTTGAGCTGGGAGGAACCTTAAAGCTCATCTTGTTCCAACCCAAGGTTGCTCCACATCCCTTCCAACCTTGAACACTTCCAGGGATGGGAAAAGAGACAGAGAGGACCTCCCATCACCTTATTTTCTCCAAGATGGAGCTAATGCTCATTCCCTCTTGTAGCCAGGCCTGCTCGGTGGTGATGGATTTGGGAGGGGAGCTGGGGAGGCACTGCCTGGTGGGGGGGCGGTGTTTCCCATCATTAGCTGCCTAATTGCTCTCCCAGGCTGAGGAGAGGACTCAGTGTCAGCCTCCCGATGCTTTATTGATTCCTGCCACTTGGAACTCTTCGTTTTCTCCCTTCCCTCCCAGTCTAATCAGCTGGTGGGATTTCAGCTCCCTCCTCCCCGCCCCTCTGAAATCACTTGGAAGGTTCATTTGTGATTTCCTAGGTGTATTTAAGTTGAAGGAAAGAGGGATTCGACCCTTTAGCTGCCTGCAGAGGGAATGGGGGTGGGGGGCGGTCCAGAGCCGGGGGGATAATACTGAGGTGTGCACAGCGAGCAGCACCATGTGGGTGCTGCCAGTGCGTTCGGAATGCGATCCCATCTCCATCACCCATCCCAAAAATAACCCTGGAGCACAGCAGAGGGCAGCAGGGCCCTGCCGAGCCGGCCCATCCTGCTCCCCCCTCTCTGCCCCTACAGCTCCAATAGTTCATGTGCTACAAACAGCCCCAATTACAGTATTGATCTCCTACACGCCGGGAGCTGATGGTGGGTCCCTCCCCGGCCGCCTTGGTAAACAGAGCTCTCCATCAGCAGGCACTCCCTGAATGTCATGGAGCGACTTCCTGCTCATCCAGAGCGGGCAGAGCGCTGTAAGGGAGGAGCAGGAGGAATCTGGGACCTTCCAGAGCCACTAGGCATTTTGGGTGGTCTTAAAACTGGATTTCTTTACCAGAAAAATGTCCATGGGTGGGTGATTGGGTCCTGTTTGTGCTGTGGGGTGGGGACTTGTTGATGGCACTTTGTGGGGCTTTCCCATTTTCCGTGGGTTATCTGGGAAAAGTGAGTGCTGCCCACCAGAGAAACCCTTCGTGGAGAGGTGGGAGAATCACAGAATTATTTGAGTTGGAAAAGCTCTCCAAGGATAAGTCCAGCTGTTCCTCCAGCACTGCCAACCCCATGTCCCCAAGTGCCACATCCACATGGCTTTTAAATCCCTCCAGGGATGGGGACTCCACCACTGCCCTGGGCAGCTGTGTCAGGGCTGGACAACCCTTTGAGTGATCCTTGCTCTGGTTTAAGAGGAAAATGTGAGATGGTTCATGGTCCAAGCTGGATCCAGCTTTTTTTGCCTTGCATCACATACCTGGAAATCAATTGCCTGCTCTACCCTCAAGGGATTTCATCCCCAGCATCTCATGGGTGAGGAAGAGGAGAACCCCACGGGTGGGTTTGGTTTGGGGTGTGCCAGCCTTTATTGCTTTCATGGCTGAGCCAAGAGAATTCATCACTTGCAAAGCAGGTCCTTGGGGCTGGGGAGCTGAATATCCTTCCTGGAATGCTTGAAGTTCAGAGCAGACAAGACCAGACAAGTGTGATGGATAACGATGGGTCATGAGTGGATGAGACCTGCATTTTATTTCAGGCTGGTAAAGCAGTGTAGGGTATGGAGTGTGTGCAGACCCCGCAGTGTGTGGGGCATGTTAATTGGAAACCTCCTCATGCTCTCAGGAGCTGGATCCCAGCTCAGGAAGGTGCTCTTGTCTTTGCAAGCCCAGGGCAAATGGTTTTTTATTCATTTTCTCACTCTGGTCACCCTGTGCTGGTATGGATGGAAATCAGGAGAGTACAATAAAAGCGGATTCCCTGTGCTGTGGAAAAGCTGCTTCCCTGCTCTGTCCCCCTGCTGAATGAGTGGAGATTTCCAAACTCTGGTGGAGCTGATCCCATGGCACTGAGGATCCACCACAGCCAAGGAAAACCATGCCCATTAAGAAATGGAGTTCACAGCAGTGTTTTCTCTGACTTCAATTAAAATATTGAGAGCCCAGGGGCTTCCTGCTCTCCATGAGGTGAGATGCTTGAGGAGAACCGTGTTCCTTGGCAGTGCAGGGTGACCTGGTACCTGCTGGTGGGATCAGCCTCATATCCCTGAGCTGTTAAAGTCCATTATCTGAGTGTGCACAGTGTGACAAGGACAGAAGAGGAAGGGGACAGGGAAGGCCTTGGTTTCCTTTCTTGGCTGAGTGAAGCTGTCCCAAGCTCGGTTCTGCAGGCCTGCTGGAGCATTCAGCCTCTCCTGGAACGGGTTGAGTTGACCTTAGCCTGGCTTTTGGTGAGCATCTCTGGAGAAAAGTGTCCCAGCAGGTGTGAGTTGTACATTAAAGTCCACTTGGTAACAAGGTCCTGCTGAGGATCCTTTGGATGGGAGCGTGCTGAGAGTCTCAAAGGATGTCATTCCCTCCTATCCCAGGGTTCGGAGGACTCTTCTCTGGTTTTGCAGGCTCTTTGATCAACCACAATCCAACCAAGCCAATGGGACTGCTCTGGTTTGTGGGGGGGATTTGCCAGGAAGGCTGGCAAGGAAGCAAGATTTAAACCCTCCTTGTATTTGTCCACCATGGCAATTTGCAGCCAAATCATGAGAGTTGGGTGCTGAGAGAAACCCAGAGTTGCCATAACAACCAACAAACTGTAATTAGTCAAAGAGTTGAGGAGAGGGGTCCAAAGAACAGGTGGGAGAAGGAGCTGCTCTTTGAGGGAAGCTGATAGAGATCAGAAAGCCTGGTGCTGTGGGAGAACTAATCCCTCCAGAAGCTGTTCTGACTTTGGGTCTAGAGTTGTTTGAAGTTGTGTAAACTCTGAGTTTTCTGATGTTTTCACTTCCAGAGGGTTAGAAACACCCCGTGTGCTGGGGCTGTTGCTGTTGGTGCATGACTGGGTTGTACTGGTGGAAGTTCGTGGGCTGATTAAAGGGGTTGCAGAGTTTTGCCATGACCTGGGGAGGTGGGATGTGGGATGTGGGATGGGAGGAAGAGCAGAGCTTGAGGACGCAGGTTGAGCTGCGGGAAGGGCAGAGAGATGAAGAGTGAAGGTTTGACACTGCTGAGTAACCAAAATGTGCTGCAACACAGAGAACTCACCACGGCACAAGCAGCAAAGCTTTATCCAGGATATTTCAAGCAGTTCACGGAATCCTGGAATAGTTTGGGTTGGAAGGGACCTTAAAGCCCATCTAATCTCAGCTCCCTGCTGTGGTCAGGGTCACCTTCCACTAGACCAGGTTGCTCCAAGCCCTGTCCAGCCATGCCAGGTGGAATGAGGTGTGGGCAGGGGAAGAAGGCACAGCCTGTCCTCTGCCCCCTGAATGTACCGCTTTCTCTTTGCTTCCCTTGGGAATTGTGTGGCTTTTCCAGAGTGCCTGAAGGTCTTGGAGCCCTTGATGTGTCTCCTTGTTCCCTGCTCTGAGACCCAGCTCAGTTCTCATGGTCAGGGTGATTGGGACCCACCTGGGGTCACACAAACCCCTCTGAAATCAGGTTTAGCATCCCAGTTTAACTGGGGGATCTGGCAGGGCCGGTGGGATTCCCAGGCTCTTCTCTCCAGCTCAGCATTCCGGCAGCTCATGCCCTTGGCTTCCCTAAAACAGCCCTTTTTCTCTTTGATTTTACTCATTTGGGACTTTGAAAAGCTGTTGTTAAGACTAAAACCTGTTACTAAAGTTATAAGAAGTGGCTCTTCACAGCAGAAAACAATCCAGTGGCAATTTAAGTCAGGATTAGCAGAGCAGTCCTTTCACAGACACTGGAGCAGAAATTCTTAGTTGTTAATATTTTTGGGATATTATTTCCAGTCTGGCCTCGTACAGACCTGTCCCAGTTCTGCAAAGGGAATTCTGGCAATAAAACCACGCGTAATGTGGGGAAAGATAATTAATTCCACCGTGACCCTGAGCAGTGTTGTCGTGGTTCCTGCCCTCTTACCCCTTCACATGCTCATTTCTGAGGATGCTGCTCTCATGTGTGAGGCAGCATCCACGTGGGGAAAAAAATATCCATGGAACACCTCCTCACAGACAATATAGAACAAAAAAAAGAATATATATATATATAAATTCTTATAATATGTCTGGAATACAATAGAAGCAAAATCTCCTGGCAGCAAACATTCATGCACTTGACTGCCAAGAAAAAAGGACTTTACAGAAGATGAGACATGAAAGGGATCCCTGCACAAAAACTAAAAGTCGGAACACAATAGTGTGTATTTCAGGCATATGAAAAGGAAGTGCGACAGAAATACTAAGGAGACAAGATACTCCAACAGAACCGGGAGGTGAGCAGGGAAGAAACTCAATCAGCAGTGACACAGGAGGGCTGGAGAAGGCAGCTCTTTGAATGGATCAAAAAAAAAAAAAAAGGCAGCAATCCTGCTTTTTTTATTATTATTATTATTTTTTTTCCCTGGGAATTAATCTTCCTCCGTTTTTCTCAGCTTGTAAAGGAACAAGGGAGCCCATGAATAATGCATTGCCGAGACCTAAGAGATACAAGGGGCTGTGTGTGCACGGGCGCTCGTGGCATCCGTAAAACACTGGGTCTCCAAGGAGGGTGCTGCTGGATTTTGCCTGGGTGTGCAGGGATGCAGGAAACTGGGGAGATGAGGAGGGGGCTGGATGGGCTCCTTAGGAGAGACTGGGAGCTGTGGATGAGGATCCAGGAGCTCGTTTCTCCCCTAGCAGTGCCTGTCAAAAATCATGGAATCAGACTGGTTTGGATTGGAAGGGACCTTAAAGCCCATCCAGTGCCACCCATCCCATGGGCAGGGACACTTCCCAATATCCAGGTTGCCCCTTAAAGCCCATCCAGTGCCACCCATCCCATGGGCAGGGACACTTCCCAATATCCGGGTTGCCCCTTAAAGCCCATCCAGTGCCACCCATCCCATGGACAGGGACACTTCCCAA
>JAWWEU010000068.1:2193794-2213942 GCA_035583155.1 Acropternis orthonyx
GGACACTTCCCAATATCCGGGTTGCCCCTTAAAGCCCATCCAGTGCCACCCATCCCATGGACAGGGACACTTCCCAATATCCGGGTTGCTCCTTAAAGCCCATCCCATGGGCAGGGACACTTCCCAATATCCCAGGTCACTCCACCCAACCTGACCTTGGACACTTCCAGGGATGGGGCAGCCACAGCTTCTCTGGGCTATAAAAAAACTGGGTTTATTTCTGTCAATAAAAACTTACAGCAGCTCCCACTGAGGCCCCGAGGATTTGGGATCTCTGTGGGACCTGCAGGAGCCTTTGGAATACAAAAGGTGCCAGCGCTGCGGGGGAGGGAGGCTGGGAGAGAAATCCCTGAGCTGTTTCCTCGCTGTCATCCCTGTGACAAGGAGGGAATTCCCAGCTGGGGCACCTCCTACATCCCTCCCCTGTCAAACCTCAGCAAGATGTTCAGCCTTAGAAGTGAATTTTTTTTTTTTATTTTTTTATTTTTGGTGTGCTTTTATTTAACAAAAGAGATTATTTTTGTCCCACTGGGGTGACTCGAGCTGGTGCTTCAAGGGGGAGAAACTATCACAGCTCAAACTGCAGGAGCTGTCAGTGCCTTGACTCTCCTGGTCAAATGAGTTGGTGCCAAAGCAGTAGAAGAACTGATTTTTTTAAAAAAATAAATAAAAATTAAAAATTCAAATACAATCGAAGGGCTTAAACCTGGAGTTTTGCTGTCCTTGAAAGGCACAAGTGCCCTGAGGCAGAGAGCAGGGCTTTTGAGGGTTCGATGGTTCTATATGAGGAGCTAAAATTCCTATTTAATAGGTTGTTCTCTCTTCCCAAGATCAGAGGAGTCGCCTTTCCCCTCTCTCAGCCCCGCCGACTGCACTTCAAGCACAGACATTATTTTTAATGATGTCCTGTAACAAGAAGCCTCCTGCAATCATCCTGTTTAGATCTGGAGCCTCTGAAGGATGGCTTGGAAAAGCTGAAGGGCTGAAGCACCTTGGGAAGAAAGAAAACCCCTCTGCTAGGCTTTTCCATGCTGCGGCCCCGGTGCTGGAAGGGGGAGACAATTTGATTACCTGGGATTTTTCCAACTGAGCATCGTTTTGGAGCTCACAGGGAATCCAGGGGGATTTTGGGTTTGGTGCTGCTTGCCCTAAAGCAGAGGTTTGGCTGCAGGATCGGAGCCTGACTGATCCCAAAAGCCAAGCCCTCGGTTTGGGGTAGACTTTTATTACTATTTTGGCCTGTTTTGCAAGGGGAGAGATTTCAAAGAGAAAGGCGTGGTGTTGTTTTAGCCAAATCTACCCCATGGGGGTAGGTAAGGAGGAAAGCATCCAATTCCTAGGCTAGGAATTCCCAGTATCCAGAGATAATACCCAGAGAAGCCATGGCTGTCCCATCCCTCGAAGTGGCCAAGGCCAGATTGGACAGGGCTTGGAGCAACCTGAGAGAGTGGAAAGTGTCCCTGCCCATGGCAGGGGGTGGAACTGGATGATCTTTAAGGTCCTTCCAACCCAAACCGTGCTGGAATTCCAAATTCACTCTGTCTCTTGCAAGGGGCTGATTTGGGCTTTAATCTGAATAACCCTGCAGATGATTCTTCAGGAATGTGAGGGACCGGCAAAGCTTGGAGGAGCTCGGGATTTGCCCGGCTGTTCCTCTGTTTACCTGTCCTAATGCTTTTTATGGGCCTGCCATAAAAAAACCACACTCATTAGTGTTGATTTTCATTAATGTTGATTCACCAAAAGCTTCATCAATCTTGTGTGACCAATGACCCCCATTCCCCAGGGAGAACAAAGCTGTTGAACTAATTAGCCTTTACTGATTGGAGGCAGAGCTTGCAGATGCTCCAGCCTGGCTACCAAGGCAGGAGATGTTGGGATTCCTGCAACATGCCAAGGAAAAATGACACTCAGAGGCCTTTTTCCCTTCTTTATTTCCCCTCAATTTACACCAGGGGATGGAGCAAGGAGGAGGGTTTTTCATGGATTGGGATGAAACAGGGATGCTCTCTGCTTGCCACCAAGTTCTGTGGTGGCTCTCAAGTCCCTCATCTCTTGGTGCTGTGGCCCTTAAGGATGAATTTAGAGCTTTGCCACTCCAGGGGAGTGCAGGGAGGGCATAACCACATTGGTTCTGCCGTGAGAAGTTGTTAAAAACAGCAGGATCGAAGTGTGTCCTTCATCTCTGCAAGCCCAAAGTGTTGGAGCGTCCTCACTGGGAGAGGAGTGGAAATGCTTCCAGTGTTTTTCCGTACCCAGGAGGGAACATCCTCAAGCTGTAGCCAAGGAAGGGGTGAGATGCCGCTAAACTCATCATCCTCTGGACTCCACGCTGGGGGAAGGAGGCTCTGCAGCTCCCTCCTGATGGAAAATTCTGGTTGCTGGGATCTGAGGGGATCTCTGTCCTGGTTCCGCTGGATCTGTGGCATCGAACTGGTGTTGCTCAGAGGTTCTACCACCCGTTCCTCACTTTCCCTGGGCTCTGCAGCCCCTCGGACTCATCTCAGCCCGGCCGTCAGGTTGGTAATGACTTTGCTTCTCCCTCCCGGGCTGGATGTGAATGGCTGTGCTGGAGGTGAAAGGCCCCCGTTCCCATTACCGATCCAATTTCCTGGACTTTTACCGGGTAGATAGGAATTGCCAGAGCGGAACAGCCTGATGGGCCATCGAGCCCGGTGTCTCCTCTCTGACAGCAGCTTGTGTTTGGCGTGTAATTAAAAGCCTTTGTACTATTTGACTTGTAATTTAATATCACGCTGCCACATCCATATCTCATTCAGGAAAGAATAAGCCCTGACATTTGCAAAGACAGAGACGAGCCCTCAGCCACGCCGAGCATCGCTCCGTGCCCCGAGCATGTGTTTGGTGGGAAGTTCAGGCATGTTTCCCTCTGGCACAGGGGGAAGAAACCAGGGAAGAGAGGAATTTGCAGCGTTGTGGCTGCCGGTGGGGGAGTTGTGCTGTGATTTATTGGGTTCTGCTGCAGCCACTGAGATTAAGGAAAGGGCCTTAAATGGTCCTTAAAACCTGGAGATGAGCCTGTGTGATTACACCCTCTGGGCCTCTGCAGGGGCTTCCCTGAGCCCCTCTGGGCATCCATCAGGGCTTTGGTGAGGGCAGGATGGGGGACAGGGGATGGAGAGACAGGACAGAGGGAATGGCTACTCACTGTCAAAGAGCAGGGTTAGATGGATATTGGGGAGGAATTCCTGGCTGGGAGGGTGGGCAGGCCCTGGCACAGGCTGGGCAGAGAAGCTGTGGCTGCCCCATCCCTGGAAGCGTCCAAGGCCAGCTTGGATGGGTTTGGAGCAACCTGGGCTAGTGGAAGGTGTCCCTGCCCATGGCAGGGGGTTGGAACTGGGTGATCTTTAATGTCCCTTTCCATACAAACCATTCTGGGATTCTGAGATGAGACAAGTTGGGCTCGGAGGGCTGAATACGAAGCCTGGCAGGTCTGAATCATTCTGCTTATGATGGGAAGCAGAACAAACTTTTGAATGCAAGTTTTCCTGGGAATGAGGTGCTGCCAAACACCTTTCCTGTTTTCCAAGAACGAGTCTCACCTCAGCGGAGCTGCTCAGTGAGATTTTGCATCAGCCCCAGGCTTTGTCAAGCCCCTTTCCTTGGGCGGGCTTCTACTTAAGACTGATTAATTTACCCACCTGAGTGCTACTCCCTCTAATTGACTGAACCCACAAGAAAACAAACCCGGGGTGATCAATAGAGAAATAATTTGGCAAATTGTGGCCATAAATCATTCCTGATCGACGTGTTAATGAATAAACCAAACGAAATCAATTTTCTTTATTAGAACGCATTTCTTCCAGGCAGGATTGCTTTAGGCAGGTGGTGTGAGGAGGGGGATGGGGCTGGTTGCCCACCACAAGCTCCTTGTGCTGAGATGTGGTCAGAGCACGCACCAGTTGTTCCCTGTGGGTATCCCAGACAGGAAGGTGAAGTGGGAAGCACCTTTTGGGAAGCTCCATGGGGTGTTAATTAGCCTTGTTACCGCAATATTTCTGTTTGCAAGGAGGAGATAAAGCAGCCAAGTGTTTTGTGTCGCTGCTGTCACCCATCGCCCACACTCTGGGATGGGCGTCCGGCAGGATCTTCCAGCTCTGATATTTTCAGTGTTTATCCCACTGCTCCCTTTCCCTCTGGGAGATCTCCCTCCTTGGGCAGTGTGTTTTGTTGTGTGAGAGCTGGAATTGGTGCCTTTCCTGCTACCATCACTGGTGATTTTTTTTCCCTCTATGAAGCACTTCCAAGTCCTGAGGGGTTCTGATCTGCATCTTGGCATCCAAATCCCTCAGCATTCCAATATTAGAAGGATCAGGGCTGCTTGGGGTCCTGATTTACAGCCTTCCTGGTCATTTACCTCTTGCCACGTGTCATACCCACCTCAGAGAGCCGTGTCGGCGCCCTGGGAGTCAGTTTAAAGACCCTCAGCTTTTTACTGATTTTTGAACAGTACAAATGAACAAATAACAGTGCCAGCATAAAAAAGGGGGGATAAATAATACGGTACTTGGCACGCTCAGCCAAGTGAAATGCGGCGCAGACGTGCACTTGGAGAAGGTCAAGTTTTTAAATCGAAACCGGAGTTAAGTAAAATATTGTCTAACTAACTGGATTCCAAAGCTCATAAAATGTGGATAGTGCTGAATGTCAGCTGGAATATATCTCCTCATCTTTTAGACAGAGAGCTGGTGTTTTCCTTGATCTTCCTTTCCCAGGGAAATGTTGTTGTGGAGCAGAAGGGAGCCTGTCAAGTGGCTTGTTTTGCTGCGTGTTGGCAGGGCAGAGCTGGAAAGGTCGCCGGGGTTAAGAGCGGCACTGAAAGCCGAGCTGGAAGCCGCGCTTGGAGTGGCCGTGCTTTGATTGCTGAAGCTGAGCAGCAGGTTGGGGGGGTTTGTGGAGAGGAGCCCAGAGCTCAGCCCCTGCCTGAGTGCAGGGAGAGAGGGTTTGGGTGCAGGCAGAGGGGTGAGGGGGGGTCTTTCTCCTTGGCTTGACAGTGGTGTCTCCCTGCAGTGCCCTTGGGCAATTCCCTTGGGGGTCACTGCTTGGGATTTGCCATAGAAATGTAGAATCAGCCAGGTTGGAAAAGACCTCTGAGATCATCAAGTCCAACCCTTGATCTGTGGACACTAGACCATGACACTGAGTGCCACATCCAGTCTCGTCTTAAAAACCTCCAAGGACGGAGAATCCACCACTTCCAATGCCTGGTTACCCTCCCTGTAAAGGCTTCCCATGAGGATGGATGTTGTACCAGGTGAGACCTGCCACTAGACCCGTAATCCCAGAATGATTTGGGTTGGAAATCTAAAACTAACCCTAATCCTAGCCCTGCGCACCTTCCACTATCCCAGGTTGCTCCAAGCCCTGTCCTTGGGTACTTCCAGGGATGGGGAAGGCACTGTTACCCTGGGCAATCTGTGCCAGCGCCTCCCCACCCTCCAAGGGAAGAACATTTACATAGTTCAACCACGAGCATCCCACGGCTCCAGAGTACCAGAGGAGGCACCAGCTGCATCACTGCTCCTGCAGAGGACACAGCCACCTCCTTGACTTTCAGAACCAACCCCAGAAGAAGTTTAGTGCGAATCTTCAGTGTTTATTTGTTTTCATTTATTTCCTCAGTCCCTCCTTCCGCGATCAATACCATTATTTGAATAAAAATGCACTATGCACAAGAGCAAATGCCACACAGAGAATACCAATGGAACACTCTGCCTTGAAGTGGAGCCATGGAGGGGGAATGGAATTCTCCTGGGGAGCAAGAGGCCATCGAGCCCTGAGAGTGGCACGAACTGCTGGGAACAAAGAACAAAGGGAAGCAAAGAACCAAATTCCCACTTCAAAAGCCTCCCTTGTTTCAAAGCCTCGCATGAACATTAACTGGCTTGTCTGGCCCACCCCCCTTGGTGGGAGCACTGTTGGTTTCTGTACTGCAGGAGCCTCAGCCCGAAGCTTTGCGGGCTCTGCAGTTTGAAGGTGGTGCAGCCAATGCTGAAGGAGCAATGGGAGCTCTGGATGCTATCCTGCCCTTCCCTGGGCTCTGCCGGGCTGGAAAAGGGAAGCACAAGAGGTTTCTTCATAAATCTGAACATTTAGATTTATTAATTTATTTGTAGCAGATTCCAGTACTTAAAGGGGGTCCAGGAGAGCTGAAGAGGGACTTGGGACAAGGGCCTGGAGGGACAGGACACAGGGAATGGCCTCCCACTGCCAGAGGGCAGGGTTAGATGGGATATTGGGAAGGAATTCCTGGCTGGGAGGATGGGGAGCCCCTGGCACAGGTTGGGCAGAGAAGCTGTGGCTGCCCCATCCCTGGGAGTGTCCCAGGGCAGGCTGGAGCAACCTGGGCTGGTGGAAGGTGTCCCTGCCCATGGCAGGGGGTGGAATGGGATGGGCTTTGAGGTCCCTCCCAACCCAAAGCATTCCATGGTTCTATGGTTGGGCTGGCACCTGCCTGTAAATACTGATCACAACCCCTGTTATGAAGAGACCTGGGAAATCTGGCTGGAAAATAGGGTATTTTCCCAGCTCAGCTCATGGAAAGGCCACGGACTGTTGTATTGCTCTTTCCTCCCTAGAACAGACATTTCACTGCTATTTCTTGCTCCTCTGTGAGTTTTGTGATGAGGACAGACTCTATTTTTTCTGTTACAAGTATTTGCAGGCCTTGTGATTGATGTGAAGGCAAAAGGCATTGTCTGAAACACTTGCAAAGACTTTAAAAATAAACTTGTTTGTGGTTTTGTTCTTTTATTGATTTGTTGGGGGGGAGGGGGTTTAGCTAGTCCAACCTGGAGATGGCGTTTAAAGGTGAGTTGCTTCAGCAATACTATATCTTCACACCCAAAGGATAGGAATTCCTTTCTCATTCTGCATTCCAACCTGCTCCCAGGGCTGGGAACCGTCCTCTCCCAGGTCAGGTGTGGCCTCCAGACAGTCCAGGTGAGCGTGTTACCTTGAGTGGCTCCTGCAAGGGTTTGGGAGTGATGGAGTGTGCCGTGGGAGCTGGCCAGCTCCAGCTGACAAGATAATGAACTGCTAAATAAAGCACGGGAGAAAGGGAAATCCATGATAAATCCACCTCTCATGTGCCGTGGAGGAGACGGATAAACTCCCTCTCTGCTCCTGACAGCGGGATTTTTCTCCCCTGTGAGTGTCGCAGGAGATGCGGTGAGGATGCCGCTCCATCCCTGTGCCCCTCCAGCACTGCTGGACAGACAGACAGACACAGGACAGACATCACCACACCCTATTGGATCGTGTCCTCCTGGAAGGCCAGGCATGTCTGGAGACAGAACTGTCCCCAAGTCCCTTCGTAGGGATGTGTCCCTCCAGTGCTGCTGGATGACTGCTGAGCCCTTGTGCTTCACCAGTGAGGGTTAATTTGGGGCCAGCAGGCTCTTGTCTCTCTCTCTGGGGTGGGAGGTCCTTCCCCCTCTTTCCTTGCTGCACAGTGCCTGAAGTTCCTTCTCCAGCTGGATGCCACAAGCTGCAAATCCAGTCCCAGCTCCCAAATCCAGACCCTGCCGCTCCTGTTTCTTCCCATGCTCTGTGGGGATGTGATGCCGCCTTAAATTCTCTCTGAAATCAGAGAAAGGCCCAGGCAGGGGAGATGAACCCGGGGCAGAGGAGTGCTGGGGAGTTTGGGCGGCTCTGGCTGTGCTGGCAGTGCATTAATGGAGGGGCAGGGAAGGAGCTGAGGTGTGTCAGAAAAGCACTTTATTGTGTGGGTCACAGGCTGGAATGACGGGGTCGGTGTTGGAATGTGTTACCGGAGCCAAAGAGCCCCCAGAAAAGTGCCATTAGGGATGTTCTGGGAGCATGAGGGATCCAGGCTGGGGTCAGCAGCTCGGAAAAGTTGGCTTCTTCTTCTTTTCAGTGCCTTCCCTCTCCCAACCCTTTTCTTCACGTCTGATTAATAAATCATGTAGTTTGCCCAAGACTCCCTCAGTCCCCACCCAAACACAAACACTCCCCGTCACCACCACCTTGCGACTGGCAAAGCTGCTCCCTCTGACAATCAATTACCCTCCGGAGATGAAATTATTGTTTAATGGCTTTTGGAACAGGCTCCTGCTCTGACATTCATCACAATCAATAATGCATCAGCGGGGACAAAAGAAATTACCTGCCTCCTGCTAAGTGAAAGGGTCCATTTGTATTCTGCACGGCCCCTTCGTGCCCACTGAGCCGCGGGTGGATCGTGCCGGCGGCACAGAGGGCAGCTGGCTCGGCCTCAGCTCCTCAAAACTTGGCTGCAACTTCATCCTTGGTGCTGCTTTTAGCAGGGATTAGGGATGGAGGAAGCTCTGCCCTGGAATGTGGGCAGGCAACTCTAACAATTGGCCTTGACCACAGCGCCTCCATCCCAGCCTCAACACATCAGCTCCCTGCCACAGATACCCTCCGGCAGGCAGGATTCCCATCCCACCCCTGGAAACACAGCCCAGCTGTATTTCCAGCAAGGCACAGCCTAAACCTTAACCTTATCCTAGGGAAAACGCTGTCCCAAATCATTTTGGGTGGACTGACAGAGGGTATGTCTTGCTGGTTTTGGTGCTGAGTTGTGCTAAAATCAGTCTGACACATCAACCCCAAATTAACCTCCTGGATGGTGAGGCAAAGATAAGGTGCTAAGCTGACCTGAAGACACATGACTGAGTGTCAGTCACTTCAGAAGCGGCTATAAAAGTCCAGCCCCACGCTCAGACTTCTCTCTGAGAAGTTTGGAAAGCAAGGGGGTCCTTTCAGAACCTTGTGACTCAACTCCAACAAACATTGTCTGAAGCTCCCACTCTCACCCACAACCCCGAGGGATGGAATGTGCTGGTGAGGATGTGGTTTGGGACAGGGTTTCCTTAGGGTAAGGTTAAGATTTAGGTTGTGCCTTGCTGGAAATACAGCTGGGATGTATTTTAAGGGGATGGGATGGGAATCCTGCCTGCTGGAGGGCATTATCACAGAATCACAGGATGTGCTGAGCTGGAAGGGACCCACAGGGATCACGGAGTCCAACTCCTGGCCCTGCACAGGATTGTCCCCAGGAGTCACACCCTGTGCCTGAGGGTATCATCCAAATGCTCCTGGAGCTCTGGTAGCCTTGGGGCTGTGGAGACACTGGGATGACTGGAAGGATAGCTAGGATCTAGAACCCCAAACAGCAAAGTTATCCCTTACACAGTTCCCCTCCTGTGGGATCCTGCCCTCCAAGACTCTCATTTGGTCCTGATTTCCGATACCACAGTAAGCTCTTTGGTCTGTCCTCAAAGCTCAGAGGGTGAAACATCCTCTGAGGGTCAGCTCTGATCTCTCCAGCTCCTCTCCCAAGGCGGGGTGGGATATGCCCGTGTCCCTGCAAAGGGAGCAGCGGGATGGATGTGCCTGCAGTGGGAGCAGTGCCTGCCCCACGGTGTGTCTGCAGCCAGGCCTCCAAATATTCCAGGTCCTCAGCAGGGAATGCTGGGTGTGGGGTGTGATGCTGCAGCGTCAGGGAGCAGTTTCATCCCGGCAATCCCAGCTAAACCAGTTGTTGCAGCAGCCTGGGAGTCTGCAGGGAAGGCTTCCTGCCTTTAAATAATCAGCTGAAAAGCCCAAATACTCAATAGGCAGAGGATGATGCTGGAGCTGTTTCCCTTAAAGTGACTTTGAAGGTACCAGCCTCCCAGAGGATGCCATGGCCATGCCTGGAAGGAGCTCAAGGTGATCAGGCAGCTCTGTTTTATTTTAAACATCCATCCCAATTAGTGATGAGCTGAGAGGCTTGTTCAGCTCAGTGCCCTGAACACTGTTAGCCTTGGAGCCACTTGATCCCTACTTTTTCCCACCTCAGCCGCTGCTTTACCCTCAGTGTAGCTGTGGGAGCTGGGATGGAGGCGGTGCTGGATCAGGTGGGATCAAGAGTCCTGAGCAGACAGGTCCCTGTTCCCAAAGTGCTCTGAGCAAGGTGAGTCTCTGCTGTAGAACTCAAAGGCAGGAACATCCCTCCCCCACTCCCCCCAGTTTGTTCCTTTATCGCTTGGAAAATAACATCTTTATTAGGGAGCCTGTTTCCACAAAGACTACTGGAATTTGGCAGCTTCTAGGGCTCCCTGGGACATCACTGGCTCCCACTGGGATATGACCAAAAGCCCTGAACGTCTTGGTTTCCCCATTCTGGCTCCTCATGAGGCTCTTTGCTACTGGTTTCATCACATGGTACCAGCCCTGAGGAGCCTCACGTGCAGCATTGGTGTGGTCCTGAGTGACCCCACAGCGCTGCAAGGGGAGGGCAGGGCAGCAAACTGGGCTAAAGGCAGGCCTTTCTGGGCTTTCTCTTTTCTTTCTGGGGACTTGAAATTGTCTCCTTGCTGCAGATGGGATGAGAATGCAAATTGGGTAAGGAGAAGACTTCCTGTGATCTGGGACTGTTCAGCTTGGAGAACAGAAGGCTGAGAGCCCCTTCCAGTGCCAAAAGGGGCTCCAGGAGAGCTGGAGAGGGACTTGGGACAAGGGATGGAGGGACAGGACACAGGGAATGGCTTCCCACAGCCAGAGGGCAGGGTTAGATGGGATATTGGGAAGGAATTCCTCCCTGCACAGGTTGGGCAGAGAAGCTGTGGCTGCCCCATCCCTGGAAGTGTCCAAGGCTGGGCTGGATGGGGCTTGGAGCAACTTGGGCTGGTGGAAGGTGTCCCTGCCCATGGCAGGGAGTTGGAACTGGATAATCCCTTCCAAACCAAGCCATTCTGTGATTCCATGATTTTTCTTGTCCCTTTTTTGGGACCCTTAAGCACCTCCTTGCTGAGCTAAAGGCTTCACCTCCCTGTTTGGCTCTGAGTGCATCCCTTTGCCTGGCATCCCGCGGGTTTGGGGCTTGCTGGAGACCATCCCACTCCGCGGCATTCCCGGGAAGCAGCGGGAAGATGCTGCAGCGAGGAGGGAGCAAACAGAGAGGCTGGAGAAGGAGGGAAGGAGGCACCGAGGCACGTTCACAGCAGCTCCGTGTTCCGCTGTAATCCAACATGACTTTCCCCCTCTGTTGGCAGGGGGTGCACACGATGTTAACATTCATTATCGTGTCAGCCCCGGCTGACTGCCAGAACACATTACGTGTTCCCCTGTAACACACGCAGCGCTGACAAACCCCATCCGCTCGCTCCGCAGAGGTCTGAGCCTCTCCTGGAATGCGGGGGGAGGCGGCAGGCTAGGGATCCCGCTGGAATGAGCATCATTCCCAGGTGGAGGCCCCCCCCCCGCTGCTGCTCGAGGTTCGGGATGCAGCTGCACGGGATGCGCAAATAAGTTAATCATCAGAATTAATGAGAGGGATGAGCAGGGTGTGATGGTGTTTGCGTGTGCAGGGATGTGCTGCAGGCCCGGGGAGCGAGGCAGGAGGGGGATGTGGCAGTTTAATTCCTTAGGCTCGGTAATTGAGGATGTGAAATGCTTCCTGCAGTCCCGGAGTTTGGGATTGTCTCTGTGCCCGGAGAGGAAAACAGGCGCTTGTAAAGGGAGGAAAACTCTCTGCTGCCCGTGCAACTCATTCTCTTCCCCCGGGTCGTATTTAAACCTGGCCGGGAAGTGCAAATCCCTGGAATTCGCTGCTCAGAAGTTACCACCAGATGTATTTCCTATGGACATACACCTCCAAGCTGCACCTTTCCTGCCTGATGCTTCTCCCACCAGTTGTTCCCTCAACCTGTAACACCTACCGACTTGGCTTTGGGCTCCGGGTGATCCAGCAGATATTCCCAAATCCCCTTTGGAGCACAAGTTGGATGAGCAGCAGCTGATGGAGCTGGGGAGGCTCAGCCTGAAGAAAAAGAAGGTCCGGGAGGACCTTCTCACTCTGTAACATCCTGACAGGAGAGGGGAGTAAGGTGGGGAATCAGGCTCTGCTCCCAAGGAACGACGGACAGGATAAGAGGGAATGGCCTCAAGTTGCACCAGGAGAAGTTTAGGTTGGATATTAGGAGAAAACTCTTTATGGAAAGGGTTGTCCATCCCTGGAAGGATTGAAAAGCTGCGTGGATGTGGCACTTGGGATTGGGATAATGGCTGGGCTCCATCTCACAGGGTTTTTCCAGCCTTAACAATTTTATGGTGTTCCCCCTTCCCTGTGTTCTCCCTGCAAACTCTGCCCCACTCCCCATTGATCCCAGGGGTGATGAAGCTGTTGAATCAGTTTTTGTGGTATCGAACTGTCATTTTTCTCCCAAGACCTTAAAAGGATTTTTAACTGTCAGCTCTCTCCTGCATCTTTGCTCCTAATAATCAATATTGATTTCCCTGTAATACCGTCCGTCCAGATGCCACGGCTTATTTGTTGTGAGATTAGAATCTCGATGAGCTTATCAAATGAAGCTCATATTTTCCCCATGTCTCTGCACGTGTGCATATGCAGAAATATCCTGTTAAGATGATTATCTCCCTTTTGCTGGGAAAAAAAAAATAACAGGCTCATGCTCTGCAGCTGCAAAAAAATACCCAGTTTTGGTCACTTTGCTCTTGCTTTTTGGTGATCTCAATTAATTTGGGGACAGGGATTCCCTGGAATTGGGATGGACAGGGATCCAAGTCCTGGCTGCTGTCATTCCAGTCTGTTTGGATGTGTTATCCTGTCCAGGGAAGATTTTTGGCTGCTGGATTGCAAGACCAGGAATTTGTAAAGGCTTTTTAAACAGATTTTTTCCTCCATGGAGCGACGGAGTTTCATAAAATTCATTAAATTCTTTAACTCCTGCTGCGAGTTTGGATTTCTAAGTGGGTGTTTTTTTCCAAGGGGAACTGGTGTGGTGTTGTCAGGGAACCATGAAACTGGTTTTACTGGTTGTCTTTAATCCCCCAGTGCCCGGCCAGGAATCCAATTGTTTTCCTCAAGACTAAAAATGTGGGTGATACGTCACCTCCCTAAACGGGGTGTGTTTTCCCAGGAATTCTTGTTTATTTACTGTTTTAGGTCAGAGTATTGCAGGATTCAACTGGAAACAAGCTCCTGTTTCCTAAGCAGGGAAAGATTTTCTATAAGGAGCCTCGGCAGAGATAACAGGAAAACAAAAGGTGATTGAATGTGACTGCAAATGTGCCGAAGAAATACAGGGTTTTACCCAAAGTGTTGGAAGAAAAAGTCGATTTTCCCATTTTTGACAGAGGCCTGCCAGATAAGATGCCTCAAATCGGCTTATTGAATTATAAACCACCGACATTTTGAAGCAGAACGCTTTGCTTTGAAGTGAAATGCTGAGATTTTTCATTCTGACATCTCCCAATTGATGTTTTTTGGTAACTTTCTGCACACCTGGTAAAAGGGAGATTGGGGAGGAAAAGTTCAAGGCATTAAAATGCTGAATTGCTGAAGGAGTAAAAAATGGCGGTTTTTTTTTTTTTCCTTTTTCTGGATGTTTCTCATTAAAACCGACCTGTCCAGTTTCTGCCTCATTTCTCTGTTGTTCATAACGATGACCCTAAATGCTCATTATTTTGGGGTTTGGGGGGTTATTTGTACTTAGTGTGGCAAAGACCCCCTTGAGTTTTGCATCTCTGAACCATTTGAGGGGTTTTCTTGAATGTGATGCTTTTAATTCCCTTTTCCACTCAAAACTTCCCAATTATTGAAATGAGCTCCCAAGGTGGGGAGGTTTCAGGAGATGGTTCCAATATCCTCTTATATAAATAAATATTGTCTCCTTTTGGGTTTGCTGAGAGGGGGATTTCTGGGAGAAAGCTTGGTAAATTTATATTTGATTTCACACTGTTCAACTTGGATAATATTGGAAAATAAAATTGCTGTTCTTGCTGGAAATAGCTGGTGCAGCTGAGACATAGTTGAATTCCTTTGTTTCATTTTGGCTTTTCCTGGTTTCCTGACGTTCATCCAGGATGGAGGGAGCAGGGCATGGAATGGGGGGGTCACCAGGGAGCCCGGGAAGCGTTTTGGGAAAGAAACCCCAATGGAAATCTTTGATTCCTCCAAGCTGGTTTCAAAAATCCCTGCTGCCAGAGGATATTCCCACAGGGCATAGTTCGGGTTGGAAGGGACCTTAAAGACCATCCAGTCCAACCCTTGCCGTGGGCAGGGACACTTTTTCCTAGACCAGGTTGCTCCAAACCCTGTCCAGCCTGGCCTGGTCCTCATTTTTCCCTCTGTGTCCATGGAATGAGGTTTGTCTCCCCCCTTTCTGCATCAGGGATGCTTTCCACAGCATCCCAAAGAGGGGGATGTGCATGGACACACAGCTGGAGGGTTGCAATATGCACCAGAAAAAGTGCCTTATAAAATAAATATAAAAGAATAAATAAAAACTAAGAAGGTAAGGAAAATGAAACATCAAAAGAAATGAAAAGGCAGCAAAAGGCAAAGTGAAGTTCTGCCTCTCAAGCACTTTTGTGCTTGGATCCTGCTTGGATTTCCTCTTGGTTTGGGGCTGGAGGAGGGGGCACAAAGCTGGGGCTGAGCCAAGCTGAGCCAAGGATGGTAATAACCCCTCCTGAGAGTCCCCCAGCGCCGGCACATGAAAGCCCTGCCCCTGGCACTGCTGATTATCCAGCTCTAATTGTCTCCCTGGAATACCAGAGCACGGAGAAACCTACACAGTGTTTGCTGAGCTGGCCAAGCTCCTAAAATAAACCCCTGCTGGATTTTGGAAGGGAGAGTCGGGGATCAGGAGCCACAGGGCATTCCCACTGGGATCTGAGGATGGACTGGGAGGGATCCCAAAGGTCCTCCCTGCAGGGAAAGGATGTCTTTGGGTTGGGTTTGGGAAAAGCTTCAGCTTTTGCTGCATGTGCTCAATAAAGCTTTTAGTTCGATACCTCTTAACGCTGAGCCTGAGTGTATTAACTCAAGACTTCCCTGGGATCGGGGCATAAACATACAGGAGCTCTTGCTGCAAGGAAAATATGGGATGCTTCCATCAATATTTGATAAAAGTGGGAGATACCTTATCTTCTCCTGTAGTGAAGTTGCACATTTGCTCCTATTTGCCTGGGACTTTTTATGATCCCAAAAAACAGCACCATCCCAGAATGGTTTGGGTTGGAAGGGACCTTAAAGCTCAGCTTGTTCCACCCTCTGCCAGGCTCATGGACACCTTCCATTGGCTGCTCCAGCCTGTGATGAGGAGGGAGATATCCCATGGAATCTGTTTGCAAGCACTCAGCTCTCCATGAGAAATAATTCAGGCAAGTGTTGCTCTCACGTCGTGTGCATTTGCAAAGGAGCAATTTATCAGAGTGATTTTTATTCTCATTAAGGCAAATTAAGCCCACAAAGCTGGCAATGGATGGAGAGAGAGAGGGGGGGTGGGGGGGAAATGGGAAAAAATTGGTGTTCATGAAATATTTATTAAAAACAGCCATTGCAATAAATATTTGAAACCTGGTTATTAATGTTAAATCATACCAACATCAAGTGTGTGTTTCACACGGGCTGTTCTGCTAATTGGGGGCAGGGGGTGGCAGACTCGTGGTGCCATGGGGTCAGTTGGCACTGGGACTGATGGAAAAGCCTCAAATGCAGGAGATGGTGGAAACAAGTGGGAGAAGAGCAAGGCTGAGGGTTTGCCCATCAGTGGCTCTGCTGTATCAGTGTCCCCCCTGGTGTGCCCTGGTCACAACCGAAACACCTCTCGCTAAACGCTGATGATTATTTTCCAATATGGAATAAACCCCCTGGCTCATCAGTGGGGCAGGATAATTATCCCAAAGAGGAGGGAAAAAAAATCAAGGCTTGAGCTATAAAACACCACGTGCTGCAAAACAAGGAAATAAATCTTTGAACTGGAATAGGAACAGAGGCAGGAAAATCAATATTGATTATTAGAAGAGGGGGCAGGAGGCTGTAAAATGACCTGGGAGGCAAAGGGCAGGGTTTTGTGGGAAGCAGCTGGAAAAGTGAGGAGCTGCAGGGAGGGCTGGAGGCTTTTCCTGGTGGGAAAACACGGTTTGGTTCTTTCCTGGGATTTTTGCCTTGTGCAGGAACCTGTAAAGGATGAAGGGGAGGAGGAGGAGGAGGAGGAGGAGGAGGAAGGGGGAGGAGGAAGGGGCTGTGTTTGATCCAGCAGATCCACAGTGGGTTTGGGATATTCCCATTTTTACAGGGATGTGCCAGTGTTAACCCTGGGATGGAGGCAGGAACCAGGTGAGGCTTTTAGAGGGAAATCTCAAACACTTGGCCATTTTCTGTGGTTTGTCTGGGGGAAAAAAAAAAACCAGTTTAAAAATGCATAACAGTCTCAATTATTAATGGAAGCAGCATTTGGTTCAACTGACCTGTTGTTTGAAACATTGTTTTTCCCTTTTCCAACATCCCCTTTTCTATAAAGGATAAAAGCTTGAAAGGGAAACAAAACATTTGGTTAAATCCCAAACCTGCTTCCCCTCATTTTGCAATAGCTGCTCCTGGATGTGAAGGTGTTGCCTCAGAGGGGTGGGGAGAGCCAAAGACAAACCTCCTACTCATCTACTAAGTGGTTTTTTGGGAAGTAAAACCCCTCTGTGCCTCAATTTCCCTGCCTTTGAGGTAATTATGGAACTCGGGCCTATTCAGAGAGTGGTGGGAATTATTCAATGTATAATTATTCAGAGAGTAGTGGGAGCATAAAGAGGGCTGGGCACTCAGGGATGAGAATCCTGCATCCTGCTCATCCCTCCCAGGGATCCCGCTGATGGATCAGCTCAGCTCAGCCTCCCCCTGACAGAGGTGGGAGCTCTGCTTTGTCCCACCCCCTTCCAAAGCACATGTAGGGATTCCAACCCTCCAATCTGAGCACAAAATGGTGTTTTACAAAAATATTTGAAGCCAGCAAATAAATAAATGGTAATTTAGTCATGGGCCCAACCCAGCCTCTCATAAAAGCTGGTGTAGACCAGATTTACAGCCCCGTGCTGAGATGCTTTTATGTGAAACAGAGCTTCAGAGGAGAAGCCATCTATCAGGCAAGGAGCCCCAGAGCAGGAGATTTAAAAGGCAGCTTCCTTTTGTTCCTTAATAGGTTGGACACTTCGGTGTGAAAGTGGAGGAGGCGGGAAGGGGGAAATCAGGAGGTGTTAGGAATGACATTCATAATGGCAACACCGTGCACCTATTTTGGTAATAGGCTTTAAACATCTAAGCAGGTGAATCCTCTTATTTCCAGCGTGTATTTTCTCTATCACTGTAAATTTATCAGTTGGGGTCGACTCTGCCACAAGCTCTGAGGAGCCTGATGGGAAATGGGAGACCCTGGGCCCTTGGAGTGCAGGGAACCTGTAATTTCCCAGGTTTCAAACCTCCTGGGTTAATTTGAGCTTGCTGTTTAAACTTACTCGTTTCTGCCTGGTGACCGTGGCAGCTTTTCTGCTCCCTGGCATCCCTGTCCTCCTCTGCTCCCTGGCATCCCTGTTCCCTCCTGCTCCCTGGCATCCCTGTTCCCTCCTGCTCCCTGGCATCCCTGTTCCCTCCTGCTCCCTGGCATCCCTGTCCTCTCCTCCCCCTGGCATCCCTGTTCCCTCCTCTTCCCAGCATCCTTCTTCTCTCCCCAGCGTACCTGCTCTGTCCAGTTCCCTGATATCCCTGTTCCCTTCTCTCTGTGCCTGGAATTGAGGTCCCTTGTCTAAGTGCATCTGGCACGCCCCTAAATTAACCACCAAATCTCCTTTTCCTGCCTTTCACCTGGGAATTAGGGAGCTGTATCCTCATTTAAATATAAACTTCCCCTCCCCAGGCTATTCCAACACCTCATTTTTGGGCTGAGGTTGGGGCAATACTCATCCCCCCCCTTCCTGAAGCCACAACTGCTCCTCTCCATGCACACCAAGTGGATTTGCAGAGATATTTGCACTTGCTGTGGGACTTTTCCTCCAGAGAAGTGCAGGCCAGCAATTCCAGCCTGCCAAAGAGAGGGGGAAGAAAATCCTTAGCTTTAATCTTTGTGAAGGGAAGATCAGGTGAGGGAACAAAGAAACGGGAAAGAAAAGGGTGGACAGGAGGGTGTGGAGGGAAGTTGGCGTGTGGAGAGATCAGATGGAAGAGAGAGTTTTCATGGGCATGGATGTGAGGAGGCGGACAAAGGGATGAAGGATTTGTGTGGGGAAGCAAAGCTTGGAGCAGGATCTCTCATTTTGGGCTCTGTGCCACCCACATGGGTGTCACCTCCCCTGGATCCTTCCCAGCTCCAGCAGGATCCAAACCCAGTGGTCACGGGCATTGTTTCCTGGGAGCTGCCAGTGACTCACAGGCCTGTTTTTAAGCTGTGCATGGGCTGTAATTCCGAAAAATCCTGGCGTTCATATTCCCTGGTAGAGACAGAGGTTGGGGAGGGGGAAAAAGGGAGTGGGGAACCGACATCCTGGGATTCCTCCTGGGAAAACTGGAGGGTGTGGCTCAGGAGGTTTTGTGCTGCTACTCCAAGATTGGAGCATCTTGCTTTGCCATCAGCCCTTGGGATGCTCCTGGCAGGGCTTTTCCCCTCTGGTCCTTATTTCCACAGACCTGGTGTTCAAGGAAAACCAAATCCTGCTTACACAGAGCATCATTCCCGTGTGCCTGTCCCCAGGGAAGGGATGGGAAAACCACCATTCCAATCAGCTGTCACATATATCCAAGGCATGGCTGGAATGTGCTCAGGTGCTCCAGCGACAAGCACATTCCAAAGGACTCCAGGAAGAGAAAGGTCTACGAGATCCACTGGGAAATGGGTTATCCCTGCAACGAGAAACCTGGGAGATGCAGCTTGACACAAATCAGACAAAATCCTTCTGAAAGGACAAACTGCACTGGCTTTAGAGCTCAGCTTTGAATGACTCAGCACTGCAGGTGCCTGCTTTTCCCATGCTGGAGAACAGATCCAGGGAAAACACAAAAATGGGGTGAAAACGCAACATTTTGGGATGATCAGAGGCCAGTCCTCACTTCCCTTTGGGTTTCCATTTCTCCCCACTTGGACATATGCCAGAAATACATTACTTCTGAAGGATTTGTCTGGTTTGGGATATCTGTGCCCTGGGATTGGGGTCTCTGAGGGGGAAGCAATTCCCAGTTCAGCTGGAAGGTACAGGCTGGAGCAATGGCTGGAGCTCACTGAACATTTACAGGATATGATTTCAGTTATTATCATAACTATCCTGTATTGCATTGCCTAATAAAGACATCAATTTAAGCCCCTTACAAGTGGCAATTACCTAATAAAATGCAGTAAGGATCTTCCAGCTTGGCAGTAAAATTAGTGTTACTGGGTTTTAATTAATAGCCCAAGCCTGAATGGCTCTTCCATATCCTGTGCAAGAGGAATGGCTGTGTGACCGTGCCTGAGGATGGGATGAGACTTGGAAAAAGAAGCCAATGAGCCCCAAAAGAGCTCCATGCTTGGGAGACAGAGGTGCTGGAGGGGTCCAGTGGTGAAGGGGATGGGAGTGATGGGACTTCTGTGCTGTCAGAGGATCCCAGAACGGTTTGGGTGTGAAGGGATCGTAAAGCTCATCCTGTTGCACCCCCTGCCATGGGCAGGGACACCTCCCAGTACCCCAGGTTGCTCCAAGCCCCGTCCAGCCTGGCCTTGAACCTGTGCCAGGGCCTCACCACCCTCACAGGGAGGGGTTTCTTCTGAGTATCTAATCCAGATCTGCCTTCTTTCAGTTTAAAGCCATTCCTGATGCCCCTTTTCCACAGACTGAGCAGCAGCACCTTTGGCATCACAGTCCCCAGGCATGAGAAATCCACCTGAGAGCTCAGGGCTCTTTCCAAAACACTTGTTGGAAGATCTGCATGGCTTTGCCATCCATCACCCCTTCTCCCCCCTAAAACGGGTGATGTCCTCTCCCAGTTATTTTTCCTGGATTTATTTGATATGCTGATGCCAGCAGGGCCCTGAGCTCTGTGAGGATTCTGCCCTTGGGGAATCAGGTGAGATCTCCCTCCTGCTAGAGCTGCACACACAGACATGGGCTGTGGCAAAATCAACGTGCCTGGCTGGAGTCACCGAGCAAATTTGTGATGGTGCACTGACTTCATTCCTTGATGGCACAGTGACTTCATTCCTTGATGGCACAGTGACTTCATTCCTTTTTGGCACACTGACTTCATTCCTTGATGGTGCACTGACTTCATTCCTTGATGGCACACTGACTTCATTCCTTGATGGCACACTGACTTCATTCCTTGATGGCACACTG